>OV788327.1:1510825-2028705 GCA_928718305.1 Tetramorium bicarinatum | reverse complement strand
TGAGATTTTTCACGAAGCTATTTAAAAATGATAACCTATCATACACGCTGTAAACAAAACTTTGTCGCGAGGTAGTAGCGTAGTAATGAACGATTCACATTGCATTCGTTAGAACACTTATATTGAATATACAACGTTCCGACTCATCCAATAAGGAAATGCGTTTCATAGGGATATACTTTGGTCCCTAGAAAACGAACATTCTCATTAGATATCTTCATCGCCAAGTTCATATGCAATTGCATAGAACTATGGATTTTTGAGAATTCGAATTAGAACCTTGACCTCTAAGAAATTTAAAAAATATCATAACTGATCGACGAGGAAGTCGCACTAAAATTTCAATAATTTTTCGAGATTTCTGAAAATTCTTAAAATTCCAAGAATTTTCTCAATTTCCAAGAACTTCCTAAAATTTCTAATAAAAGAATTTTTCAAGATTTCCGAAAATTTTTAAAACATCAATTTCTGAGAGTCAAACACTCTTTCAGTCTTACCCAGATCTTTAGTGATAGGGCGGAGCCATATAGTTCCAGCCATGGATGGATGTTACATTCGCCTCTCCTGTTATTTTATTCTCTTCTAATATGTGCAATTGCATAAAACGACGTTCTTTTGAGTTAAATGAACATTGTTTATCTTTCTTCTTTTTTTCTTCATGGTACAAAAAAAGTTCAGATAAGAAACAAATCTTAATTATATAAAACTATATAATTAGGAATAAAAATGCTTTCCAATTTATAACAAGATGATATTACACCTGCACCAAGTTTCTCCCTTTTATCAACAGCTGACTCACTAAAGAAAGGACGGAGTAAGACCTTTAAAGCTATATTTTATAAAAACATAATCGATATACACTTTTATTAGTCGACAAATAAATAATTCACCCTCAATTACTACTTTATATACTTCACAATTGTGTGAGCAATGTGTTATAGTTACACTATTAAAACAATTCGATAAAAAAAAAAACGCATCAGTGTTAGTAATTATTTAAACACGTTTTATAAAATTTACATGATTTGGATTTGTTAAATATTTTTTCTTCTCAATTAACGTGTAAAAAGTAAAAATCGTGGACAGGATTCAAGATTGGATTGGGTATATGTACATAAACCAATTAGTAATATGGATTCCAATATACATGTATGTGCGCATATGCACTGTATACAATATATTCATATATGGGCATTAAAATATACAACTAGTTGCATATTGCATGATAATATGTATATATCTGTATATATACATACATATATATATATATATATATATATATATATATATATATGTGTATATATATATATATACACACACCCACATACACACACACACACATACACATATTTAACATGTCAAATAATTCGTAGAATTCCTCTCCCTCTTCTCATATGCACATTCTCTCTTCCTTTCTTCATTCACCTCTTTTCTTTAAAATTCTCATTCTCTACAATTAACAAGTAACAAAGGTATGGATTACGAAAGACTAAACTTACACAAAAGAAAATTTCTAATATAACTACTTGTATACATGTATGTATCTATGTATGTATGTATATATGTATATATAATCTAATATTATGCATTTCCTCAATACAATATTTTTACAGTCAAACTTGCATGATATAGAACAGTACAAAACGATAGGTTCCTTTTTGTAGCAGTATTACTTTCATTACCACAGTATCTCACGATACTGCAGCAATAGAAGGAAATATGTCCGCACCCGACTGTCAATGTGATATTGCAATATGTAAATACGTGTATGTTTATATATACAAACAGAATGTTGAGTAAATCGTGGCCGGATGATTCCTCGTGGAAAAAGGCTGTGCAAAGTTAATTTTCGTTATTGATTTCTTAATTTTCGAGAAGTGATTTATACAACGAAATAGACGGACACATTACTTTCACACATTTGAAATTTTCTCAAAAACTAGGATGATCAATAAGAAATTTATTATGTAACTTTATTATTTTTTCACAAGATATCGTGCTACGATTTATCGGAGCACACTTGATTCAGTTAGATATTATTGCCAAAATGAAAAGTTTTACACACGTATATATACTCACACACGTATATTGCAATTTTATATATATATATATATATATATATATATGTATATATATGTATATGTATATGTATATATATATATATATATATATATATATATGTATATATGTATATATATATATATTTATAAATACACGAGGCGGCTACCCCATCATTTAATCTATCATAGTCCATTCTCGTGTTCGGAAAGGCATATCAACTTGAGCAGATATCGTAATTTGTGTCTGTCTGGAAGATTGATGTTATGCAAAATGCACGCTTCTGCATATAAAATTCTATCTTACGAAATTGTCCCTATGCACATTGCGCTAAACTCAAAGCTGAAGGTAATCTATAACTCGTATCGTGCAATAATCGACATATTTTTCTTTTTTTTTCTTTTATACAAACTCGTTCTAAAAATAAGTGCGATCTTTCTCGCTCGAGGCGCATTATGTGTAAACTATTTTCAAAAACCTGCATCATATACACACGTAAGTTAGCTTTCTCGTGTCTTCGTTTACAGTATTCGCAGACTAAGTGAACGGATTAATATGGGGCAGCCTTTGTGAGTATATATCTATTTTGTATTTATAAACTCTCTTTGCATAACATGACTTGCTGCCGTAGACTTCGGATTCTGAGAATTATACGATGGGCGGGTCAGTGGGCACAATCATCTGTATAAAACATTTAGAACACTGTAACACCCAGATGTTTTGCAAAATATACCGTTGGTTAATATTTGATTAGTAAGCCGTCCATTCAGGAATACCTATACTGCTTGTTTATATTATATTCGTTTGCAATATAGCTCGTTAAATAATATTGAGATTATCCTTTTCAAAATGACAAAATCTCCCTGGTCATTTAAGTTCTATTTCTCCATAGTATTATAATTTTGATCGGTATTCTACTAGTTACAAATCATTCGCTCTCAATTTTATATATATATATATATATATATATATATATATATATATATATATGATATCCAAAATATTTACAACTTTGCTAGCAGGCCTTTTACGCATCCCGCTGTTTCTCTTAATAAAAACAAATCTCCCAACACGATAGAGATTTTTCTTTAAGCTAATTCCTCTGCTGCATATCTCAGCCATATTTAACGTTCTCAACTAATCTGGGCTGTAACTGGCACCAGAAACAAAACTACGCGGAAACTCAATCACTTTCTGGACCGCCTTCCTTTTCACCTTCGCCGTCTCCTTCCTCTCGGGTCATGCCTTCGATTGGCGCTGGAGCATCCTCTGCATTCGTAACGTTACTCGTTGGCAGTTGACCGGATTCAGGTGGCACCGATGGTGGGCCATTTTGTGCAGCGCCTTGCGGGAATCCCGTTTCAGCCGACACTAAATGCGATGGCATGTGTGGCGAGGCCGTTTGCGACTTTCTGCTCTTTTCACCTTTCCTCCATAATGTAATCTCCTATGAGGAAAATATGAGAAGCAGTGGCAAAATGAAGGGTACATGTACAAAAATTTTTCATTTAGAATATACAAGGTATAATTTGAGAAAAAATTTCAAAGTAATTTAATGACTTACCTGCTGCTTAAAGTATCGTCGATCTTCTTCATCCATAAGAACCAAATTCAGATAATATCTAACACTGAACTTTTTATTAATATCGCGCATTGTAGGCGCCAGATCGTATCCAGCCAAAAACACCCTTATAGGAATAGATTCCCCTCGAACAGGTGCACCATCCATGATCTCGTACTTTGCTATAGTTTCGTTTTCAGTAAACGTATGAGGGCCTGCAAATATGTATTCTAATTATTGCCTTAGTACCACAAATAGTGCGAAGAAAAAGCTCTTAGAAAACCAAAACTCGCGTTTCAATTTTGCCAACTGCATGCATACAAAACTGCAGAAAGTATAGTTAATTGCTATCGTTATGTGTGCCTCAATTTATACAAGTTATCTATAACATACCAGAGCCTGTGGTTTCTCGTTTGATGATTGCTATCTCCATGTGTTTTATTTTTATTCTAACCAAAAGAAAGTATATTTTTCCAACAATTACATCTTTCAAATGATACCTGAAAAAACGAGTAATTACAAGTAACAGAAAATATATCGGCTGAGAAATGTAGCTATGCAATGTAGCTTACTTGCTTTTATTGTACTCAAATTCGATATGCAAACAGTCTTCGATTCCAACCTCCATTTTAATGGGATTATTCATATCTGGATAGGAACTAAGAGTGTGCACAACTAATTCGAGTTCTTTAATAATGTCACTAATTCTTCGTACAATTGTCACTTTCAAGAAATATCTTAGTCGCACGTTGGAACCAGTGTAACTCTCAAATGGCTTTTCAACATTTGGGAATTCAAATGTGTACACTGTATGGTGTGTCAATTCCCCTGGCCTCGCCAGCTCTTTCACCAGGCTTGTAAATTCATGATGATTACCTCTGTCATAATACAGCTCAATTTGCCCAATGAACTCTACTTTGACGCCATGGTGCTCCAATTTTCCAGCTTTCCGTAAGCTGATATTAATCTGCAAGCATTGATTTAGTGAATATTTATATTGCATACATGACAAAACATGACAAAGTATTAAAAAAAATGTAATACAAAATAAGATGAGAGCTAACAAACCATGCTAGATGTACATGCTATAAACAATATTAGATTAAATTAAAAACATATAGCACATACATTTAGCATAGTTTGTTAGCCCTTAGTCTTGTTTTATACTTGTTTTTTTTTTTCATTTATCAAACCTCTGAAATTCTCTATGTGATTAAAAAAAATGTGTTAAAATTGACATAATACAGAATTTAAAGATAATTTTTGCAAATATGAAAAACATTACAAATTCCTCCCTAGTTATGTCATAGTTGGATCAATGATAAATTAATCACCAAACAAATACACTCTATCACCTTATCACATAAATTGATAAATCATACTTTAACTTTAATAAAATGAATGATATTTTTTGCATAATTTGCTAAATATACTACATCAAAAGCAAAGAATCTATGCGTAGAAATGCAGTATTCATTCGAGTTAAACTGAATAAGTAAGGCCGGCACACCGAACACGTCTCACATACAGGCGTGTTAACGTGTCAGGCCTTATCAAGTCGCCCTTTTCTCGCATCAGCCGGATGCTTGACGATCCGCTGGCGACGTTTCAAGGAGTCCTACCTTGCCGGACACGGTCTCGCCGTCGTAGTAGAGCAGGTGCCGCTCTTTTTTGCCATCCTCGGACTTGATGTCCGCGGTTTTCCGCGTCTCGGCGCCGTCCAACGTGATCTCTATGTCGGCGGACTGGCCGAAGCCAAAGAAACTCTGCGTGGAAGAATTGAAAAAGCGAATTAGAAAAGCGTGTCGCACGGGGTTAATCAGTGGCGGGGGGAGGGGGGCGGGGGAGGCGACGATTCCCGGCGCCGATCAGGAGATTACTCGGGTTACGGTGGGCCGGGGCCTACAACCCCGTGGGAGGCGAAACGCACCATTTTCTAGGGAAAGGGACAGTCTTCGTGGGAGAACGGTGAGATAGCCCCGGCGCCACGCCGCAGTCACGCTGACAGGGAACGGCCGTATCGCGGATCAGTGGACGGTTCTCCAGGGCGACATTTTCCTGCGTGCACGAGAGACGAGAAAAGTTGGGTTATTTTTTTACCCGTTCCTCCCGAAAGTCACAAGTAGCCAATATGGCCGCGCGCACGCGCCCCCTTTCCCCCTCCCTGACCTGCCGCCCCACCTGCCGTACGCGCTGTCAAAACTCGCCGGTGGCGCGCGCGGTGGCGAGATCTGGCGACGCTATCGGCCTTTGCACATATCGCACGCAAAAAGAGAGAAAAAGAAAGTCGCCGATGAGATTCTAGATTTGTTTTCATGTTGCTTGAAATTCTATAAATATGCACTGGACATTGGAGAGAAAAAGAAAGCAAGCTCCTAACTTTTACCAAGCTTTGATTAACCTATCGTTTTATATCCATTTCTACCAACTTATTAACTTACTTTTATCTCTTTCTTATTTCAAAAATTAAAAAAAGATAAAAAATAAATTAAACTAAGATTAAAATTAATCTACGTTTGTAAAAATGGATATTAGTAACTTATACATATGTATAATACGGAATTCCAACTGAAGCTAATGTTGAAGAAAAATGCAAAGAGAGTTTATTATAAAGACTGGTTCATAATTCGTGTTATGATAATAAATTAACACCTGTGAGCTACACAAATCAATATAACTAATCTACATTTATAATTCCTCTCTTTGCATTTTTTCCGACATCAGCTTCAATTTAAATTACTAAAAATGTCCATTTTTACCAATGTAGATTAACTTTAATCTCATTGTTATATTCATTTCTACCAATGCAGATTAATTTTAATCTAGGTTTAGCTTACTATCTGAACATTACTGAGTTTAACAATTTGCTTTTATCCTTTTCTAATTCTTGGAAAAAAATAAATTTAACCGAGATTAAAGTTAATCTAAATTGATAGAAATGGATTAAAAACGATTAGGTTAACCAGAGCTTGATAAAAGTTGCCTTAAATGCAAAAAATGCAAGCAACATTTTTTAATTAAAAAATTTAAATTTTACATTAACCAGAGAAAAATTTATACCTACAGTCGATAATATCGAATTCTCCAATTATCTCCGAGCTGTCGGGATAAAGTCACTCTCCGTTTTTATCGACCGCGCTCATGCGACTGTCAGATGGCGCTCCGTCCCGCGACGGATTTGCGCACATGGCACCGAGTCATGATGGACCGACAGGCGGGGAAGAGAAAAGGAAGACGGGAATGGAGAGGACGAACCTAGTCTTGTCGATAATGCGGGTTGATCCGCTTCTTCGCGGCCTGATATTCATACTCACGGCTCAAGACTAACGATTATTCACGTATTTATGACTGCACGTCACGCCGTCGTACGCACATCCCGTGCCGCGCTCATCTCGCCGTTCGATCGCCCAGATAACGTCTCGCGGAAGATCGGCCTCCACGCCGGAGCGCCGCGGGCGCTCGCCGTGCACGCGTCTCACGACGCGAAACGTTATGACAACAGGCATCGCACGTTGTTTGTTTACCGCACGCACGCGTGTCACTGCGCCGTGACATGTAAGTATTCGACTTGGCCCGCTGTACGTCTTTCGAGAGCGAGAGAAGTAAAGATTCCCGAGACACTCTTGACGTTTGTTACCTCCGGGATTCCGCGTTCTCATCTCTCAGCGTCTGATTCTCGCCGCGATGTTATCACTGATAAATGAGATTGTAGACGTTTATCTTGGCATTAAACGGGATCTCCGTATCGGGCGAATAAGGCTCCATTTAGCCGTCAAGAATATGTCTCAAATGTCTGTTTGATCTTGTTACATCAGCGTTTTTGTTTTCTTTTTAGGCATGTGACTGCAGTTTTTTGCATGTACAAAGGCAGAGGTATCACTGGTCACTCTTATGTCTGGTAAAGATTACGGCAAGTTCAGTGAACGGCAGTTTCAACGATGGATTACAATTACATGCCCTTTCACAGGGAGAAGGACTTTCACAATAGATGTTGCGGTGGGAAGCTCTGGTGTATCAAGGCAAAGTCTTGTGAATTCTTGCTGCTCCACCTTGATCTTGATTAACTTAGTCAACGATTAATTTATCAATGCTGTTCTGTTCTCTTGACAGAACAATTTAATCTTTTATTTTTTAATACATGGAAAGAGAGATTAGATTAGGAATAACGAATTATTTAGTTACAAACTCTGCTGTGAATGATTCTGCTGGTTGAATTAATCACCAATTAAGTTAATCAATGCTTGGCAAAATCATCCTGAAAGTTACATTATTTTAATACATAACTTGTATTTATAGGATATATGTGGCATCATATGTGCAGTATTAACATGGTTACTGATAATTTATGCTGAGTTTGTAGTGATGGCAGTGATTCTTATTCCTACGATAAATACATTATATTCCAGCTTAAACATGGCCATTTTCCAATCTCTAGCATTCCTGGCCTTTGCATCGCATCTAAGAACCATGTTTACAGATCCGGTAATTGAGATAGTGCTGATAACTTGTTTATTGCTAGAGATTCAACATGTATTGTTCAAGTGCTTTTAAAAATTGATATTTTGTCTTTGTGCAGGGTGCAGTACCGAAAGGCAATGCAACGAAAGAGATGATACAACAAATGGGATTTAGAGATGGACAGGTTATTTTTAAATGTCCAAAATGTTGTTCTATTAAGCCTGACAGAGCTCATCATTGCTCTGTTTGCCAAAGGTAATTTAACAGAATCGAATGTGTAATTATAATGTAACAGGACGACAATGATTACAGTGTGTTATAATTTCAGATGCATCAGAAAAATGGATCACCATTGTCCATGGGTTAACAATTGTGTAGGGGAAAATAATCAAAAATACTTTGTACTTTTTACTGTGAGTATTTCACAAAGTACATATATTATATCTGGCATTTATAAAGAATGATCAGATTGATGATGCATTTCTAATATTTAATTAATCACAAACCTATCGAAATATTTTGCATAATAACATGGACACACTTCTCTCATTTCAGTTTTATATAGCGGGCATATCACTGCAATCTCTGTTCCTGTGTATACAACAATTTACTACGTGTGTCAGGCAAGAATGGAGAGAATGCTCCACGTTCAATCCACCGGCAACGGTGGTGTTATTGTTATTTCTAGCATTCGAGGCACTCTTATTTGCCATTTTTACTGCTGTGATGTTAGGCACGCAATTGCAAGCTATTTGGAACGATGAAACTGTACGTATATGTGAAAGAATCGTTATTTCTCGTATATAACAAAATTGCGACTTGTATTTATTGAAACGTGCATTACAGGGTATAGAACAACTTAAAAAGGAGGAAGCTAGATGGGTACGTAATAGCAGGTGGAAATCGATTCAAGCGGTCTTTGGAAGATTTTCGATAGCTTGGTTTTCCCCCTTTACCTCGCCTCCTAACGCAAAAACGAAATTAGATTCTTATCTATATTCCGTTTAAATTATATTTTGATACGTAACCATGACTTACACATATACATATATAAATATAGAGGAATATTTAAAGTATATAATGATAATAATGATGTTCGATTAGTATACAGGCTTGGTCTCAGAATTGAGACGGACTACAACTCTCTTTTAAACGAAGAGAAATAATTTAAGAGAATTTTTGCATAATTTCTAGAATTATTCTATAATATAAGAAGATTTAGTTTATAATATTGAGTATCTTGTACAATCTTACGTAATCAAATTTTATATATCAGTTTTCAAATTTTTGTTTCTGAAAAAATATTTTTTGTGATAGTAAAAGTATTGAAGGTTAACAATTTGCAATATTTAATATAATTATTATAATTGACTATTTATACTATGTATTTTGTAAAGATTTTATTTATTATTATACTGATTTATTTCACATATACAGAGTGTTTGATAATAGGTGCCATTTAATTAAGAAAAAGAATAGTACAGACGAGGCCATTAATGCCTGGATATCGTAAACTAGGCGGGTGGTACACATCCGAACCGCGTGCAAATTCTAAGCATTCGTGTATCATGATTTGGCCGGATTGAGTCTTATGAGACCAGGAGCCATTAAATTAAAGAAGAAAAAGGTGTATCATGACTCATGATACACGAATGCTTAGAAATCGCGCGCGTTTCGGATGTGTTTCAAAACCCGTCAATCTTACGATGTCCAGGCATTAATGATCCCGTCTGTACAGGACATTCAATTTAATCTGTCCTACCTACGGGAGGATGATGATTACACCTATTATGAAACGTTCTACATATCAGAGAATTTTACGCATATATAGTGTGCATAGCTAAACCAATTCTTGTAATTATAAAAGATAAGAGATAAATGAGAACGAATACAGAATATGTATAATTATATATATTCTATAAAATAAATAATATATATTATAATATAAATATTACATTATATTCTATAATATAAATATAATATATATTATTTATATATATTATAATATTATATGTAATGTATAATACATTTATACACATAATAGATATATATGTACGTAAATGTATATTTACATCATTTTTTTGTGGAATATTTGTAATTTTATACTGCTATCCAAATATTGTATGAATTTTTTGCTATGACAGCATTAGGAAAGTACTTAAAAAGTGAGTGACAATCAGAGCCGAATTTACCTTTTCTGTATCTTTAGATCTTCAACATGTATTAGAGTGCTGCATACATTTTGATTTTAGATATAAAGAAACTTTACTGTATTTAAAAGAAAAAAATTTTCATATTATGTAGTGATTTAGTTTCTTATATTTTTTTCATAAACGTAAAAAAATAATCGTATTTTAATGTGTTGCAAAATTTCGGTTTAAATGACATGCTTTTATACGGCATAATTGATTTAAATCAATAAGATTGCAAAATATTATATTCTTTTAAATTATATTCTTTAAAAAAAATACATTACATTCTAAATTTGCATTGTTATACAGCACAGGTAAAATCGACTCTGGCAACTAACTAATCATGATTTTTCCAAAGAAATGTAATATCTTTCTAAAGATAAAACGTAGAGACTATTCCGACGAAAATAAATGTAGTTCATATAAATTTTGCGACAATTGTACATTATAATGTACATTATGATGAATAATAGAAATAGTTTTTTTTATATTTTCATTTTCTACTTTGAGACTGGATTATATTTTATATTGTACAAACACACAAAAATTTCAGTGTATTATTCACATGTATAAGAAATAATGTTGCAAATTTTTTGTATCATTTATTATATATCTTGTAGTTAAAAGAAAGCTAACATTATGTCGCAAAGTCTCGTTTTCCAATTACATCGAATTACAACGTATTTATATGAAACAATAAAGATTGATCTTCAGGGATGAATTGAAAAAGAGATAGTTGTGTCTTTTATGTGCGTCTACCTGAGTACATTTAAGATAAATTATATATGAATAAAATTGAAAAAAAAATCATGTAAAAATAATCATTTCTATCTCTTTATACTCTCGACGTGACGTTACTAAACGTTACTAGAGGAATAATTCATCTAGGCATGTATCATGAATTAAAGCGTGAATTTCATCTTTTTAAATTCGAGTTTTTCCATAATTAATACACGCGCCTCGCTTCTTACAACCACGCGATTTCATCCGAACTCACGAGATCTCTGGCACCGATGATGTTCCCTTGTTAGTCGTGCACTCGCAAACAAGATTTCCCTGCTTGACTTGGAAACCAGCGATCAGTCGCGCGGCGATACTACTGACCGTTATTAGAAAAAGAATTGCCGATAATTAACATTTTAATTTGCAGCGCAGTGATTTCTCTATATCTTCAGCTTTCTATCCTCGCTCTCCACACGAAAGGTCTAAATATATATTTTATATCATAAATATAAGAAATTTAATCTTCCAGCCTGACAACAACCGCGTAATGCAATACGAAACGCATACAGCGCGCGTCCAGAACTGCAACTTCTGCAATAAATTTAATCCGGACAACTTTACTTTTGTGAAAGTAAAAGCTTGTATTAATTATGCGATTTGCGCAGTATTTATCTTTTACGACTAAATGTCACAATATTATATCTCTCAATTTGTGAATTATTTTATTATCTCAGTTTCTAATTGCAAACATATATTGCTGCTATTAATACATCAATTATTAATATGTATATTAATTTAAATATAAAAAAGTTTATGTACATGTAATATTAATAATGCATTACATTTAATTTAGTCTTGAATGCTTTTTTCTAATAATATAATAATTAATTTTATAAATAAATATTTTTCATTTTTAAAATTTTCAATAAAATGATTTAAATCGTTTTTGTCTCTATTTGTTATTATTATTAAATTTTCTTTAGTATATTAAAATATTAATATAAACGTTTAAAAAAATATATGTAATATTAATAATATTAATATATTAATACTGATTTTTCCGGTATAATAATAATAATAATCAACTGTTACATCCGTTTTTGTAAGTTTCCAATATTTAAATCGGTTTTATATCTAATCGTTACTATCGTTACTTTTCGCTGAATACCTTGTCTAGACTGGAGGATGATCCTACTCGTGGCTCATCCGACTACTCTTTTTTATTACTAGACTTATTGTTAGATATGATTTTTACCCGTCTACACTATGTATTCGGATGAGCCACAAGTAGAGGATCATCCTCCAGTGTAGACACGGCATGAAGTGCTATTTTTTAAACTTTGCGCTACATTGCGTCAGAAAGTCGTATCGTATCTTCTTTCAATTTAACCGATATCTATATTCGTCTCGTAGCCCTTTTTGCCTCTGCATTATATTTCAATCAAAAGCGATTTAAACGGAACTTTCTTTCTTTAATAATTATTTTTTTCCTCGACAAGATCAGAACACTGTTTGATGGCAATGGTGATATCGCTTCGTATGTATTATTAAAGATGCAAGTGTATTTATTACTTGCCGTAAGCCAGACCGGCGGCAAAGAGGCACTGTAGAAGTAAAGTGTGCCTAAAAAGCGCAAAAAAAAGGTGATCTATCCTGCTCGGTGGAGATTCGCGCAGGTGTATATCTCCCTCCACGGACTCCATCGCGAGTCCGAAGCGCGAGTTGCTCTCCGATTGGCCGGGCGCCGATAGCGCGGCAAAAAACGAATGCACGAGTGCGCGCGCGGCTCGGTCGGGCCTCGTTTTCTACTTTCATCTACTTCCGTTTTTGCGGAACGGGGGATACGCGATACGGTGCGCCGGCGACAGCGGTGGTTTCCATCTCGACGGAGCGCGGGGCACCGACAAGGCCGAGAGCGAGGCTGCCATCGATCGAAATCCCGCTTTTGTCACGAGCGCCACTGCCACCGTCATCACTCGCTGTCGTTCGCTGGCTTTCACTTTTCCGCGGCGATACCACGGTGAGTAATTCGAAGCTCTTCGAATCGCGTTCGATTTTTCAGGAATTCGGTTTATTAACCCGCACTTTTGGAACTTGGAAATCCCGAATTTGTAGATTTACAATTTCACGCGCAGTGCATCTTGATACACTGAGAGAAAAATATACCCAGTAAACACAAAGTAGCAGTAATGTAATGTCAATGTTAAAATTTCCTTCTCAACAATATAACTGTTATATATAAGACATGTTACATTGTAGTTATATTGTTGAGTGGAAAATTATAACATTGACATTACATTACTGTTACTTTGTGTTTACTGGGTAGTTACTTTTGCACCCAACAATAATTTTATAATATTTCTAACAATAAATATGATTAACTTAACAATAGGCATCATTATGTTAATCAAAATTATCATTAGAAATACTATAAAATTGTGGTTGGATCCAAAAGTAATTATATTTTTCTTTCAGTGTATATGTAATATATGTTATGATTTTTATGCTCGTTACATGTACACGGACATATACGTATACACCATCTTTCTAACTACTTTTCTTTCCTGTCAAAATTGTACAACATTTTTAGTAATAATATAAAATTATAAATTCACAAAAGAAAGATATAGATAAATAAATAACTAAATAAATAACAAATAAATATCTGTATGTGTCCAATACATATGTATGTATATGTGTAAATATCCAGTCTACATTGTTTATCACCTGCTAAGCGTTTCTCTACACTTTCCACTAAATTTTCAATATATTATGCGGGTAATTATTCATATTTTGACACATTAATCTATTTCCAGCGTAGATTGTACTTGCTGGTTTTTTCCAAACGTTTGTTACAATTTTATATTAAGCAATAGCAAGAGAATGTATTTATCAATCTTACAATTCGTTTAAAAAATTTTTAATCTTAAGGTAATGGTAGAGTAATCGTTCACACTTTGGTGACAAATTATAGGCAATTTCAAATAAACTTTCTCCGTCAATTAACTCAACGATTAATTCAACCGGCAGACTTGCTTAATATTAGATTATTAAAACAATCATCATTTGGTATGTTTTGATATAGACATATCTTATACAGAACTTTGGAATTGGAGTGGTTGGTGGAAAATAAATTAGCACATATAATTATTATTTTTTATCTTGACAGATCTGTAGCAAAGACCGATTGACCTGCGTATATCATCCTCGAGACGTTTAATTCGCGTAGTGGCTGGACGAGCCGTGCACGTCGTTTCGTCACGCCTTGCTTAAACACTTTCGCTTTCGCGCTCCGCGGATCATCTCGTGATTCCTAATTAGACACTGTGTAATCGCAGTTTTACGGCTATATTTACTTACCGACGCCTTATCTCGTTAAACGAAGATTTTTTATACGATCAGCGTCGTATATATAAATATTAAATTTTGCCCGACACGAGAACGATCACGAGATTTGGTGGCTCGCTCTTCGTGGAATAATAGCTCTTCATGTCGTATACGAAGGAAAGCGACACGATTTTTCTCTCTCGTGATCTGCTTCGGTATCATTAATGCAATTAAAATATATTAGTCGTACAATTAAGATACGTAAATAAAACGCATAATTAAAAGTTTTGTGTAAAAATATGAGTTTTACGTATCGCATTTTATTTCAATTGAAAAGTACATCATGATTGATGTATCGCTTTTATAGTTAATTCGGACGTAAAGAGAGCTCAAGTTTAAGACAATTGTTTTAATATATTCACGGATGTTCCTTGGTTTTTACACTTTTGTATTGCTTTCGCGTGTTTGGAACGATTACTGAGAAGGCAGTTGGCTGCGCAAGGAAAGGCATTTCATTTCGTTAACGGCCTGTTTCGCAATAGATGAACGGTCAAGGTACGTGCACATACGTAACAGAGAATGGATAGCGACCGTAAAAATGTGATTTTAGAGCGGGCGTATTGTAGAGATCCGCGTTTAAAATAATGCACATCGCGATATCGTTAATATAACCGGAAATGATCCTTTTAAATGATTTTCTTTTTAACTGGATGAAGTCCCCTAATCAACTTGGAGTCGCTTTTTCCTCGACAAAAATGTCGAAGAAAGACCGTAGTTCATTGTATCTCGTTAATTTCTTCTGTGTCATATATCTTTATAATCAAGTTTCAGAGTTCATTAAAGAAAATTTAATTTGTAATTAACCAAAGAATGTGACGTTGTTATCCGTCTGACTTTTTCAAGTTTAGTTCACGGAAAGCCTTTCTCGAATCAAATTATAAAAAATTATTGACATTTTCGATACGATGAAGAAAGATTGGTTTCAAAAGTAGATAAAGAATCTATTATAAAAAGAGAATAATTAGTAGTTTTGGAATACTCGGTTAAAGTTTGGAATACTTTGGTTTATCCAAACTTTATCCAAGCATTATATTTCATATTTACATTTAAATGTCTATAAATAAATTGTGAAAGTCAAACAAGTTGATTTTTCTACCGTTATCTCTGATTTCTTTTTCTATCTTTTATTCTTTCTGTTCTTTTTTTTAGATTTAGAAGAGTTGATTAATTTCTCTCTCTCTCTCTCTTTATCTTTGTTTTTATTAGATTTATTACTTACTATTTTAATCGATTATTTTTAATTTTGGTTTTACAAAACCTATTATTACATATTATTATATACACGCATTTTTTATTACACAAAATATATTATTATTGCTATATTACACACAGGATGCATTTTCTCAGAATGCAGTCTAGATTTATCTCATGCGAATCGAGGTAATGCTCACGTTCCGGACGCAGCATTAAATTATATCATTCCACGTATTCATGGCCATTAACGCCAAGCGCTAGTGCACGTGTGGATAAACAAACATGATTTTTTTTATAGTTAATGAAATGCAATTATAAACATATACATTTGCCACGTGGCATAGCGTGCGATTAATTCGATGGAAGATCGGATTTATCGCTTTCCCTGTCGAATAGTCGTTATCATGATAGTTATCATGATAAGTTATCATGATAGTAACTCATCGTTACTTAAACATTATTTGTATCTTGATTTTAGTATCTTGATCGTGCGAGAAACAGAGAAAGATGATCGGAAAAATGGAGCGGAAAATGCTAATGATATGGAAAGATCAAAACATGTCATTGGTATGTATAATTGTTTATTATTAACCGAAAATTATCACCTTGCAGCGATTATGTTCATCGCAGCGATCATAAAAAGATTCATTATGCGGGTAAATCGTTATACTATCAATTATGTTGTCAGACTACATCACTACTTAGGAAGCCTTAAAGTTGTTCTAATTATAATTTAAATTGCTGCTGTCATTAAAATAATTTTATTCGATGCCCAATTCCTTATTTTTAATGGACGGACATAAATGTCTGTCCATTAAAAATAAGGAATTGGGCATCGAATAATAAATTAACTTGGCTAATTATTACGAGAGATATAATCCTCCCTATAATTATTTTTTACATTATTTCGTGATATTAAGTCTTTAACTTTTTAGTCAGTTTTCAACTTTGAAAATTTAGCATTTATAATTTTATAGATTGTATTTTTATTCCTGTCTCTTAATTTATTTTATAAAAGATTGTCTTTCATTTGCATGTTGCTATTCTTTAGTAATACAGTATTATTGCAGATTTTTTGCTTTTTCGTCACGTTAATTATCCTCACGTCGGCATACGATCCAGACGACAAATCCCTGAAGGACATTCTCTTACCGGAGGGTCAGTTCGAGGCGTTTTACCTGAAAGGTACGCAGGAAGAGGAGCAAAATGCCGTGAGACCACCCCATCTTCACGGGTCCTTTCATCAGTACCGAAATCCTGCATTGGTTGACGCGCCCAACAGCGCGGCATACGGATTTCGTTTCGACGGGAAACGTCGCTTCAACTTTAGTTGAACTGTCGAGAATAATACAAAAAAAAAAAGAAATGAAAGAGCACTAAACATGACGGGTACCGATACATTACCGATGCTTTCATCAAGAATTGCTATTATCATTGAAATGCGAAGATTAGAAGTACGCAGATGCCTGGCAGTTAGCGGTTAGAGCGATTTGCATCATTTTGTTTAGTCAAGCGTATAAATTGAAAGTATTTATGCATAAGAAAATTTTACATGTATCTTTTTCTGCCGATAAAAACCGTGAATGTGGTTTACAATTATTGTAATAATTTAACAACAATTATTTGTAGAGTTAACGTCCTTCTGAACAGAATTTTTTATTTATGGAAACAATAAAATGTACATTTCGCATTATGTGTTTTTTAATTTTTATATTACTTATTTTTATATTCCTTATTAATTTGATTAGAAAACTGAGTGTAAACTATCACGATTGAGCAATGATAATAAAATACATTCGAATCAGTCGTGATGATTAATGAATGACGCGTTCAATTACAAGCTCTATCTCATGATGAGAAAGATAAATAAATATTAAATTAATCAAATTACGTCTGATCCAATCATAAATCATTTTGGATCAGATATAATTACAACTGAGAAATATTTCTTTAATTCTAAATTGATTTTACATATAAATTTCAAATAATTTAATACTCGAAAATAGGTAATTAGATATGTAAGGTCTTGAATTTATTAAAATTATTTCATCTTTAATTTTTCATTCTTTCCAATATTGTATAAGAGAGTGATAAAGTTTGAATAATCAGTGATTGAAAATAAAAAGTTCCTAAAAAATCTCAGAAAAAAATTAGTAAGGATATATAAGTACCTATATATTTATCATATTTAATGTCAAATAGATTTTATTTCAATAAAGTTTAAAGTTTCAAAAGTTCTGAAGACACGTTGTATATTGAAAATTGGAAAGTTGAAATAGAGTGATGAAAGTAATGACGTCGATCGACTTTGCTAAAAAAAAAAGATTGATTTCAAATTGAATTAAATTTCACAATTCGAAAGGTACCCTGATTTAAAGACGTAAAGTATATATAATATATACATAAAATAACATACGTATAAAATTGAGAAAGTATGTACTAAATCCAGAGATATGTACTAAATCCGATCTTATCAGAAGAAATCATTATAAAAATCTATGTAAGACATAGTTACTTGATACGAGTGAGCAAGATTGTTCATACGCGCTGTTTTTGATACCCAACTGGTTTATCGTGGCTGAAGGAACTGATTTACTACCAGATTATGAATATTATTAACCATCTCGGATGGAATGTCGACTCTTCTTGCATTAATCCATGAAGTTTTCCGATCTCCCCTGTAATCTACACCGTCACCACGCCTTTTCCGTTCGCGACTATTCTCGCGCGGTGTAATTATTCGAAAGATCGCTGTTCTACATGTAGAATTATTTTATATCAGAATTATTTTTACCTGTGTGCCAATAATAAAAAAAAACGGATTTCTACCCAATTAAACATCAATGGCGTAGTATTATCGACATCGGGGATAAGAATCCGATGCGACTCTAGCGATTCAACAAACAACTTTCCATGTTTAGTTGATGTGTTAGAAACCTAGCGCATTACGATGGAGATGGTAAGCTCACAAACTCACGCAATTAAAATGGCGTGTAAATGATTTTACTTTCATTAAGCCAATGGCCTTTATTATGACTGCTCTCGTGTTAATTTGGAAAATCGGAGGATTTCAGTAGCGAAGATCTTCATTGCACATTTGCACGATATGTTTCCATGTGCAATTGTCAGGACAGCGATTCTAAAACGCCGCGCAAAATCTGTTTTTGCGTTACATGTAGCTACGAGATTTCATCTCTGCAATTATTGAAGAAATAAACAAGACTCTATTCTGCAAAGAATTTGTTGATAAATTTTGTGGATTATTAAGTTTTGAAAAAGTAGGAGACAAGCATTGTAATGTAATTTGCTCAACAATTTATTTATATATTATAGAAAATATTCCAGATTTTAATAGCCAAATTGCGCCAGTATGTTTTATGAGTTTTATGAAAATAAAGAAAAAAGTACATAAATTATAAAATATATTATATAAATATAGGCTTATAGAAAAGGAGAAGCTTTATTAAGAAGTTTCAACAAAAAAAGTGCTACACTGAAAAAAATTGTGATTAAAACCGGACAAATCAGAAAAATCTTATAGGATTGATGAAATATTCTGCTTATTATGTATAATAGAAATTCTACTTATTATAAAAATATGAGCTTAAAAAATATGAGCTCTATTATAATAACTAAAATATTTAATTAATTTTACAAGATTTTTTTATTTGTCCGTTTTTAGCCAGAATTTTTTTCAATGTAGGAATGAAAGAAATCTGCTTCTATTATTAATAGAGTATATTCTTATTAATGTTTAATTTCACATATAAAATCTTGGCCGCTTTGTCGGCGATCGACGTACAGAATCATTTCGCTTTCTATCTAAACAACATTAATGAAGTTTCAACATAGATATGTAAAAGCTACAAATTAAATTAGTTTCCAAAAAACCTATTTTCTTTTGGACATTTTGTCAATTCTGTAGAATCCAGTTTGGAAGAGAAACTGTGAGGACGAGAGGCAGGCTGCAGGCAAGAAACCTTCACTATTACACCTTCTCACCTTCAGTATTACAATAAACACGTTTGTCTAGTCGTGCCGATCCAATTGCATTTTAGAAACTGTGTGATATATATCTCTCGTAACAATAAGGAAATATAGAAAACGAATTGCTCCCGTTACTCGCCCGGCTCTCGTGAGCGCCATAATGGCGCGCGTGCTGTGTGTTCGGGATTATGCACCCAAGATGCGTTATCAAGCCTGCTTTGGCACGGACCCCGCTCTAATAGCTACGGGAGAAGCTTTAAAAGAGGTGGCTAACACTGCGGCCCAACAGTCGTCTTCGAAGTAGATCGGTAAGGTGAGCGAGATTTCGTGCGAGCAACGATATGAGGATCACGTGTCTCATTACGGTGAGTGAAGGCAGTTCATTGGAGAATGATTGTCTTTACAGTGAGAAAAGTGAACGACATAATTACAATCGACGTGACTAATTGCGCGAATTTGTTGAGATTATTGTCGAAACAAGACGGATCTTCCGGTATTGCCCGATTTTGTCAATAATGTTTCGTTCGTTAATAGTGAACATAAGGGATACGTGAATTAGGGCGATTAAAAATTGTAGCTATTTATCAGAATATTTTTGACTAATTCTTTTTAATTCGATGAAATGATTGGTGATATATTTGTACCAACAAAATTATATCTTATTGATGAAATTAATGATTTTTCAATCGCAAAATAATCGCGAAATGCTAATATTAATTAGAATCTTTACATGAAAACAAAAAGATTTTGTAAATGAATTATTTCTTTCATATTTATTTAATTCAGATACTGTTGAAAATCGTTGACTGTTTTCTCGTATACAAAGTTATACTCTGCAAATTAAATTAAAATGTGTTTTTATTGCATTTTGTCCTGTTAATTCTTACCGTTATTTTAAATAGCAGTCAAGTGCATGCATACTCAATTAACTTTCAATTTTTCCCTTTCTCAAAACGAGGCCTTGTTCGAAAAGAATTTATTCTGCCACTTCAACTTATTTTGAACCGTCTCTCTTTTCAGTCGTACTATGTATTTCGCCCCATCTTTTATACATGTGTATATATATATATATATGTATAATATATAATATATTATATATATTATATATTATATATATATGTAATATATATAATATATATTATATATATATATATATATATATATACAGGGTGTCCCAGAATTGTGGAACAAATTTTCTTGAGCAGATAGAGCGGACGAAACTGAGTCGAAAAGTCCTCTACCATTTTGCAATTTTCCCGATAGTTAACGAGATATTTATGATTAAAAATCACCGTATTAGCCCGGCCCTCCGCCGAATATAAGATCGCGGCGAGATACGACCGCCTAGCGTCATTGTTTCCAAGGAGGAGTTGTTTTCTACAAAAACAGGGGGACAATCGCCGCTCAAAACCGCCGCTCGTAGGCATTGCCGCGTGTAGTAAACAATTCCTCGAGTGCCTAGCAACATTGTGCGGTCATCTCGCGCCGCGCGCTTATATTCGGCGGAGGGCCGGACTAATATGGTAATTTTTAATCATTAATATCTTGTTAACTATTGCGAAAATTGCAAAATGGTAAAGGACTTTTCGATTCAGTTTCGTCCGCTCTACCTGCTCACGAAATTTTGTTCCATAATATATTATATATATATAATATAATACAAATTAAAAATATATTTTATTTTACATATATGCCTCATGTACAGGTCTGTGCGTATCTATCATCAACAATATCCTCTGACGAAATCCAATATTCAAATAGGTAAGTAGACTTTCGATAGATAACATTCTCTCTTTTGTTATTCATAATAAAAGTTAAATTTTTCTTCAACAAAAGTTTGCTTTATTTTTCTTTTCTTATAATTCTAGATTCATAAATATTAAATTTAAAAATAAGTGTTTGATTTTTTTATATAAAATATAAATATATTTTAATTTTTATGCAATTTTACTTGTAATCACGTTTAACTTTTACGTTCTATTATACACAAATAACAAATATAATATATTATTTTTCAGGCCAAGGAGAGTAAGTTCGCAAGAAGAATCGGTCCTCCACAATGCTACGGCGAGGAAAGAGTTAAATCCCAATAATGGGACTCGTCCCGATGTATATCCATTGCGAAACTCTCGATCACATAGACAAATCGAAACTTACCAGAAGCCCTTTCAAAGGAAGATTTCTGAGTCTCAACCTAGTCCTCAACCACACTCCCGCGATCGTTCGAAACGTTTGAAGGTTCGCTCAATTGACGGGTCTACGTATGAAGTGGACGACAATGAAATCCACGAGATTGACGAGATTCACGAATCGATCCCTAAAGTGCACGACGAAGGATCGATTTACATCAAGCCCATAATTCGCGTCACGAAGAAGAATAATATCTTCGATTCCATCCTGGGCATTCTGGATCAATTGTTGGACCCTCCGAAAAAGGAGCTGGGCCCGATAGTCGGGCCCATCAAGATGCCGGGGACCAAACGCAAAGTCTATCTGCGTCTGTTGGAACCGGTCGACTCGAGTCATATTAACGTGCGCTTCGTAACGCAAGTACCGGTCCCTGTGGTCAACGAGGAGTCTTTTTTTTCACGACACTACCAGTCTATCTTACCGTTTCTACCTTACGGCGCTCCTAGCACCACACTTTTGCAACATCATTTCGCGTCGAGTGACGCGACGTTCAGTTCCTCCAATCGTCATCATTCGTTTCAGTTGCCTCGAAACACCAGCCACGTTTCCGGTAAAGGTCGAAAATTACAACCTAAACCTGGGACTAAAGTAAAACGTCCTCCGCCGAAGGATCTCAAGGAAATCAACGAGGAAAATGTAAAGCCTATTAAAGAAGCTGTAAGCGAGGGGGAAAGCAATAAGAACAACTCGTACTATCAATTCCAATCGGAAGATGACGCCGTAAAAGAAGTGTCGGAGATAATTAAGAACGCAACGAAGAACGAACAAGATTTGAAGAATTCCTTGGAACATGAGCTAACCACACATCGTTTACCCCATCGGCAGATCGCCCCGTTGTACCCGCTCTTGGTCATGGAACATACTGATTCTGGCTCTTACCAGAATACGTACACGGTGCCTAGCGACAGCCTCGCCGGTCCCACTCCGAGCACGTATGGCAACTACGATCAGTATGACAACGTTAACGCGGAGACTTCGGGCTACTACGATCAGTCATCTTATACCATTCCGAGCACTTACGCGACCACCTATCAAAAGCAAAACGAGTTTAGCAACGCCCCGAGCTCTTACCCGATCTCTTATCAGAATCAAAACGAGTTCACCAACGCCCCGAGCTCTACTTCTTACGTCAAGCAGAACGATCTTTACAGTGCCCCCACCAGCTACACGAGTTCTTACGAGAAGCCGACCAGCATTCCATCAACGCCGAGCTCTTACGCGATCTCTTACGAGGCGCCAAACGGCGCCCAAACCGGTTCAAGTTCTCAGAACGCACTTCGCGTTATAGATCCGCCACTTTATTTCTTTGAACCTCCGAAAGTCTCGGAGAATCACGCCAATAAAGTATACGAACACCCTATGATTCAACCGCAGCACTACAGCTTGCCCAATGTCAACGAGATAAGCTCGTTGCACAACACAGCGCAGAATCCGATCGATCAAGTAACATGGGGTAAAGTGAAACGGGAGAAAAGCGAGTCGAATTTCCAGAAAAACGAATTGAATTTCCAAAAGAGCGTGGAGATCACCTCCGACAGCAATCGTGAGAAATGGCAACCGCTTTTGTTCGTGCCCGAGAACACGGATTGGCATAAGGCGTTTGCCAACTTGGTGAAGGTCGCGAACGGTAACCATGAGGTCGCGAACGATAACTACGAAGTCGCGAACGGTAATCAGGAAGTCGCGAACGGTAACCATGAAGTCGCGAACGGTGAAATCGTGTACGGCAATCACTATCACAAGGCTATCGCGAGGCATCCGTCGGTTAATCGCCCGAGGCAGGTTTCACCAGAGGGCACGATTTCGCCCGAGAGCACGATCGAGATCGAGAGGGTGGTGGAACAACGTCAAAGAGGTAAACGGCGCAACCATTCCGCCGCGTTCACTCGAAATTCAAGATGCTCGACTTCGAACAGGAGCGAAAACTGCGAACGAACGAAACCCACGATCATTTCGACGCCTCTTCCGGAAAGCACGATCAAGATCGTGGAGGCACCACAGTTGACCGCCAATACTGAAGCGATTGTGACTCCAAAATCAGTGGCGAGCACTACGGTCCAAATGTCGAGACCGAATGCCACGAAGAGCAGCTGGATAGACGAACCGCAGGCATTAGTGATGACGACCGAAAGACTCGCGATTAATAGTACGACAGAGAAATCGCCGTTATTGATTAAAGTAATGAATACGACGGAGAAATCAATAACGGAGATTAAAATAACAACGAGTAAATCAATGAAGAGTAATGTAATAGAGAAAACGGGCGGGATAGCGAACAGCACGACAGAAAGATTGCCGATAAGCAGCACGTTGAAAGCATCGATCCCACGAAATAATACCATAAAAAGGCCATCATCGCCGAGGCCTATGATAATGAAAAAGCCGACATTCGTATTGAAGAAGTGGAGTAGCACCACGAGGAGGACGGTGGCGAGTAACACGCGGAAAACGACGGTGGCGAGTAGCACGCGGAAACCGACGACGAGTAGCACGACCGAGAAAACGAAGACGACGAGGCGAATGAAATCCCAGGCTGCGAAATCTAGCACCACTTGATAATTTGTTTATTAATAGCACAGTTTTTTTTAGGCATGATCGACAACGCATTTGAATACTGAAAATCAATTCTGATTAAACGGACGAGTCAGAAAATTTTGTAGGATTGATCAAATATTCTGGTTATTAAAATAGAAATTCTGGTTATTATAATAGAATTCAATACTTTATAAATTATAAAATATTCAGTTCTATTATAATAACCAAAATTTCTATTTATAATAACCAGAATGTTTGATCAATCCTACAAGATTTTTTGACTCGTCCGTTTTTAATCATAATTTTTTTCAGTAAATGTTGTATGTATTTGCGCATTAGTCATGGCGACTAGTATTACGATATCCGAAATGATTCTCGATTCTTTTACGCAAAAATCGAAAAAGTCGTTTGCACGTGTATTTGCAAGTATTACCATACACTGAAAAAAAATTCTGGTTAAAAACAGATGAATCAGAAAAATCTTGTAGGGTTGATCAAATATTCTGATTATTATAATACAAATTCTGGTTATTATAATAGAATTTAATAATTTATAACTTATAATAACCAGAATTTGTATTATAATAATCAGAATATTTGATCAAATCTACAAGATTTTTCTGATTCGTCCGTTTTTAAGCAGAATTTTTTTCAGTGTAAGTAAATGTGTTTATATCCTGCATAGCGCAGATGCAATAACTAAAGATAATTTATGCATCAAAAGATAAAGATAGAGAGCTCTATACTTGCTACTTTATTTCTGCTGCAAAATTAGTTGTCGAGATATTTATCCAATCTAAAGAGAATATTTTACAGGGTAACTAAGGATAATTACTTTTGAGGAAAGCGGGCACTGGTCATTTGCGAATGTTCATTTTGAATGTGAAGGAACAAGAAATAATTACATTAAATTTATACTTGGCAAGAAATCCCGTTATCGCGTTATTATTGAAAACTATATTATTTATCTTATCGTGTTTTTATTTATATAGAATACAGATTGTCCCAAAATGATGTTATCTTCTGAATTCTTTCTGAATGAATTCTTTGATCAAATCGGGAATGGTCTTTTCTTATGTAAATTAATTAAATGTTTTGCCAATTATAATTAAATTTTCATAGACTTTACTTGAAGTTAAAGAGATAAATAAAAGATTTTGTTATCTATTCGGCTCTCTTCTGTTCAATGTTCTCGAGGAAGAAGATTTGAACCGAAATAGAAATAAGAATTAAAATAGTAACCGAATTTTTAGATAAAGGGCATAGCCATAGTTCTGAGTCATCATATTTACATATTAAATTAAATTTAACAACAATGTTAACAAGCATTATCCTTCAAAACTTTGTCAATTCATATATATATATATATATATATATATATATATATATATATATATATACTGTATATTTGTTGTTGTACTATTTTTAAGTTGTACATAAATAAATAGAATCCTGTATGATTTATTTCTATCTAATTCGGTGATTATTGAAATATATTCATCAAATAAATAAATAAGAAATAATAAGTAGTATTTTACTTTCGGTCTGCCCTAATTTCTAATTGTTTTCATGGAGGTAAGTTACATTTTTATGATGAATGGGAAAGTGATGTGAACAATGTGGGTGTTATTATTGTTAAACTACAATTAGGAATCCACATAAGATAATGTGCAGTACTAGAAAGTGATGTACGTTTTAGATACATTTATAATACAATATAACATTAAATGTTTCTATTAACTTTCATAAAGAATTCTACACCTTCATAAAGAAAGTAGCAATTTAAAAAATAACAGTTTAGTAAGAAGATTATCACAAAATCTATACCGTTTAAAAATCCAAAGAAAGGACCAATTTTATATATTTTATTTACATCAATCAGTAATAATTTTGTAGATCACTAAGATTTAGCTTTTTCATAAAACTTTCTTATGAACTTGCTCTATCAAATAATACGAGCAACATAGGTTTAATACATTTGCAGTTATTAAAACCGTGATTAATATAATATAACAAATTAAACAGAAAAGAATTTCTCAGTTCAACAAATTAAAACTGGATAATGTGCGTAAGAAAGATAGCTAAAAGAAGGAAACGGAATGTAATTATAATTTCTACGATAATTATAATTCTTCATTAACTGCTCATCAATAGCGAGACATGTTCGGCAAAAAAAAAGAAGCGAACGAAACGAGAGGGAAAAACATGATAAACGCACTTTCCAAGTAAGTCACGGCCCTTGCATCGATCGTCGAACGGTTTTCCATTTGCTAGAGATTAACGTGGCCATGAAATCAACGTGGTCGGCGATTATGATCAGGATCGCCGAGACGGTCACGCCGCGGCGATTCCTTCCTCCCTTTCTTCTTTTTCTTCGACCGCTGGAAAACGCGAGCATACTGCTAATCGCAAAAACATGTATTAATAATAATATATACACGTGTGTAGGCGGAATTTTTTATTGTACTCTAGAGCGCCGATTTCACTTTTAAGTGATTCTCGCACGAGACAGGTCGATTTGTTGCTTGCATCTTTAAGATGTCACAGTTTGAAGAGGAGAGTACGCTACTTTAATATATATCAAGAGACACGGTAGTGTCTCGCGCCAAGTATCCATTACCATGTTGCTTAGCAAAATTTTTGATTTTTTTCATTTGCATAATATTTTTATTTACTTTTATCCTCACTATTCTATATTATATCCTACTGTGTCACGCTTTAAAACTCTTGTTCTGATTAATTACGACTATCTTCATATCCGTACATCTTAATATCTTTTATTTTCATTATCTTTCCCTTTTCTCTTTTTATCTTTTCCATTATTTCTAAACCTTTCTCTTCTTTATCTATACATTCATCTATATCAATTCTAGTCACTTCATATTCTTTTAACGTATGTAATATATTCTTTACTTCCTGCTCTTACATTCTACATCATGTATCTTTCTCTTCGTATTTACATAATAATCAGAATTCACTTTCACAATCAATTGGGGAATGCTTATCTCATCAATAAGGATGTATAACATATTAATACATTTTTTTCAAGTACAAGTTATGTCAACATTATGATTTTCAAATAAATATGTTGAAACAGTGTTGTAATTAATGTATTCAGTTGATGTAAATGGAGATTATAATTATTATATTATAATTTATACATTATAATATTATTATATTATAATTTATTATATTATTATATTATAATTTATATTATATTATTATATCACAATATATTATAAATATTATAAAGATTTATAATAAAAATTTGACGCTTTTCACTCAATTTCGTCTTTTCACATAAAAATATGTGGAAATTGTTTGGACGAATCTGATGTAAAAGGATTGTTGTTTCGTGTTATTTCAGAGCGATAAATGCAAGTGATAGTGATGAATGCATGTTGGGCGGAGTTTCATGGAATATTTTGTGCACAGAGATTCACCTCCCTAGTTACTGCTTGCACTATATAAACGTTCGCTTATAGCCACGTGAGGCTTAGAAGGTATCTCTCGATTGACCAAAGTGTTTCAAGAAAAGTTTTATAAAGCCCTAGAAATTGTGAGTTTTGCACAATGAGGAACAAATTCTTGGTAAGTTACATTATATTACAATACTATATTTAAATTTTAGGTTAAATTTTGTGTTTAATTAAAGTGTAATTTAATTCGTTTTTTTCACTTTAATGTTGTGGTTTTAATATTCGATTTCAAATTAATCTAAATTCAATAATGTTTAATATCAATTAATTTTAGTTTAATGTTTAATTTTTTAATTAATTTTTTTAAAAAATTCTTATTATTTAATTCAGAAAAGTTTTATAATAGCGAGATAACTATTATATGTATATAATAATTATTATATTATATATTAATAACATTTAAATTTTTGTTTGTTACAGTATACTGTCTTGTTCTTATTAGTCTTTGCACTAGTGCATCAATCGATCGAATCGTAAGTATTTACAGTCAAGTATATGGAAATATAATTATATAATAAATAAACACGTGACATATACGTGTATAAAACTGTTATATATTTTTTGCTTTTTCCTTTAGGAAGAAAGTGGTAATACACGTCCCTTACCGAGTGAAGAATGTAAAACATACGCACACGATCTACAAGATAATTGCACATAATCCTCATGGAAAACACAAAAGTGATGAAGATTACTACGATGATTAAAAATGTGTATTATTATAAGTTATAACGTTGTAGTAGTAATTCATGCATCAGCATAGCAAATCCAAAGAACAGTAGATTAATTTTGATACGTTAAGTACAATGCATTTGGCAGCTTTCTGTCATTTTATAAAACTACATAGTTGTACGTGATGTTATTATGTTTATTTATAAATAAATAACATGTGAATTCAAGATGGCATTTATTATTTTCCCAACAAATACAAAATTGAAATTATTCTTAATGTTCAAATTATTTGTTTTGCTTAATATTTCACGCGTTTTTTTGAGAGTCTGGAAAATAAGAAATAATTAACTAAAAGAACTACATAATTAAAAAAAGAAATAAATTTCATTTCTAGCTTTCAAATTCTCATTTATTATTTCTAAATCACTAAAGTAACGTTGGAGTATTTTTTATAGTGTATTTTTGTTTTACATATCTCTGATATTCCTATAATTTAAATATAAAATTAAATTTTATTTGTTCTATCGGTGATCGCAGAGATCGATACTGCTTTTTTGTTCTTACATACATGTTCTTTTCCCTCAGGGAATGAACTCGAATATCTTCTTGGTGTCAGTATAACGGGGAACTTGGTGTCTGTTTCCCAGCCACCAGGCAGATTCGCCTGTCTCGTACGACGGCAATTTCGGAAATAACCGAAAGCTAACTATACTTCTTGTAAAGATTGAAAACTATCGGAAATTCACGAAATATTCCCATTTATTCGCGTCGCTTCGCCGAACGTTCATTATCAAATTAAATTTTATTTTATTTCATTATTTATGTCCTATATGTCTTTACATCTTATTTTGAATTGTCGCAATAATTAATTTTTTATACGATTTATTTCCGTTATTTTATAAAATAAAATATAAATATATAGTTATATATTTTTAAATAATATAAATATATTTTTAATAAAATTCAAAGTAGAGGAAAGTCACCAATACCGGCACCAGTTTGTTTATTAACAATTGTTCTTAAACAAAAGCTAAAAATAAGAGTTTGATAGCAGAAATACAAACTAGAAAGTGTCTTCTATTAAATGGTATAGTAATCATTATAATACTATTTCATATTTTGTACATAATTAATATTTTCGCAACACATGTCAAAAAGAGTGTCTGAGAAATTGGACTCCAAAACTGGAACATGTATTTAAGATTACAATAAGTGAGGTGAAAGTTGCCAACTTTAATAATATTATCAGATTTCTGTTTTTATATCTTTTATTCTTACTAAGAAATGTACCGTTGCACAGCAATTTTATGTTTTAAACCGTATTATATGAAAAAAGATCATGAAAAAAAAATAAATCATGTAATTAAGTAGTAAAATATATTTTTATATATTAAACAACTAATTTTATAAAATTAAAAGGTTAGAACAAAACATTTTGAGAATAAAGAAAATTTAAAACCTATGATCTGTTTTCACGAAGAAATGTAGACCGCTTAACGCTACAGGAGCAATTTTATGTTTAAAACTGCATTACAAGGCAAATATGACAGATACGTATATAAATAAAACAGTTTTAGAAAGCTACAAATATATAAAATGATATAATATTATCAATAATACATTCCCTATTGTTTAAACTATCCAATTTGTAAGAGAAAATCGTGCAAATTTTATTTTCGCTCTTGAAAATTTGTTTTTATCAGATTTTATATAGAAAAAAACCACGAATGTATGAACTAGGAGTTTCTATTTCTTTAATTATTTAAGGGGACCATGTTTTTATCGGTATTCATACAGTGTAATGTTTAATTTCCGAGAAATAGGGGGATGCCGCTTTATGAGGTCTGTGCCAGTATTGGCGACTTTACTCTAATATTATTCTAGTTTTCAATTATTATACATTATTAATAACAAATTGAAGTTTCTTGTTTATAAACATTTAAAAATATAAAAAAATGATACGATCTCTTTTCAAGACCGTGAAATATCAGGCAAAACAAATTATTTTGCCATGACACTGAACTTGGCCAGATCATCTTTATGGTTTATTGACCCCATAATTTCTAAAGCCACATCAGTTACGGATCGACAGATGAAGCATATCACCGTAAAGATACAGCGAAAGTGATCATTAGCCGTGAACTGCATCACAGTATTGTCGCTTCGCAAGATTCGCTTCAATGAAAAGAAAATGGCATATAAATGGCGATTCACCGTTAGTGATATCAAACGACAACTGACTGCCAACAATCGCATTTACAATCTCTGTTACGACGATTCGATAATAAATCATGGTAATAATATTTATAGAGTATCAAAGTGATTATTAGGAAGCGATGTTAGGAAACAATTTATATTAAAAATTTATTATATAAAAATGTTAAAATAGAGTAAACTTAAAATATACAAACGTTAAATATAACATATTTACGTTATGAATATTTAGTAAGTAAAAATATGCAAGTGAGAAATTTCAAAATATATCGAACTCTGCACGGCTGCTCTCGAGTAATTAGTGAGTCGAATATTACACTGTCAAGAGCCGTGTGTGCGTTCATCGTTCTTGCAAATGCGATTTAAATCAGCGAGAGATTGTAGATATCGATATAACCGAATCATGATCAACATAAATATTGCTGACTAATTCAGAAATCATATGAGTGATCTAAGTGTAACGACCGTAACTCTGTATTTTAGAGGATCGTTATCAGCCTGCTTTTCATTCTGTCGAACGGGGTGTTGAATAGCGGAAACGCCAAGGAGCAGTGAGTATGCAACGATACTGTGTTATTAGATAATTTCATCTATTTTGCACGGAATTGCTTCGAGAAATGCGTGGCACTAAACGTGACCACAGAGATTTACGCTTTCTTGCAGAGAAAATCATAGCCCGTACTTACTCTCGTTCTCACTTGTTAGCAAATTAAAGGATGTATATCTACTCTTACTCATATTACAAAGGCCTATTAATTGCTCTCTTACATATATTAATGCGTTCTAAATTTTTGGTATACCTCTAGCTAAGTCTCTAAGTAAAAAAGTAAATATTTATCTGACAAGTAACCCTATCTTTATGTGACTCGTCGATTTTAATGAAAATATTTGTAGATTAGCCAAAAATAATAGACACATATTTTTTTATATCGGCAGACGGCAATGATGCAACTTTAAGAATGAAAACTACCCCTTATATTCATAAGTATGATTAATTGATTCATTACATTTAAGCTCACGGTATTGAAACTATTTTTGAATTTTGAAAATAATAAACAAGTTTTCGTCGCTGAAAGTAAATTCAATGTAAAAATTATAGAATTCAAAATGATGGATCCAATATGACACCATCATATTGTGTAAATTATAACAATCTTATCTCGCTCTTTACCGAACCCAGGAATAACCGATGAGGAGATGGCGAGAGTCTATTCTAATTTCGTTTTTGTTTTATTATTTTTTTTACTTTTTCATTTATATTTATATTTTTTGTTAATTTTTTATTTCTTTGCTTATGAATATAAGGGGTAGTTTTTATTTTTAAAATTGCACCATTGCTGATATAAAAAAATATGTATCTATTATTTTTGGCTACAAATATCCTGAGTTTCATTAAAATCAACGAGTCACACAAAGGTAGGGTTACTTGTGAGTATAATAGCAACATATTTGCAGCTTTTTCACTGAATTTTAAACTCATTTCATCTATTTGCTATGTATTTGTTCTTGACAGCGTGCATTTCAAGATTCACGTACCCGAAATAATAAAGCATCATATTCATACGAAAACGGTGTTTATACATATTCACAAGCCGGATATTTCGACGGCACCGAAAAAGTCCAAGCCCAAGGAAGAGCCAAAGAAGAAGAAAACCTATCACAAAGAATCGCATCACGAAGATTGGAGTTCCTGGAGCAATTATGGCTATCACAGCGATTCCGACGATAAGTCGGGCAATCTGTACAAGAATCAAAAGGATCACAAGGACGACGACGCTCACAACAATCCCTTTCCTCAGGATCACAGAGATTCTTACATGCCTGTGTTGCAACACAATAAACCCGATTACTTGAAGGGGCAACACGGTGACATGATGGGATACTCTTATCCGCCGCAGTACGCGGTAACGGAAGATGTCAAAGAAGTAGATAATAACGATATCGGACCTTATATGCACACATATGAGGAAGGTTATCATAAGGGAGGCGAGTCCGCCACTGGACACATTTACTCGGGTGACGTCACGAAATTTTATGATAACAAACACGAAGAGGGCGATCACTCCGTTGAGGATTATAAAAATGAGTTGAATGAGTCGAGGGAGAAAACCCATGCAGGTCGTTACTTCATCGATGATTCGGAATATCAGCACAATAACAAAGCGGAGAAGCGAGTGTCGTCTAAAATTTTTATGCAGTCAAAAAATAATGAAAGAACGCGAACATAAAGATAAATCGTGCCAATGATAAATTTTAATGTTAACTCTGGGTTTCTCAGCGAGAGATATTGCAAATTGAAAAACGAGTTGTGCCTCTTGAGTAGCAAATTTAGTTATTAAAAAAGTTAATCTCAATATCGAAAAATTAAAAATTTTTTAAATCGCCATTTGGCGGATATCCGATCAAAAATAAACAATGGAGAAATTTTAAAGTTAAAATAAATACTAATTTAATAAATATTACATGTCTAATAATTTAAATATTTACGAGATGTTTGTAGACGCGATAAAGATATAATAATTGGTGTGTTATGAAGATAATAATATTGCAGCTCGCAACACTGTCAATATACATGATAATTATCATCAAGAGGTACAACATGCACTTTGCTTTAAGCATCTCAAGAAACTAATAATAGGAATTGACGCAGCAATAAAACCGTCGTTTGCAAAAACATAATTCATTTGCAGTATCTGTATATTACATTATACCATGCTACCATATTATAGTAATGATCACTTGGTTTATTATCGCCTGCAGCGTCTTCGCGTTCCACCTCCTTGCCTTTCATACAAGAAAGACTTCCGAATCGCGATCGTGGATAAGATTAAACAACTTGATGGAAATTGTAACAATTTTTTTTTATATCATCTTACTTTAAATGTATGTGTATTTAAATATATGTGTTATTTTTATATGTTTGTGATTTATTGTTAATACCTCTGATATATTTTAAGGACATATTCTTTTATATTATAGATAATTATATAAATTCTCGAATTTTTTAAAATTCTTTTTAGAATATTAAGATAATCGTATTTATATTAGGTATCCAGAATATATATAATAATAAATAAAAATAATAAATATAAATAATAAACTTAAATGCAGTAGCCTAGCAATATGCAACCTGTCGTACTTCGAAGCATTCACTGACGAATAAAATATAATTGAATGGTCGGTTAAATTTCAATGTTATTTAAATCATTCTATTCCAACATTATTTAATTGCTGCTTTATTTCCCGTGCTAGCTAATAATTTCAAATAAAAAAGACGTTGAAATAAAGCAGCAATGAATTAAATAACTTTAGAATCTGACACAGATTCTCTCACTTTTTTATTGTATTCAGTAACCTTATCTTTTATAAGACTTTTGTTTTTAATTGGAATTTTGTTTTTACTGGATATCATTGCGGTGAGACGCATTTTAGTTAACCTTGACATAGTATTTTTTTGGTTACAAATTAAATGTTACTTTTTAATTTTTAATTTTAACTACAATGTTATCCAATAAAAATAAATCTTGTAGTGATATTTCCTTATTCTTACCGGATTGATAATTCTTTTTGGACATATATTTGTCATCAATTTCGATATCGAAACGTTGGCACAAATAAAGGATTAATATAAATTAATCAATATTATATAATTTGTATTATTTTCTTTAAAAATTTTCTTGAAAGTTTTATTCTAATTAGCGTAATTAATAAATTTACTTTTATATTATATTATAAAATTACTTGCGATTATTTTATAATATATGATAATTTTGTGATAATTATTTTAGAAAAAAATAGATGTAAATATTATCGTAACATAGAGGAAAGTCGCCAATACTGGCACAGACCCCATTAAGCGACATCCCCCTATTTCTCGGAAATTAAACATTACACTGTGTGAATACCAATAACAACATAGTCTTCTTAGATAATTAAAGAAAGCTCCAGTTCATACATTTATAGTTTTTTTCTACATAAAATCTGATAAAAACGAATTCTTCAAAAGTAAAAATAAAATTTGCACGATTTATTCTTACAAATTGGATAGTTCAAACAATAAGGAAAGTATTATTGATAATATTTACATTATTTTATATATTTGTAACTTTCTAAAATTGTTTTATTTATATATTTGTCTGTCATATTTGCCTTGTAGTGCAGTTTTAAATATAAAATTGCTGTGTAGCGTTAAACGGTTTACATTTCTCCATGAGAACAGATCATAGGTTTAAAATTGCTCTTATTTTCAAAATGTTCTGTCCTAATCTCTTAATTTTATGAAATTAGTTATTTAATATATAAAAATATATTTTATTATTTAGTTTATCAATTTGTTTATTTTTTCTTTTTCACATTCTTTTTCCTCATAATACGGTTTAAAACATAAAATCGCTGTACAACGATACATTTCTCAGTGAGATTAGAAGGTATAGTAACATAGATCTGATAATATTACGAAAGTTGGTAACTTTTATCTCATTTATTGTAACCTTAAATACGTGTTCCAGTTTTGGAACCCAATTTCTCAGATACTCTTTTTGACATCTGTTGTGAAAATATTAATTATGTACAAAATACGACAAATACGTCAATACGAAATAGTACTATAATGACTACTATACCATTTGATAGAAGAACTTTCTAGTTTGTATTTCTGCTATCAAACTTTTATTTTTTGCTTTTGTTTAAGAAATATTGTTCAAATATAAACTGGTGTCCTAGTATTGATGATTTTCCTCTACTTTTGTTAACATTTATTTTTTTGCTTTTTAATATTTTTTAATCTGTTTTGTGTAGCAAAACTTTTGTAATATTTCTAAGTTATTTAGTCATATGATTTTAAAATTTTTTAGCGTATTAAAAAATATTATTTTAAATAATAGTTTTGATCTGTTTTCAATTTTTTATATTTAAACTTATATTTAAACTAGTAAATACTACTTTTTTCCTTAATATTTCGAAAAAATTAAAAATATTTTTTAGATTGAAGGATTCAGGAAATTACGGTTGTATTTAAAATACTTGCCGTAAAAACATACAACATTTATTCGTCATATTTATAACATAAAAACATAGATATAAAAAACAATATACAAGAATAAAACAACAAGTAACGATATTTATATATACATTGTGATCAAAAACCGTGTCGAGGATTTAATGGAAGTATCTCAGACTAGAGGTAAAAGAATGTCCATGTCTTTTTAAAAGTCGAAAATGATAAAAAAATTGGTCGATACTACTCTATGAAATAAGACAATCCTAATGTTATAGAATGCATCGGGACAGTCAACCATTCGATTTCACATTATTATAAACATTCGCGTTTCCCCACAATGTTAAAAATAATGTGAAATCGAGTCGTTTTTTGTACCGATGCACGCAAAAGTATCGTGCGTGCGAACCATTTAAAGCAAATATATTCTCTCACGAATGCTAGCTTTCTGCTTGACGATAGTTCAAATGAAAGTGTGGTGTCGTTATTTTACATATTTTCCACGGCATGTGGATCAATATACGCAGTAAATGTTTTGTATACGTATTTCAGTTCTTTTCTACTTGCGACATCCAATTGCAATAAGCCGCAACATTCGTACGCTACTTTATAACTTCTGCAAATAATCTTGCAATATAATATAATTACTTTAAAATCTTTTTATGCAATTTATGCACCAGTCAGAATGAATCGACGAATGTCTAGATACTCATTGTCAGACAGCATTTTGTTATATCGTTCTGTGACAGAACTAATGTACAAAACACTAGCGAAATTATTAGCGAAATAACGATAATTCCATACGATTACCACATCGACTACTTTAAAGCTAATATAGCGTTTCTTTCTCGGTGATTCACTCGAGAATCTTTCTAATGACCCGACCAGCCTCCGCCGCCGAATCCACCCCCATCTCCGAAACCGCCCCCGTGGCCTAGTTCTAGGTGTCCGCCGCCGCCACCACCGTGGCTTAGCTCCAGGTGACCACCGCCGCCGCCGCCACCGCCGAAATCGTGGCCGCCGCCGCCGCCGCCGCCGAAATCGTGGCCGCCACCGCCACCACCGAAGTCGTGTCCGCCGCCCCCAAAGCCACCACCGCCGCCGTGACCCCCGAGGTCAATGGGATGACCCACCGTGTATCCGAGCACTTCGTACTTATCCTCACCGCCGCCGCCGTGGTGTACATGTTTCGTTATCGTATGCGTATGGTGGATAGTCTTGACCTTGTACGGCACGTGGATTATCACGTGGCTACTAAAATATTAAAAATTTCGATCTTGACTTTGAAAGATCGGAAACTGCATGATTAATTTGATTTATCGCGATAAGAAATTATATTTAGACGGTTCACTTTCTCACGTTTCTTCGATATATCGTCTATAATGAGCTTGAGTTGGAACTTACTGGTGGTGTCCGTGCCCACCGGCGCTGGCTAAGTTAAATAGTGCGACGATTAAAAGAAGTGTCAACTGAAAATAAGATTGTTAATAAAGTTAAATATGCAAAAATAATTCCATCTTATTTTAATTGATTACTATCAAAAAATAAAAGAAATTATTATTATGCGCAACGGTCGACTGGCAATAATATGTAAAAAAAATGAGTCCTTGTATATGTAATATTAAGTAATATAATAATTTTTTGATTCTGCATTTCCGAATGACAACTGATTTCGTTACGAAAGATATGCCGAGCAGCGGCAATTGAAAAATCCACACACGTCAAGTAACAATTAAAAACACAATAAATAATAAAAATTAGTTCCGGAAACATTATTTCTACACTATAAAAATTAAAAAAAAAGAAGCGAATGTTATTTTTTTAATTGTTCAAATCATAAGATAAATACTTCTTACATTATTCTCCTTGACTAAACGCAGAACTAAAATAAATCCTTTCGATAAACTCCAAAAATTTCAATCAGCACCGATTGTCACCGTTTCACTTCCGTCGCGGTCCAAAATGCGATAAGGTGATCGCCTTTGAGACTTACCAGAAAGCACGGTATTAAATCTCGTCGTCCTGTCATTGTTCCGTATTCGGATAGGACCGGCGAGAGAAAAGGATCGCTTCCGCCACAGGGCGACGACAGAAACAGTACGAATAATCAAACGGGGAAGCACAATAACGCGAGTTGCTCCTCCAGCCTCGATCTGACGACCATCGTGAATAGGCGTGCCGCTTATATATATACGCACGTGATAGAGAAGCCGGATAAGAATGAAAGGGAGCATTTTGCCACCCGTGTACGCCGCACTCGTGAAAGGAGTCGCCTAATAGCCTTCCCATGGCAAAAAGTCACCCGATCGCGGCGGAACAGAGGGGGACCGCGAGTACGCCGGTGGCGTACTTCGCCTTCCTCCCTCGCCACGCTCGCCGCTTTTGTACATTTCCTCGTTTTCGATTAGATCCTCGCGGTGAGCCGTTCCGCCTAATGAAAGGCAGACGCCAGGTGAACGGCCAAGATCAAGATCGCGATCGTGACTCGCACACGCGGGCGGGCGGGCGGGCGGGCGGGCGGACGCGAGTTTTCGTCCGTTTCACTAAATCTTAGGCGTCCTCACGCGAAAGGAAGAATAATCGTCCTTCCTCCTGACTTAAACCAGGAAGATTTCTCTCCTTTTATCTTTTAATATCACTTTGTATGTGAGTATGAAATAATTGATTTGCTTAAATTTAATATCATTTTGCATTATTAGTTATCATTATTTTATTGTATCTTACATGAACATATTTTAATGGTTTGAAGATATCTAAATCATAAAGATTTCTTATATAATTGCAAATATTCATGTAACCAGGTATTACATTTTCTAAATAAATCTAACATATGTAAATTCAGATGTAACATTTCTTATTCGAAATATTTGAATATTCGAATGTAATTAATAATTACGAAACGAAGATAATTATTTTACGGTGTAACATTACGTAAATATTTATTGAAGATGTCTGTTATATTGGCGTGTAATGATTAATATCTTTTTGCATCTCGTCCTAATTATATTTTTTTAAAGAAGCGGAGAAACAATTAAATATTATTTAAATGTTACTAACATTTATGGAAAGGTTCCATGGACGGGTAAGATAGTAACTCTATCTACGTTCTATCCATCTGCATTCTATTTGAAAGTTCAGCAATTGCTGCCATCTGTAAGTAAACTGCTTGTACCGATACATGTAATTTACAATGTTATAATTATATGTTAGAACTGTAAATATTGGAAATTATATCATAATTGCAGTAACTTGTATTTTATGCAAATTACGCAAACTTTTCTGCATGATGATGTTAAAAACGTTTCTGTTAACTGTCTCACATATAATGTTACTGTTAGTAATTATTGTAATACTTATCAGAGCAATTATTCGCCAATTATCACATTTGCATTATGTTTTAGTCGTAAAATTTAGTGACAAGCAAACTCAACAGATAATTTGAAACAAAAGCGAATACTTTCATAAAATTTGCACAATACAAAAAGGTACAAATGTATAGATTAATATCTCCGTATAATCGTACAGTTTTTCGTTGAAAACTAATAAGTTTTTTATTAGTAATTAACGGAACGCTATGTCAGATCCGCAAATTGTAAGTTTAATATTAATTATAAATTTATGTGAAAGTTATAGTAGTATTCTTTAAGATTATCAGTTGATAAAAAGTATAATATATTTACGAAAGCAACTCTTGTCTTTTGACATTTATTCGATATTTATTTTTTCCTTATTCCTTATAACATTACATTGTAGAATTTTTAATAAATTTCAAAAACGTAAATAAATAATAAAATCGTATTTCAATTAAAATTAGATAGTTTTTAATTAAAAATGTAAATAATGTGATTGATTATAGCAATATTTAATCACGCGAATTTGCAAGTACGATAGTATTTATTTGTTATATTAAAATAACAACGAATTAAATATAAATCGAAAGTCAAAATCGAATTTAATATTATATAAATTACTCATCGATTTACTTTTACTAACGTCTCCTTTAAATAGAGATGATTTACTATTAACTTGTCCACTCCCATACTTTCTCTGGCGCATGGCTTCTTAATTTACTTTTTCATACCATTCTCACTAGTTCTTATTAAATTGCTTAAAAAATGTCACACTGACTTTCTATAATGAATAGAAACCGTACTCAACGTATAATGATACTACAAGAAGTGTGCCATTGTTTCATAATGTAAAACATGTATTACTTTGGCAAGACAAAGGGAATAAATTTAAAAATATAATAAAGAGAAAAATAACACAGGATTGTTTAAAAATTTGCAAGAATTTCTTTCAAAACTTTTACTCCCTTTTTAGATATTTAATTTTTCTGGAACGCGTTATCTGTAATCTGTAATAAAAAAATTAGCCTAATTAATCAGAATAAATGTATAATTTATGTAAATAAAAAAATAAAGAATATGTAAACAGTACAGAATATGTATGTAGTATACAGTATATGTATACAGTATAGAAGAAATTGCAAGAAATAAATGTTGTATACGGTACACGTTGAAAGCAATATTGAAAATGTGCGCTGTCGGTGGCTAGTAAATTATGGAAGCGAGAGGGAATCGTTTCCCCTTCCTGAAGAAGCACGCCAAGCGGAGCTGATAATGCGGAGGCGCACAAACTACGAGGCGATGACCGGCGACCGTTCACTCTATGAAATTTGCGCTCACCTTCGCAAAACGCGCCCACGGGAGAAAGGGAAACCGATGCTCGTGTCCCGCGCAAAACGCGCGCAAGAGCAAATTACACGTGTATGCCGTGCCGCGCGAGACGCGCTGGTACTCGAGCGAGAAAACAAAAATGAGTAACACGCGATACGGTTTGATCCTTTTCCTTACAGCTCGCGAGACCGTGACACTGAACTCTCTACTGGAGGAATCCAATCCGGCCAGGGTCGGAGTGAATGTACAGGGTATTACGTTTCAGTACGTCAACAGTGTCGCCCTAGGAAAATGTCCACGGATCAGATCGTTTAGGCGAATATCAATCAAATAACACCATTTCGGACCCGGACCAGTTTCACCAACGTCACTCGTGCGCACTGGACGGTGTAGTCAGTTAACTTTGACCACAATTAAGATAAAAAATGACTACAAGAAAATAAAGAATCGCTTAAAGAGGGTTACTGATGTTTGACGGTGAAATTGTTGAGTATTGAATATTTTAGAAATCGGAGAAATAAAAGTGCGCTACCAAGAAAAATGATCGAGAAGATATATTTTTAGTTATATATTTTTTTTATCGATTGATGATTTTACTGATAAATTGATAGCAATTTATTTATACGATTTTTATCTGAGGTTATAATGTAATAATATGAATTGTTGAATAGAGTCATAAAAAAATGTAAATTTTTTTTACATGTTTATTATTTTCATAAATTTTTAATAATTCAAAGTATTTGCTAATTATATTTCTTCAATAAATTTCTTTAATTTTGCGCATCTATAATTTCAAGTGTGCAATAAAAATAGATAAGAGAATACAGAATAATGTATACAGCTTGTTGATATTTATTGAATAATGCAACATGTGCTTGAGAAAGTGCCTTGTGTAGCATATTCATCGTTCTTATGAATGGTTATTCACCTTTGTCAATATATAGTATCTCATTGAAAGTCTTATGATCTATTACCAGGAAGTAATAATTATTTTCGCCGGATATGCGCGCTAAATAATAAAAGTATAATAAAGTAGTTGCTCCATAAAAAACCTACAAAAATAAAATAATAAAAGAGACACAGAGGAAGAAACACTCGAACACAGACGAAAGAAACCTGTTAAACGTATAATTTTGTTTAAGCTATGTATTAAGACATGATTAGTCGCATTTAATTTGAAAATATTAGAAATGACACGGTGTTATCACTGGTTGCGTCCATTAGACAATTTATTATGAAACAATTATTATATTTAATTTAAAAACTATTTTTTTACTCTGTCTTGTAGTAATTCTACATTTTTTAAATACTATAACATATATTTTTGTCGTAAAAATATTGAATAATTTCTTCTGCGTTCTGCGAGTATATATATATATATATATATATATATATATATATATGTGTGTGTGTGTGTGTGTGTGTGTGTGTGTGTGTGTATATCTTACGTTTTATAGAGTTAATAGTATATAATGTTTGTCTAATGGAATAGCAATGGGAAGTGATTGCAATGTGAAGTACATTATGCTAAGAAGGAAACATAAAGTTTATGCTAAAGTATATGTACGCTGTCGGATCATATACTCTTTCTCTCTCTTCATCTCTCTTTCTCTTTCTTTCTCTTCAAGGCGCATTTTACCTGATTTTCTAATAGACCAATTTATGCATTATTCGTCGCAATTTTCCGTTTTAAAACATTAGTACTTGAAGAAACACGGAAGGAAAGATTGTAATTTTCTTATCTCGCAGTGAAATTTCCGGTATATTAGAATTCATTGTTAAGTTTCCGCCTCATTTTGTACGAATTTTAACAATTGATTCATTTGTGATTATTAATTGTATTTAATAAATATTTCCAGGGATAATACCTATATCATTTTGGGGAAAATTTAATGAGTAGGTATCGAAATCAAATCATACTTAAGATTATGACTTCTGTAAATTTCTATATAAAACAAGAGTGTAAATTAAAAACTGTCGGGCTATATCAGTGCATATTCAAATATATTCTATATTGTATATTCAAATCCCAAATACTTTATGCATATTTTCAAAACTGTAACATTCTGTACTGATAATTTTCTAAAAATGGAAAATACACGTCCATAGACAACTATCATATTATTTAGTCGAAAGCGTGACTAAAAGCGACTAAAAAATGGCAAGTTGTGGTTATTAATCTTTAGATACATCTTCAGACGTGTTCTGAGGTGCACTGACTCGTGGACCATTGTGTGCAAAGTATTGCAGTCATGAAAAATTGCATTTAACCTTAATCCGTTTCTCGTTGTATTTATTATGCAAAATAATAATTCGCAGCGTGTTTTTTGATCGATTATCGTAAGATTACTATAATTTGGACTGTAAGTGATATTTCAAATCTCTTTAGGAATAAATAAAAACTTTCTCTTTGTCATTTTTCATTTTATTCCTTTCTTTTTTTCTAGGTTTAAGAAAGTTTAGTTTGAATAAATTTGACTATTATTTTCAAAAATTTGGTATAATAGATATCTTGAAAAAAAGTCAATCAATAGCTTTTTATTTGTTGCTGAATTGATTTTCATTATCCTCCGGAAAAGGAGGTAATACTGATTAGGGAATAGGATGCTATCCAGTTCCCGTTGAAAAAGGCATGAAGCTGGAAACTCGACCTTGAATTCGATGCAAGAAAGTATAGGAATGTGCGTGAATGGGCTAATTAACGCGCGTCTTTAACGACGCCATTGTCTGTAGTGTCCCGGCGCGTCGAGAAAGGATTCGTGTATGTGGACCGTAACGGCAATATGAAACTGGTGGTTATTCTTGTCAGTGAAATTTTTATTTTTAATTATATTAAATAGAAATACAGTCGGCGATAGGAACATGAATTGGCACTATCGACAACACGCTATATGTCGTGAATTTAATTTTCTTGCAAATTGCCAGAACACATTTTCTAGATTGTTTGTATGTAATTGCACATTAATTTTAATTTCCAACTTACTTAGCAATAATTATTTTTACTTATTAATAAAAATCTAAAATAAGAAAGTAAATGCGTTTGATAAAATGAAAGAAAAAGTGTATGATCATTACGAATTAGTCTAACGATTTAATTATTTACACGATAAATAATACACGAAATAATTTTTAATAAATGCTTTATCAAACATAAAAATAGCAAATTTTCATTTTTTGTTGCGGTTTATTTACGTTACTTGTATATATTTGTGTTACATTCGGAAAGTTGTTTTCTATATAGCACAAACAATTTATTGAAAATAATATTATAAAATAAAAATTAATGCATAAAAATGAATAAAAACAAAAAGTAATAAAATATAAAAAAGATCTGTGAAATAAAGAGATAATACATTAATTTCAATTAATAAGTTGTATTAAGAATTTAAGAATTAGATTCATGTTTGGATGTTAGAGCGTTAACAAATATAGCAAAATATTAAAATATTTTTTACAAATATTATACATTACAGATATTATAAAATATTTTACAAATATTATAAAATATATTATAATTAAGTTGTAAAAGTTTACATCATTAAAAATAAGAAAAAAGTTTTTTTTTTGCATAAATAGGATATATTAAATAATATTTCACGAAATTAGACTCAATATTCATAAAATCGATCGTGCACGTCGAAAGTGCAACACGGTAAATGTAGAACACTTTCCGTGAGGTCGCATTGCCGGAGTAGTTACATTCTCTTGTTATTTATTATTCGTATTTTGGAAAGCACGCCTTGGGTGCGGCTTATACGGATGCATTAACATAACTTTGCGTATCATCTGTAGAATGACCATTAACGATAAAGATTTAATTTCGTTTAAGATAAAGTTTGATAAATTTATAAAAATATTTTATTATTTTGCTATATTTGTTAACGCTCTAACACATCCAAACACGAATCTAATTCTTAACTTCTTAACTTCTTAACATAACTTATTAATTAAACTTAATATATTAATCTTTTATTTCACATATATATCTTTTATATTTTGTTACTTTATGTTTTTATTCATTTTTATGCATAAATTTTTATTTTTAAATTATATTTAATTTTCATTACAGTTTCTCATTCTTTTTTATTTCTTTCTGATAGAAAGTATTTAAATTATATTTGAATAATTATTAAAACACTTTTCATCATGTAAAATACAATTTCCTTACAAAGTTGTAACGACCGAGATATTTCGAAGCATGTACTATGTGCCACGATTTAAATAAGCAAAGTAAAAAACGAAGTAGAAACTAAGTAAAAAATTAAAGACTAACGCGAATATCACTACGCCCAAGCCGCATAGTTATGATCGATAATAAATTCTATGAGTTTTTGTCGCTGTCTATTAAGTGTTTTATTTACCGTCAACATTTTCTGTCGCTGTCTACTAACTTTCGTTCGACGAAGCCCTTCCCCCCTCCTGCTCGGGATGTACTAGCTGTTCTGTTTTTATTTCATAGAATTGATGATGCCAAGTACACCTGTCGGATCCGGGTCTCTCGGCTCATCCGAGATGTCCCGGCGGGGAAAAAGCCCCGGAGGAATCTCGCCGCTGCATCCCATGATGGATGCAGCGAGTATACGCCCATTACGTCGCGCTGTCGGTCTCGCTCGATGAAGAAAGTGTCGATTTCTCCCTAAACAAAAATTCGACGGCTCACCCGGCCGTGTTTAGCGGCGAAGGCCGCCGGGGGCCCTTCTCGCGCGGTACCCGCCCGTTTTCCATTTCCATTCAGCGCGATGGTACGTCGGACGCGTCGATCGCCGGTACATTTCCACGGTGGGAGGCGATCAGCGACTATGCACCGCGTCTATGCTCTTTTTATCTTGTATAAAAGAGAAGAGACGTTGCGCAGATAGCCGCAATACATCTGGATCATCCGCGGCGGCGAGCACACAACCGGACGCGGATTGGATCGGATCGGATCGGATTAGGATCTTCGAGCCTTTGGTCGGTCAGTAGGTGACGAGCGAACATCGCCTCTCCGCCACCCGTGCTTTCACCGCCGAAAACGCGGCGACAAATCGGATAGGAGCGCATTATCAGGCTTGGCAAGCGGCGCGATTAATTCAAGGGCCGGCGACATGCGGTGCTCGGTGAGTCACACCTTCCGAACTTTGCGACTCGAAAAATTCCCGATTGCTTTCTTAGATATCAATTAATTCTTTCATTAATCGAGAAACAATATATTTTTTGTCTTCTAATTTTTGCTGATAAACAGTTCTTAAAATCATTCTTGTCTTTATAAAGAAATATAAGAGAGATATATCATGATTTGAAAAGAGATAGAGAAGCTGTTATCTATCTATAGAATGATTTTATCCAAAATTAATTAAAAATTGAAAAAGTTGATCATGTAAATTTTATGCTTTTGCATTGTCTAAAAAAAAGCTAATGATTATATGAATATATAGAGAAGGAAAGAGGATTTAATTCTTTAAAACACACTTCGTACTTTTATTATTTTTACTTGCTTGATCATTTCGCTTGTTGTAATTAAATTTATTAAGATTTGTGTATTTATGTTTGAGTAATAAATTATTTTTTAATAACTATATTATAAATTAATTAATATATGTCTTTACATATAAGAAATGAATATAGTTAAAATAATGCACTGTCATTTTTTATCATTCCAAGGAAAAAAATTAAGATATCGATAGAATCAATTTTTGGAGATGCAATAATTTATTTTATTAATTTAATCATTTAATTTCACATAAATAACATCATATAAATTTATACTATGTTTATCAATTTACTGTTGCATTTATAACGTGTGTCTCGTATTTTGTAATTCAAAATTAACGATAATATTTTGAGTATTAAATCTCAAAAAGGAAGCTAGAAAAATAAAATATTATTTATTTACATATCTTTAAAAATTAGAAAAGATAATTAACAGTTTAATTAAATCAAATAATAATTTATTCGAATTTTATAATTTTATAATTTGTTTGATTTTTATATTCTTATTTGAACCGATTTCTCTCTTTCTTTCTCTCTATCTCTCTCTTTAGGATGCAACTTGGAAAAATCTGGCAAGTAAACAGGATTAACTTTCATCGTGTGAAAGTCCTAGTAATATTTATCAATGAAAGTATGATTAAGCGAAAGAAAAGGCGAGGCCGATAACGGCCTGCGGGTAGATAATTATGCTATTCATGACCATAAACCGAGCACTAATGACAACCGTAGCGTATCAAAATTGCGTGCCTTAGCGTGTGTAAATGAAATTCTACACGCGACTAAGCTTTCGTGATTCCGTGAGAAAACCTGTCAATTTAATAGATACCTGATTTACTTGATCGTTTACGCCCGTTACCGTTAAACGGAATGTTAATCAGCAATTAATGTTCGTAGGCCTTGTGCATTCTACTGCTGGCGATCTGCGAGCCTCTTCTTACTCATGCGTGAGTATCCATGCCCTTAATTGATTAATATCCATTTCTACCAATGCAGATTAACGTTAATCTCGGTTTAACTTATTTTTTATTTTTTTCGAATTCTTAAGATTAAAAAAGATAGAAAGTAAGTTAAACCGAGATTAAAGTTAATCTGCATTGGTAGAAATTGGCATAAGTTGGATTTGTATCAGAATAGAGAAAAATTTGATCCATCAATTGCTTCAAACAATATTTTAAACTGTCTTAACAACACTTTATACTTCAACAAATAGATTTTATTATAAAATTATAGAAAATTTGTAATAATCACATAATTATTTAAACATTTTAAAAAAATATATAGATTTAAGACAATTTTATAAATACATTACTCTTTATAAAATTCTCGGTAACAATAATTAAAAGTGCTTTTGAAATGCTTGTTAAAATATTGGCAAATGGACAATAATATAATATAAAACATTAAATCATCTTTCCATCATCTATTTTCTTTTTTAGAAAGGTAGTGGTAATCGTGCCTCGACAAGTAAGACGGAGCCCAGCAGTGCCATGGCGACCTCCGGGTCATTACAAAAAGTCATTTAACGGTGGAAACGACTTTCATCGTTATTATAATCGCGTTAATCGCTATTCTATCAAAAAACCATCCCGGCCGCTACCGTACGGAGGAGATGATTTCGATCATGGTCCTGCAAATCACGTGAATGTACCGTACGGCAAAGACGTTAGTCATGGCGTCTCTTTTGGCAAAGGATACATTCCGTACGATAACATCAAGAGCAATAATTTGCCATTTGTACATGAGAGGTAACCTTATTCAGTATAAGTTTTTTAATTTAACATTTAACATTTTTATCTTTATAGAACGATTATGTTTTATTTTTATCTTTTTAATTAATTTTAATTATATTAGAATCTAATTATACTATTCCAATTATAATGATAGTATAAATAATAAAATAAAAATAGTATAATAAGAATTAATTGTAGTATAACTAATAAAATAGAAATAATTAGAATTTGTTATACTATAATTAATTACAATAATACTATTTTTACAATCTAGTAATATGTGTAATGTTTTGTCTTTTGTTTATCTGTTGCATAGTTTTTATAAAAATGTAAATATTGCTTTTAAATTTGTGAATAAATAATCTCAAATTCGTGCAAGATATTTTCTAATATCCTTTTTACAGACAAACATACTTTTACTTTTAAAAATAGTTTGTAATGACTACTAAAAATGACACACATTGCACATCTATGTTTGAAAGGGACAACCAACCAGTAATACCGGTTAATCTTTATCAATGGACCGGTATATCTACCCTAGTTTCCACCTGTGACCACTTTTTCCTAATACGATTTAAAGAGCTCTCTTTTTGTTCGATTCAGATACGTCGGGCGTCAACCGACTATTCCGGATTATCCGCCAACCAGTTTCACATCGGTAGGTCAGGATTACGCGGCGTCGGCGACAGCGCATTCCTACGAAAATCCGCAGATAGACTCGTTCTTCTCGGACATGGAGAACGCTGCCAGGGGCGAGCTGCGTGGCAGCCTAAAAGACAGCTTGAACAAATATTACGGCACCCGGTCGATCGAGAAAGATCTCAGCCTGAGAAACCAGCAGGCCCTCAGCAGCATTATAGAGAAGAGCAAGGATTCCCTGGCGAAGGGCACCGAGGGAGTGCCCTCGGACGCGTCTCAAGTCACATACGTTCACGCCGCCACCGCCGCCACTTCCGCTGCCATCCCCTCCGCCCTCGCCAACGTGCAGGGTGCTGTGGTAGTGCCGGCGGGAATACCGTCGGCAACTATCGCCGGTAATAAGGATGGCATCGTGCTGCGAGACACCATATCTCTGGACGAGTATCAGAAGAAGCTGGAGGAGCTCTCCAAGACCTGGCCTGGCGTGTTATCCGCTGGCGCCAACTTCGCGCCAACTTCGCCCCAGCAGCTGCACGCTGGCTTCCCGACCACCGGTCTACCAGGTGCCAGCTTTGGCGGTCCGACCGGCGGTGCCAATTGGCTCAGCTATGCCCAGTCTAAGCAGGGCTATGCTGTACGCGAAGATCACGGGGACCCCACAACTTATGATTTCAGAACGATGTCTGTACAGGGCGCCCCGTACCAATCGTCGCTCGGTCACGGGGGTGTGTCGACTAGCACAGGGTTTATCCCGAGCTCTCATGGGTAGAAAAACGAAAAATGCACGCAGTATTATTACCGCCCGGTTCGCGCGTGCACTCAGAGATTAAATTTGTAATATTTAAGAGATATTTATTTTTTTATTTACGTAATTAATAACATAGCTCCACTATTTTATTTTATCAGAGAGCCAAAAGAGAATCGAACTTCATATCGTGAAGTCTCTTCATGAATGCAAGCGTACCGGACGTCATTAATACTTCCCGGTCATTAATACTCGTTTAATTGAATTTTGAAATCAATGTGATTTTGATAAATTTAACTTTTCTTTTCGCAGACACGGCAAAATGTCATGTATGTTCATATTGCCACGAATATATAAATATAGGTCACTTTTGCATTTCTCTCGAGATGTCGAAATCTGTATTCAATGAAATTATATTCAGACTTAGGAAGTCTTGATTACTCGTAAAAGGAAATTTATATTTTCCGTAATGTGTGCGGTAATGATATATACATATGTTATGTGATGTTAGAATTTTATGGTTCTAATTTAAATCTTATTTAGGATCTCTTATTGATTTTTATATCTTGATAAACTTGGAACACTATTGTTATTTGTTCTCTCATGTTAGAACTTGTCTATTCATACAAATGCAAAATCGATTCATTATGCGAGTTAATTATGTGAAGTGCCCAAAAGAAAGTTCCTGCTTTAAAGGTGTCAATATACATATCCGATAAACGATGAGAAATGTTATTGTAAAACTATTTTATATACTTGTATTACATTTTTATTTTTGTGAAGACAGAGAGAGAGAGAGAGAGAGAGATTATTTTTCATTTATCATTATTCATCTGACAATGAAATAGCATGTACATACAACTCTAAACGAAATCCAAATTTTAATAAATCTCAATTATCTGTGTTTTATATATTCAAAGATATTTAACGTAATATCTTTGAAATCATAAATAAATGAATAATACACATGTAATGATGTACAATTAAAATAACTTCGGAGCCATATGTGTTAAAATAATGATTTTAATTGAAATTTGACATCATATTTTACTAACTATTCAATCATTGCTTTGTCAGTAAATCAAGTATGTCCAGTAATCAGTTTTAGGAAAATGAAAGTTAATAACAGTAATAAAGTCAAACGATCGTATCAAATTATTAAGCATGAGAGAGTGGTGTGAAGTTACGGAAATATTTTTTTTAATGTTCCAGGAAATTTTACTTTCTCTTTGTTTTAATCAGAATTGAAGTGTGATTTTGCAAAATGTTAAACGTCTCAAACAAGTTTCGTCGAGTGTGCCCATCTCATTTATATATAGGTTATTTATATACATATATTGTTTTATTTATAATCTATTTTACGTGTATTACTTAAGGAAAGTTAACATAATGTCTGCATGACAATTTTTAATATGGTCTGAATGTTATTACTTTTATATTTGGTGTTACATCTTTTTACAATTTTATATTTTCAAATTACAATGAAATATTTTATGATTTTTGAATACGAAAAAATAAATTGTAATCGCTGGTCAAACTTTCAGTCTCAGATAAAAGACAAATAGAAGAATTTACATGTTAAATAAGATTGTTTAAGAATTAAAATGTTAATAATTTTTCCATTATAAAGAAATAAAAGAGAAATATTTTTTATCAAGTTTTTTAATTAAATTCAAAGTCATTGTAAGAAATTTTGTTGTTCAAAAATTTAATTAAAACATAATTGCTAATGAGATGTAGAGCACGAATATAATAGTTTTAAATTGTAAGTTACTTTAGCCTCAATTTGAAATTTTCCAAAAAATCTGGTTGAAAGATTGTACCAGAGCTCTAGAAAGCGATATCTTATGTACGTGAAGTGGATGACATTGCGCATCGCGTTACAATTTCAAATACCTAAGATTTATGTGTGTAATATTATGATGTCATTCTTAAGATTACATAGATATAATGATATTAGGACTATTTTAGAGACTTATAGAGCTACAATTATTCTCATAAACATTGAGCATTGATAAAATTTTTCGTAACAACAAAATCTCTAATATGTAATTATTACATATTAGTTCAAAATATTTTAATAGTTTTTAACGTGCTTCTGTCAAATTTTTAACGTGCTTCTGTCAAGTTCGATTTCTTCCGTTAACATGTAAAGGACGAGGAATATCATTCCGAAGTATTATTATAAAATGTATATTACATACATCTGGCGATTATTTAAATATAAGATATTATACATTAATGTATTTTTAATATGTAAAAAATAAATATATATAAACGTATAAAAGAATGATTACACTTAAATTAATGTCTCACAATTTCCATTTTCGATTTAATAAGTAATTTATGCAAGAAAGTGACTAATTAAAAAGTGCCTACTATTATTTTATCATTTCTTCATTATTCATACAATGAATACAATAACTGTTAGATAAACTATTAAATAACATAATTAAACGAATATTTCAATAACAAAAATCAACATTAATCATTACCAGTTTGATATTAAAGTTATAATTTTGTAATTTCTTTAAAATTAACATTGTGAACATTTTCATTTATCTAACAAGATTTAGACAAAGATTTAATTGTCTAAAAATTCACAAATTTAATAATTATATGGCATTTATTTATACCTATTAATTATGATACGAATTTATAGCACGGATAAGCTACGAATTTCCATAACGGCAACTGTCACATTAGCGATTGCAATTCTTTTTAGTAAAAATAGTAACTGAAGGCATTTGCGGGTAATAAATATCCACGACGACCGTTAAATCCGACTAGTCGGAAACACGCGCCGTTTCCATGGTTGAGCAGTCATGAAGGCGACTGTAAAAATCGGCCGCCTTGTCCGACACTCGAGCAAAGTAATGCCGGGAGATCACGGTCACCAGCGGAGATCGCATCCTCTCTCGTTCCGGTTACTTTCACTGGAAGACCGATGACCGGTTGAACGTTTGAAAGTCGAGAAAGCCGTTCTCCGCGATCGAGCCGTCTATATAGTGTGTAGATGCCGCTCACGGTTGTAATCGGCAAGAAGGGAGTCGACGGCAGAGAATAGGGAAAGTGAAAGGATCAGGAAAGGGCCCAGCAAAAAACCGATGATTCGCGGTGAGCGAATCATACTAGGTTTTTATGGATCATCGTCATACCACGAGAGATCGTCTGGTTAAAGTGACTTTTTATAAGATTTTTTTTATAAGATTCGCAAATTGCGATTTGAGTGCCAATTTCATATATATTGTAATCGATCAGTTTTATCAACGTGTACATATGTATGTCAAAAATCATGACTACGTTCTTTATAATTTTCTTTGATAGTGTCTATTTTGATTCCTTTATTTCTGATATTTGCATTTTGAATTTACATTGTTTGATATTATTAATATTTTTTTTCATACAAATAACGACTGTATAAGTACAATAATAATAGAATTAATTAAGAAAAAAATTAAATATATTATATTAGATTAATATAAAAGATTTTTGTCGTTTTTCTATATCGCGAGTTTTATTTATTATGTTAGATATTTATGTTAAATAAAAAATTTTTTTTCGTGGAAAAAGAAATTAAAAATTTACTGAAAAGAAGAATATATTTAATCCCGACAACTTCAGTCTATTTCGTTGAAATTTTATTCTCAATTTTGCTTGACAAATTTGACATTATTTGACAATTTAATACCAATATTTCTGGAACAGCGTAATGGCAATGTTTGTTGGAAAGTTCCTAGCTATTTGCATATTTTATGATTAATTGCGCGGCATCGATAGCGGCGAACCGTTTTAATTCCGACCGCAAAAGGCTGATCTTGATCTTAATTGTACAAGGTAAGGTCGTTCGATGCACCTTCACCGCGGTTTCTCGCGGAAGCGTGTGAAAGTAATAAGTACCGGTCGAGCCGCATCGCTAACTGAAGACTACACACTTCAGCGCATCACTTGATGCAGGCAGGAGGAAGTTTGAGATGCGGATAAATTTCATGTAATCGAAGGACATGTACTTTTTGCAACGATATATTTCGGAAATGTTAATGACAAGTCACGTGCAAGATAAATGATAATGTAAATACACAGATTTATTCGTGGATATGTTTAAATGATCATTTTGGCCGATGTCGATAAAACAATTACGACAATTGCTCATTCCTGCAGTGTTTACTCGTATGTTAATGTGTGTTGTACGTTTTGTTTGAAGAGAGTAACATTCGCGTAGCAAGATAGTAGAAGTAGAGAGTTTAATGCACGGTTGTCGGTCCTTTAGCCGTGAAGAGAAGTTTCATTTTTTTACGAGACGTATATAATGAACACGTAAAAGAATATACTTGTCGCATATTGCACATTGTCTACTTGGTATTAGATTATTTTTACGGTTATTTGAGGCTAATGCCTCGACAAATATCGTGACAGGTATTATGTGATTACGGTAACGTAAGAGATACAATCTATCATATTTTTCACACATACATTTATTGTATTACATTCATATAAATCATCAACCAAGTAATTATTAATTCACGTTTTATATTAAAAGTGTTATTTTACGTATTTCTATGTATAAATGCAATTTACATAAGTGAAAGCTATATGTAAGACAAAATCATTTCTTCCGGAAAAATGTCATTATTTACATAAAATACGTGAAAAATGTTAAATAAAAGAATGATTAGAAATTAAAAGAGAATTTCCGGTATGTACATTTTCCGGTAAAACATCAACTCCTAAATTTTGATGTAATTGCACTGAAAAAAATTCTAGTAAAAAACGGACAAATCAGAAAGATCTTGTAGGATTGACCAAATATTTTGATTTTAATAGAAATTCTGGTTATTATAAGCTATAAAGTATTGAGTTCTATTATAATAACCAGAATATTTGATCAATTCTACAAGATTTCTGATTCGTCTGTTTTTAACCAGAATTTTTTTCAGTGTAGAAATAAAAAAATCAATTGGCGTTAAATTATTTTATTTCATTTAAGGAAATCTAGCTAATCAAAATTCAAGTTTTCGTAAAATTGAAAAATGAGGTTATTCTCGGATAATGAAAGTACACAATACATTGATGGGTGATATAACGAAGATACCGTGTCAATGCCAGCTTGTTCAGAATCAAGGCCAGCAATTGGCGGCAGAAAGAAAATTCCGTGGCCGGCGACTACCTGATCGCGGAATTTGCCGTACAGGCTTGAACACGATAAGGGAAAAGAGTGAAAGGATAAGGAGCGGCACAATACAGCTGGGAGAGCCTCTCACAGTTATCCGCCATGAGCAACTGTCTTTCTCAGCCCGCGACGCAGTATGCATTTCCGTCTCTTCCCGTTCACCAGACTCGCGGTCTCGCTCTCACCCTTTTATTTTCACTCGCTCTCCCTTTCCCTGCACCCTATTCTGCCTCCTGCGTGTTCCTGCTACTTTCTATTTTGTTACCCGGCATGTACCTATGCGCGAGATGAGCATGTGTAGGAGATCCATTAACGCGCTGTACGAGGAATCGCGTCGCGAATTTTACATTGGGTGTCGTAAACTCGTAAACCGCTTTTCATCTAGATTTTTTATCCATTAAACGTTTTAAATGTTTTGCTAAGCTTTCTTTTTAGTAAAAGTGTCGAAAAAACTATTATTTTTTCTTAATTCTTGAGGTTAATTGTAAAATAATTTGTAACGGTCTGAATGTTTCTAATTATAAAAAGAGATATTTAATTATCTTTTCTGAAACAGTATGTCTATGTAGATATTTTAAGATCAGTATTTAAATAATGATTCATAAATATATATTTTTAAAAATATGTTAAAAAATTAATTTAATATTATCTACTAATATTTTTAATAGGCTTAATATGATAATAAATATTTATATACTTAATTTTTAAATTAAATCCATTAAAGGTAATTTATGAAATAGATTACGTTATTTACATTTCTAAAGCTCTTTCCGGACAATCTTTCACAGCTTAAAAAGCTTACGATTTAAAATTTATGTGGTTCTAAAATTTATGTGGTTCTAAATAGATTTTATTAATAAAAAATTAATTTCAGATTGGTACAAAGATATTCAGAATAAATGTGAGTTAATGATTTGAATGTGTAAGACATCTTGTATGCAGAATCCTCTGCGATAATTAACGTTACTAAAAAGTGCGAGGTAAATCGCCACTCTGTACTTTCACATGGTTGCACTGACAAAGATCTCCCAGAGATTAAAAAGTGAGTTTGAGTCTACTTGTTATTTCATTGTTGGGAATGTAGCGGAATTTACACTCGCATATATTGTGTAGCAGGCAAAAGTTATATATATCTGCAATGAAGTGTGAAGATTTGAGAAAGTGGAAGTTCAAATTGGATTGAAATTTACCGCATCTATTGTTCTTACGAACTCATTAATTCTATGTTAATAGCGCAGATTCAATAGACTCTCTGGGAAATCTTCTTTAGCGTACTTTTTAAATCTGATTAATTGTTGAAATAGAAAGTGAACCAATAATCCTGAAAGAATATTTTTGTGCGCCTAACGAGACAAAATTTAAAGCAATATGCAAATAATTATAAATTCTCGCTTAAAATATTCTATATCTAAAATATTCAATATCTAACAAAAAGAAGAATTGCGTATAAATTAAATGAATTTAAAATTAAAATAAAATGTACTATTATGCGGGATCTCCAAGCAACAATTACATCAGAATCTAAATCAGTTTTAGCTCTACGATGTTTTTATATTTTCTATGTGACACTTAACCGATTATACGTTACATGCATGTTCGTGCTAGTTTGCAATGAGTTTACTGCGACCGATTAGAACCGGTATAATCAATGCAATTTCTAGATCAAATTATATATACAATTAATTTCTCGCATCTAACAATGCGATAAGCGATTATTAATAAATTAAATCATTATGTGTTCGTATTAACATACACACAAAGTAATTCCATTAAATTATAAATACTTTACAGGGAAATACATATGTTTTTCCATACAGTAAGACATTTAACATTTATAAATAATGTATAGACCATTTCAAAAGAAGAAATGTCGCATAATTTGTATATGTCATCAAAGAAAATTATATAATTTGTTATTACAAAAATATTCATGATAATAAAGATCAAAGAGATATTTTTTAGATTGTTTTCTTATGCAGCGTTGCATATATGCATTTCTTTCGTGCTTGAAATATTTGAGCAGAGATCTCAAAGATATACGTTGCCTATCTTATTTGCTAGCCTTCTTTTTATTTTGGAAATCGGGGAAAGTGTATAACCGACAACGTATAATACATCTGATTGGATATTAATATTTACGTTTATCTATGTCTGCTCATAAATCTCGCAAAATATAACTCATAAATCACACAGATCAATCATGGCAATGTGCTAACTGCTAACTGCAATTATGAAATTGTATAAATAATGCGAAAAAAAGAGCAGTCGCAGTGTCACTGATTAATGCACCAGTTGTTAATCTGCAAACATAATTTTTTATTTGCAAAGATAAAATCGTAAGGATAAAATCAGATTAGTGTGATAAAAAGATTAAGGCAATTGAAAAAAAAAATTATTTTTTTATTTTTCATTTCTTTTCATTTTTAAAATTTTGTATACACGCCATGAAGTATTGGCTGCAGAATCCAATAACTGATATTGTAGACGCTCTCATCAAAACCGAAAACCTAGCTGGTAATCAATCATCGTAAATATCGATACATATACATATGTCGAGATCGAGAAAGCTCAAACGCGAATTTCTCTAAGTCCGAACTGTATGGGTCATGGACGTTTGTTCTTGCAGAAACGCATTACATGCGCTTACATGTGGTGGGTATCATCTGGCGAGTACATATACCCGGGCACGTCTACCAGTTTCGTACGTCATCGCATGTTCGGTTTCTTTTCGAGTGTACCTCCGGTCGTACCCACGATCTTTATTGCATCCCCACTCGGATCTTCCGGTATTTCCTCCCGTCTGGTATATATACAGGCAAGATCGCGGCCGCAAATATATGACAGTGTATACCGGGTCGCCGTGGTGAGCTGTGCGTGGGATAGAGGAAGAAAAAGGTTCGGCGGCCGGCCGCGTTCTGGATATCAGAATGGAACTCAAATACGCTGTAAGAAATTAAAACGGGCAAAAACCATCGTTTCGTTGAGAAATTAATACAAGGCAGAGACTTTGCGTGCAGTCGATACTTGAAAGTGATCGTCGTTTAGTGGATTTTTTCTCATTTGAATTTATAGTCGCGCGAATGACAGTTTCGTGGTTACGCGGAAAAAAGGAATTGTAACAATTGTAACAATTAGAAACTGATTCAATAAATACATAGTAATACGTAAAAAAGTTTTCTGTGTTACAGTAATTAAATCTCAAAGTTGCATGAAATTGGTGATTTATAATTAATAAAATTAGGTATTATATATAGTGCAACAGATTCTTGTTAGGAAAAATAATTTTACATCAAAATTAGAATCATCCAAAATAAACTTTTAAATTTTCAACAAAAAATATTTACGCTCGTTTTTGCAATTATAAAGAAAATTTGATGATGCTAAACAATTTAAAGATTTTTATCGTAAATGATAATTATTTGCTTTAACAATTATTTTCAGTTTATTATTATTTTTTGTTATAAAAAAATTTTGGTTGGCTTGACAAATATTAAATTTAAGTAGTGAGTTATAATTTTACTGAATTGAGCAATTAAAATTATTTCATGTATAATAAGTAATAGAGAAAGAGATTTTCTATTCTACATAAAAATATCGATGTCTGTATACGATTATCAATGATTTAGCAAAGTATGAAAATTACGCATGTAATCTTTCCAATTTTTGTAATACAAGGATATTCATAAAATAATTTTCGTAAATATCATTGGGAACGGAAAATGAAATAAGTTTTTAAGTTATGAATTATCCTTCTGCATATGTTTAGCATTATATTTATAATATTAGGCTCATACATTTAAAATTTAAAAATTGATGAATTATTAAGAAGATTTATTTAATTACAGATAAAGGCCTTCATTTTTGCAAATATTCTATCAGTAGGCTTCGCAACCTTCGGACATGAGCAGTGAGTTCTAATCATATAAAAGTATTAATAAAATTATATTAGTCAATGAAATGTATAATATTTATGAATTTTTCGAATGTAAAATCGAGCTTTAAAGCTAAGCTAGAAGACACTCTTTTTCTTTTTGCTGTGGCAAAATAATTTCATGAGAAATATATATTATAAAAAATTCCAATGTTCCAAATTTATACCATCCTATTTATACTAGCCTACTTAGACGCTCATGCGTAATTAATTTACACATGTGTTCACATGTGTAATTCATTTAGTCAGAATACAATTAATTCATATAGAAATAAGTGAAAGAAAATAAGAAATAAGATTCTTCATATAATTACCATTACCTTAAGAAGCATTAATTAAGAGTGCGGCATTCTTTGTTTTAAGCATACTTTTCATATTTCAGTGTGCATATAAGGATACATTTACCGGAGGCAGTGCAACACCACGCAAAGGAAATCATAAAATATGAGGATCATGGTGGAGGTGGTCATGGAGGCGGTGGAGGTGGTCATGGAGGCGGTGGAGGTGGTCATGGAGGCGGTTATGGAGGCGGAGGAGGTGATGATCATCATATAGAAGTTTCTGGTCCCGGGGATATAGGAGGTGGTTTCGGAGGTGGCCATGGCGGAGGTTTCGGAGGAGGTGGAGGTCATGGAGATAGCTACGGAGGTGGTTTTGGAGGCGGTTTCGGAGGAGGTCACGGTGGAGGTTACGGAGGCGGTGGTGGTTTCGGAGGTGGTCATGATGATATTGGCGGAGGTGAGAAAAAATATTAAAGATATGTTTTATATTTTGTCACTTTTTTATAGAGTTTAGAATATTAGGTTTCTTTATAAAGTGAATTCCTAATAATAGAGATAGAATAGGAAAATTTCAAAAAGAGAAAGAGAGAGACTATGTATATGCAAAGAAAGATATTATATTATTTATGTAATTTATTGCATTTAAATGTTAGTAATTAGCATAAAAATGACTTATAATAGAATGCATTAAGAAAATGTACAAATGATATCTTGATGTAATACTTTCTCGTACTTACGATTTTATAATGTGAAGTAATGTCTTTGAATTTAAACAGAATTCTATTATGGCAAAAGAAAAAATTTCTCATTTAGAGTTTTATGGTTAGTTGTATGTACCGAATATGATAATTTACAGATAACAATAATAAAATAATAATGAACAATTATTTGCAATGACATAAAGCGTTAATTAACGATAAAGATAAAGATAATTACAAGTTTATAAATTGCTTGAAGAATTAGGAAGTTTGTTGAATTAAAGAATTTTTATATTATTTCATTCTATCTTTGCATTTGGAAAATATATATATGAATATTTGTGATCCTACACACTCCCACAAACTCCCACTCATTACTTTCATTTCACTTATTATCTCTTGCAGTATTGTCTTACAAACGTAATTATAAGTATGATTCTCTAAACATGAGCAAAGACTTACTCTATCTTGTTTAAATAAAAAATCCTTTTTCTCTTTCTTCTCTCGCTCTTTCTCTCGGTTTTTCTTTTCTAGATATATCAAATTTATTTGATGAAAAAAAATTAAAACAAAAGTAAAAAATAATAATTTATTTTAGGTGGAGATGTCATCATAGATCACGGAGGTGGTCACGGAGGAGGTGGTTTCGGAGGTGGTTATGGTGGAGGCGGCGGAGGAGGTGGTATCATTATAGATCATGGAGGACATGGTGGCGGTGGCGGTTTTGGCGGAGGAGGTGGTCACGGAGGTGGCGGTTATGGCGGAGGAGGTGGTGGAGGCGGCGGTATTATCATAGACCACGGAGGACATGGCGGGGGTGGCGGTTTTGGCGGAGGAGGTGGTCACGGAGGTGGCGGTTATGGCGGAGGAGGTGGCGGAGGCGGCGGTATTATCATAGACCACGGAGGACACGGCGGCGGTGGCGGTTTTGGCGGAGGTCACGGAGGTGGCGGTTACGGCGGAGGAGGAGGAGGAGGAGGAGGCGGTATTATCATAGACCACGGAGGACATGGCGGCGGTGGCGGTTTCGGGGGAGGTCACGGAGGTGGCGGTTACGGCGGAGGAGGTGGCGGAGGCGGCGGTATTATCATAGAACACGATGATCATGGCGGCGGCGGTGGTGGCGGCGGAGGTTATGGAGGTGGACACGGAGGTGGTGGTTTCGGCGGAGGCGGCGGTTTCGGTGGTGGACACGGAGGAGGTGGTTACGGCGGAGGCGGCGGATTTGGCGGTGGACACGGAGGTGGTGGCGGAGGTGGTATAATTATTGAGCATGGAGGACATGGTGGCGGAGGTGGCTTTGGAGGAGGTGGTGGATACGGAGGTGGCCACGGTGGTGGATTTGGAGGAGGAGGTGGATACGGCGGCGGCGGCGGCGGTGGCGGATTTGGCGGTGGACATGGCGATTTTGGGGGCGGACACGATATCGGTGGTGATGATCATCATATTGGCTCCGGCGGTTACGGCAATAGCATATCTGACTTTGGTAGCAGGTAAATATCGAGTTTATTGTCGAATTGCGATAAACCGATCAAGCCAATATTAATCAATTAAAAAAGGCGATAAATCTTAAAATGCGAATGTAAAAAAATCTTAATTATTGTATTATGATCTTATATACGTATGTAACACTTTATATTAATATATCTTTCAGTGGTCACGGCGGCGGCGGAAGTAGTTACAGTTCTGGCGGTGGATTCGATTCTTATTCAAGTGGCCACGGCGGCGGCGGTGGCGGCGGCGGCGGTGGAGGCCACGGCGGTGGTTTTTCCGGTTATCACAAAAAGAAATAAGAACGATCGTATTGTGATACGGGGCATTGCAAACATTTATAGCTGCATATTGGTATATTTTCAATTAATATTTTCGATTAATTGATATAAATTTTGAATATTCATAATTCTCGATAAAAATCATAATACCACTTTAATTATATGATACATGATAATATATGAAAAAGGATTTAATATTTTTTATATACAAATTTATAAAGCAATTTCTTGTTTACGGACTTTTAATTTCTATTAGTCTTTTTAACGAATAACGATGTCAATAGGAATATGCTGAACAAGACTATTTTACTGACTTTACAACAGATTGTTACGCAACAATGACGTATAACGAAATGACGACAAACATAACTGACAAAAGTAACTGACAAATTGAAATTTATATTTTTACTACGCGTGAAGTCATAAAGACAGTTGTATCGATTCATAAGAAATAGTTTCTTTAAACACCTGATCAAAGTCAGTAAAAAATTATTCTGACGAAATAAGTTATCTATTCGTGAATTATTATATCAAATAGACGCAGACTCGACCGCTTAACTACTACATTTGACGCTGTGAAAACTAGACTAGACTATTCTTTCAATTGTTTATAGAATAAATTCATTCAGTAAATTATTAATTAAAATATACGTTGACTTGACTCGACTAATGTTTTCCGATAAATTTATGAGAACTCAAAGAAATTATTACAGAAATGGATAATGCTGTGTAAATACTCATACTGTGTAACTACATTTAAATACTTGAATTTATTCACGATAAATCGCGATTTATATATGTATGTACTACATTCATATATTTCGCATTTTAACATCTTATTATAATTCACACTGTTAAATCTATTACTGGAGACAACTTCAGAAATAGATATAATAGAAAATGAAAATATTAATAATTTAAATTCAAGCGAGCATTAAAGAAGAATATAAGACACTTAAACTAATTTGTGATAAAAGCTGTCGAACGCATATCGTAATCATTCATGATTACGATTCTGTTATATATTTTTAATTTTTTATATTTTTGTACCTCATTGTTAAACCCAACACACATCTCAATTTAGACCTTCACGTGCCTTGCTCACCAGCACTTTAGAAATAATATATAATTTTTGCGATTATATAATATAAAGCAATATTATGCATTATATTTGTACATAGAATAAATTTTGTAAATAGAACATTGTATTATGATGTTGTTTCAATAAAATTTTTGTATGTTTTTAATATATAAATCGGTTTTCTTTCATATTAATAGAACCAATTCATTACAATAATTATGTGTGTGTAATGAATAAATAACTTTATACATTTATGAATTAAATAAGTAAAAAATGCACCATTTTTTTTAAATTTTATTTACATAAATAATTTACATAAAATGCTTGAAAATAATAACTTTTTGCGAAAATCGCTATTATTGTTTATCACTTCCCAGGAAGAAAAGTCTAAATTATTTATTTATAATACATGTATTTTATTATATAAATACACTTGCACGTAAATCAAATACAATCTTTTATGAAAAATAATACATTACTAAATAACATCCCTCAAAATTTTCCAATGTATTATACATATATTATATATATAACCAATGTCGATATGCCGATGCACCCTTTTTGTGAAAGTATCTCGTGATGCTATTTCGAATATTGTAGGCACACCATGTTGTTTAAAAGGAAATTGATACCGCTGCCACAATAGATTGTCTGAAAAGTGTACAACAAACATTTTTAATCTGTAACACAAATTCTTAATATTCTTCATTAAAAAAATGTCAAAAAAAAGAACTTTACATATTATCTTTGATAGAGCACCGGTCTATTTGCTCAAATGAAAATCCATGTCGAGATTGTGCGTTTTACTATTTCTCGAATAGACTGTTGTACAATCTTTGCGAAAATCACGTTTCTAAGTTGAAACTGGCTGCTCCAGCCCGTGCGATACCATCTGCAAAGATTTTAAACTTATTTGAAACCAATTACTTACAAGAATTTACTTTTGTATTAAACTATTAAGATGTTCTGAAATATTATTCTTACATCCTACGAGCAGCGATGTTGCTACAGTCGCGAGTGTTGCAGACGCGGTTATTAGGCTCATCGCAGCACTACCAGACCCTGCTGCGGTATGGGCATTTAAAATGTCTATCGCATACTTGAAAATAAACGGCACGAGACATTTAAGACTTTAGCTCTTACAAGTAGATCTACTGCTATTTTCACTCTTTTCAGTGTTTCTGGATTATCCTGTAATAAATGTAATAAGTAAATGTAATAATTTTCCATATTTTGTGCTTAAGCTACAAGTAATTTAATATTGCTTACTTCTGGCCAAATGTATTTAAGCATGTACATACTTTAACATGTCTGTATTGGTGATCGACGGTTTATCATGTGAATCGGTGGCATCTCTGTTCAAACTCGAGAACCCATAATGGAAGCAATTTCTTTTTTGCTGGCCAGGATCTGCTCTGGTTAATCCAGTCACAACAGTTACAAATTTCATCGGCGGCACGACAAATTTAGATTGCGGCACATTCTTCTTCTTCTGAGCACGATCAATTACATTGCTACTGCAACACTATAAAATATATATTTTATTTTTAAATATATAATCAAAATAATCAATGTATGCCACGTTAATTATATATTTATAAATGTATTCACATGTACATATGTATATTTCAAGATTTTGAAAGAATAATTAAGATGTAAAATTAAATGAGAAATTGATCATGTTACGTTTTACATGACAAAAGATATAGTATGATAAATTAAATTGTTATAAATTACAAAAATATAAAGGAACTTTTCTAAATATTTAGCAATTTTTTAAATCTATATATATACATATATAATGCATACAGTAGATAAGTAAAACAATTAGAGAAATACTTTGATCACATTTATTCTATCATAATACTTTGTAAAAACAAAATATGTTATGTTTAATGAAATTATACATATGTAACAAAAAGCATTTTCTGACTATATTTTGTATTGTATAGATTATTAAAATATTTAATATAATACAGATTTTTCTATTTTTTCCATATGACTATATGCCGCCTCTAACATATTAATATACTTTTCCACGAGATTAATCGCGATTGAAAAGCTTTTAAATTTTACATTTCTCATATTACTTAAAGCACATGTATGCTCTGTTCTCTTCAAGTTTAAGATACTTATTCCTAGTCTAATGATTGTACACCGTTTATCGAAGACTCGTCAGTGTTTTCATTCATTTTTACGAAACTAAGCCTCCTCTTCCGGCGGCGTTTTCTCGAAGTTCTCCTCATTGCGTACGCGCAGATATTACATTTGTAGAAGCAGTAACAAAAATTTTTATTGCAAACAAATAATCTATAATAAGTATATTTTTTAAATCCAATTATAATTATCATGCTTTACATTTCTCACGTCTCACTAACGTGAAATGCCTTTGTACATACATAACACTGCACAAGATTTGGATATATGCATCTGGATTTATTATCAATTGTCTCTCACAGATAATAAAACACAACCATAAAAAGTAACAAAAATAATAGGATTAAAATGATTAAATATAAATGTACAATATAAAATATTAAAATGTACAAAACATTATACATATATAAACATTTAAAGCAGACATGCACAGAATACACATGTACATGTTTACATAATTATACAGAATTATAATTAACAAAGTTATAATAACATTAATAATGTTCATTTCTATGCAGATTAACTTTAATCTCGGTTTAATTTACTTTTTATCTTTTTCCAATTCTTCGGAAAATCGGAAAAGGATAAAAAGTTAGTTAAATCGAGATTAAAGCTAATTTGCATTGGTAGAAATGGACATTAAAGAAAGACGCAATATTTGTAAACACAGAACTGTTGGATGTATTATCTTGACGCCGAGAAGGAGAGACACGGGATTACGTCCGGCAACGTGGACTCTACACGGAGAGAATTTTTCGTTATATTTTATCGTTAAATTCACTACAAATTTTAACATATTGTGATGATAAAAGTGGGACAACTAGGTAATTATTAAATATTATCGATAATGGTAGGAATTTGTGAAATATACAACAGAAATTTTATAAACTACATAATAAAAATTACCAAGCAGATTGTAAAATGTTCTAAGGCAGCATCTTTACAATGCGCTTTGTAAAATTTACTTATTTCTAATGAAATTTTATAAACTACATAATAAAAATTACCAAGCAAATTGTAAAATGTTCTAAGACAGCATCTTTACAATTACAATACAATAAAATTTAATTCGAAGTTAAAATTAATTTCACCGATTGTCTGCAAGTATTGACTGGTCGAACAACAGCGCGAATTAGCTCATCCATTCACAAATCTTTTAACTCTACATTTACCAAAAATTTTCGAAAACAACGCGTCACGAACCGTGAACAATAATAAACCATCCCGATTCCACGAAGTCCCATGATGCGTAGAAACTTGCCATCCTTGACGAGCGACATGAGACCCCGACTTTATGTTATAGCATAATTATGTAAACAAAGCATTTATTACATTTATTACATTTATTTACTTACAGTAAGAAACTTCTGTCGAAATAAGTCCTCTTCCCAAATTTTAACCGCTACATGCACTAAAATATTACACAGTATGTAACCGGCAGCACTTCGGACGGTCGGACGACCTTTGTTCGTTCGAGTTCACTCTTGTTTGGTCGAGCATCTAATGTGTTATAGCGAGACACACGACGAAACTAACCGATCATCGTCGGATGATAAATTCAACATCACAAAATCGATAAATTACCATGCACCATGTTAAAATTATTATAAACGATTAAGGGGATGCTGGATACCGACGGAACATTTAATTTCACATTAACAAGAAATCATCGAATTGGCTTTACAGATTAAAAAATCCTTTTACAGGTGTAAAGTACGTACGAAAACAAATCCTGCTCTGCTCAATTAAAAACCGAAAAAGGCATAAAATTATTAATTAGCTGTCAACTCATAGAAACATTCACTCATATAAAAATTATATGAGATTATGCACATAAATCGAGAGCACAGCAGGACTCGGACAGAAATAATAAACAGTATGGTAGCAATAAAAGCACGAACAAATCTCTAATAAGAGAAATTTTTCGACCAACTCATTTTATTCCTTATAGGTTAAATTTAAGGTAAAGAAGAGCAAATATTTTTAATTTTTTTTTGTTTTTGATGTGAAGTTGATACTCGCGTGATTCATTTTTGCGTGTACTTTAATCCTGCAAAAAGATTTTGTATTCTGTAAAGTCAATTTGATAATTTATAATATAATATCTTAGAATTCTACCTACATTATCGACCTCGATCAAGTTCGAGCGTCAGTCCAGCATCCCCTTAAGTCAGATTGAAAATACCATGCTGCATTGTAAAATTTATATGAGATATTTTATATGTTTATCACTATTTGGCATCTATTCTAATTAAAACAATAAAGACTTATAAACTGCACAACATATTTTCGAATTATTAAAATTTTACAATACATTTTTGTAATATTACTCGAACAGATTTTATATTTTATTATGATAGATGTGAATAAATCAGAAAGAATACTATAAAAATCTTCGAAATAATCAATTGTCCCACAATTACCATGATTTTCAGGCTAAATTTTAAGAGAAAATTCTCTCCGTGTATCAGATAATATTAATCTTGTCCCGATTCCGCTGCTGTACGTATTTCTCGTCATATTCCACAGCTTCTTGTTGCGCGAAACTTCGCGCGGCAGAGTGCGCCTAACATTTTTCACCGTTTTTTTCTGGTTCCTCTTTTTTCTAACGCAAAAATTACCCGGATAAAATAAATGCCATACGAACTGTATATGGTACGTGCAACGTCCCAGATAGCCAAGCGTGATTAATCGTATTAAGGAGGTTCGAGGGTATTACAAAAAATGAGTGAATGTTATAAAATTTTGGAATATGATTCTTAATAGCGTTATAAAGTTCCATGAATTTTTTCAATTTTTTTTACCGTCATATTATTAAGAAATTTGTTCTGGATATTGGCTCGTTTTAGCACGGGTTCTTATACGGAAAAAAAAGAATATTCTTTTAATATTATGTTTATTCTCGATATACATATACATATTATTAAATCTTGAAATACATAACGTCCAAAAAATTTTGAATGATATTGAACGCGCAATTAAATTGCAAAAAGAAAAATCGCTTAACAGAAAGCAATCGTATGCAATTCGACCTTACATACTTACCGAGGAACCGTCTACGGAAGAAATAAGGACGATTTAGATTATTATGGACTTAACTGTAAAGTATTAATTTCAAAGTGTAATGAAAGCATTTGATACTTTATTTAAGCTATTCCATACTTCTCATTTGTGTTATCCTGTACAAGCAGAACATTTGTACTTACTCATTCAAAGGCCAGTGTATAAAATTAAAACACAATTTGATAAATCAATTCCATATATAGAAGACATATCAAAGGAATATGAAGAATAATTATATTTGAATAAATACGTAAAAATGAACTATTATTTTTGTGGAAAAACGTTTGTTATTTTGGATAAATTTATTTTTCATTTAGAATACATTCATAACGTCCAGAATAATTATGTTTGTCGAATAGTAAATTGCAAAAGATCTTTTCATAAGATTTGTTTATAAAAAGCATATTAAAAGTAAATATCCTACAAGATTTAAAGAACTCAAAAATTTGTCCGTAACAAACAATATTGAAAAATTAATAATTCCGACTTTTAATAATGATATTGAAATAAAAGATGTATAGCAAAAAACTTTTGAGATACATTCTAAATTTAATGAATTTACTGATATTTTGGATAAATCCGTTAATGAGCTAATTGGCATTATAAACTCCAATATGTTAATTGTTAAATCGTCAGGTAGTTCAAGAAATGATACAAAATTTTATAAAATTTTTATCTTCAGGTTCCATTACTATTATATTAGAATGTATTGAAACCACGCTCTGAAAGATACAGATACTGTAAAGTTTAAAATAGAAACAATGGTACAGATGTTAATAACGTTTTTGGAAAAATATGGTAGATTATAAACGATTTAAGTACTATTCAATTCATGAAAATTTTATTCAATCCGTTACATATGTTATCGGAACTAATTCCGACAAATGTAGAAAAAACAACGAAGTTTCTTTAATATTGAAAACTCAGACAAGTGTTTATATTTCTGTGGGAAAACCTTTGAAAAAGTTTTTAGAAATTCCTAACATATTTGATAAAATTATTCAGTATCAGAATACAATCTTACCAAATGATCTCTTAACTAGCATACTTCAAGGTAGTTTATGGAAAAAGATTTTATTGAAATATTCTAATAAAACAGTCATATCTTTAATATTTTATTTAGATGATTTTGAAACGTGCAATCCACTTGGAAGCCATGCAGGCATATATAAATTAGGTGCAATATATTTCACAATTGCTTCACTACCTTCAAAATATGCTAGTAGAATAGAAAATATTTTTCTTGCAATGTTGTTTCAAAGTCAAGATCGTACAGAATTTGGAAATACATCGACTTTTAACATTTTACTGAAAGAACTAAAAAGTTTGGAAACTGAAGGATTATCTATTGTATTGAACGGCTCAACATTAAATATATTTTTTGTAGTAATACTTATTGTAGAAGATAATTTAGGAATTTATTCCATTTTTGGTTATCCTGAAAGTTTTTCAGCAGATTATTGCTGCCGATTTTGTACTGAAAATAAAGAAAGTGTTACGTCCAGAAACTTCACGATTTCTTCCATTCGCGAAGAACGATAATATATAGAAATAATATATAGAAATAATATATAGAAATTAATACTAGATGTAGCCAGTAAAATAATCGGCAGTCTTAAATATTCTTTTTTTAAGTACTAATTAGGTCATCTAAAACTTATTTTTATACGCCGCCGATCTTACGAACCGAGGCACGTGTTATTGCTTTCGGATATAAACACTGCAATAAATATGTCATCGTATGTCAAAACAATTTGAAGAAATGAGTATCTAACGATCCTAAGAGATGGTTACGAGCCGTGTGCAACCTCTGACCCAAGGTGAACTTATTATCCAATAGGGGATCGAGGAAACGGTAACATGCCCTTATTAGGAGATCTTAATAATCAAATGTTAATATTATATTGCCAATCAAAGAGAGCCACTCGGAGATTTGAGAAGGGTTACCTCTCCCAAAATCTAATATAAAAACCGCGATCTAGCGGAACCGCAGGTCAGTTCATAGTTTTGGCAGTTCACAATTTTGCCGTTCGCAGTTTGAAGTTCGATTTAGCCGATTAACAGTTAAGCACATCTATACACATCTTTCTCCACATCTCCAAGCCCTAGAAAGAGAGAGAGAGAGAGAGAGAGAGAGAGAGAGAGAGAGAGAGAGAGAGAGAGAGGGAGAGGGAGAGGGAGAGGGAGAGGGAGAGGGAGAGGGAGAGAGGAGAGAGAGAGAGAGAGGGAGAGGGAGAGGGAGAGGGAGAGGGAGAGAGAGAGAGAGAGAGAGAGAGAGAGAGAGAGAGAGAGAGAGAGAGAGAGAGAGAGAGAGAGAGAGAGAGAGAGAGAGAGAGAGAGAGAGAGAGAGAGAGAGAGAGAGAGAGAGAGAGAGAGAGAGAGAGAGAGAGAGAGAGAGAGAGAGAGAGACGTCCGAGCCACTTCAAAAGGAAACTCTTCAGAGACCGCTGTCATCAAAAGTGAGTCAACTCATTTAAAGTATTTTTCCTCCCTGCATTCGTTGGTGGATCGCGGAGTCGCAATTTAGAAATGCAATATTCTAGTGGCATTCGAAGGAATACCACCCGCTCCGCAAGAGAATGATCCCGGCAGAGAACTGAACGCAATTCTGAACGAATTAGAAGAGTTCATCCGGCTAGATCAGAGAGAGTTCGTGAGGCTCTTCAATTTGAGATTTCCCGCTTTCTTGATAGGGGATCCTTTCCCCTATCAAATATTCCCTGATACTCCTCCACCGACACCTCCATCCCCTCACTCGCTCCCGGACGACGAAGGGGCACCTGCACGGTTCCCAAGTCCCTCTCCGAAGGAGGAAGAAACGGACTCTGAGCGGGAACCAACGGACTCCGAGTCGGAACCTCCAGAAAGCCCTGCGGGCGATCAAGAACGTTCTGCCGGAGCCGAGCCTCTGCCAGAGGACGAAGAGCTCGAAGGCGAACTGCCTGCCAAGCGGAGAGCCACATAAACGCGTCTATTAATCCTCTCTTGGTTTTAAGTCCATCCACACATTTCCGCTTTTACATTCACACACACAACACGCACGCACACACGCACGCACACACACACACTTATATAATAAATTAATCAAACTGCTAGGTTTTTATACGAGACACCGATACATTACCATATGTATACATACACAATTTCAGTTAATACCAAATAGAATTATAAGTCAATTCGTAGCTTCAATTTTTTTTACTTTAATCTGTAACTTAGTTTTGTAATTCAACTTAGTTATTATGAATAAACTAGCATGTAAAATCTAATCAATCTCTAAATAACAATTATTTTGTTTTAAAACCCGACCTCGCTTACTCCCCCCTCGAGATAGCACATGGTCCTGTACTCCTGTCCTGGGGTAAAAAGTTTTAACCTTGACCCGAAATTAGGACCAACGATTGCATAGCTCGGTTAGAGTGTCAAAGCGTCTCGGACGTTGACCTGTAACCGAAGCATTCGCATGCGATCGACTCGGAGCACTCGCCCCGATAGAGTGTTTTCAAGATTTTAAACAAACAGCTCGTTACGCCCTTCCATGCCCGCTCCGTATCCCACACACTTTATCTAATAAGAAATCCTTGGGTCTGGACGTAACAAAAGTATTAGAAAACAAATTTGTTTAAAAGCAGAATTTACCAATTTCCAGATTATGATGATCATGTTCAAAATAAAAACTTTGGAATAAAAGAAAAATGTATTTGGAATAATCTTGACCATTTTCATATTTATGTAAACATAAATTATGACATCATGCATGATCTATTCGAAGGAGTTTAGCGTTATGACATGGCTTTAATTGTAAAACAGTTTATACAAAATAAATATTTTTCATTGAAAATACTAAATTCTCGAATTAAATATTTTCCTTATAATAATTTTGAAAAAAATAAACCACCTTCAGTAACTAAAGAGTATTTGGCAAATAATAATATTATTTTCTCGTTATCTGAAATGTTTAGCAAGAAATTTCAATTTATTGGCGATCTAGTTCCAAAAGAAGATAAGATTTGGCAATTTTATTTAGTTCTTAAGGAAATAAATGATATTCTTACTTCAACACAATATCAAATAATACGTTACAATATTTAAAATACTTAATATCTGAACACCATGACATATATCTTACTGTATTTAATTCACATCTTAAATCTAAACATCATTTTTTTATTACATTATCCAAATACAATATCACAGGTTGGACCACTTATACATTTTTCTTGTATGTGTTTCGAAGCAAAACATAAAGAATTTAAGAAAAATGCAAGTAATGTATACAATAGAAAAAATTTGCCATTAACATTAACAAAAAAAATTAGTTAAATTTTCTATATAGATGTATGTCAAAAGTAGAATTATCAAACAAAATAGAAGTTGGGAAGATATTAAATATACATGCAACATGCTCAGTGTTTGATTTACCTAATATTTTAAGTGATTATTATAAAATATCTTGGTTTAAAAAAAACGATATAAGATTCAATAAATTTAATGTAATACTTTTCTTTTTATATATAAGAATAATTTAGTTTTAGTAATCACCTATCTATTACATCTATTGTATGCCTATATCTATACATAGCATACATGCTTACAACGTTTACTTATGACTATATATGCCTATATATTTATATATGTATATGTATATACATATAACTAAATTTCTGTAAATGTTGTAATAAAATTCTTAAACTTATTTCAATATTTAATTATGAGATCCTTATACCTTTAACTTTTGAAAATATATGTTGGAATTATTCTTATTTCCTTAAATTAAAAAACATCTTGTAAATTCTAACTTGAAATGTTGAATTAAAAATCAATACAATTTTAATTGGAATCTTTCTTTTACAATATATATACATGGTGGGCCATTTTAATCTATGCAGTTAAAATTCTCTGCACCGAAGACAGATACCGAAAAATGGTTCAGACAAAAGTTGTTGGGGATGAAGGGGGTCACACAATGGTACTAGTGAATTTGACCTTCAAGGTCATTTTCAAGATCATATGGGAGTTATGATGACATTTTTAAATGGGAACCCCTATTTTTTATCCCGGATTTGAAAAGAGCGGGAAATTTTACGTATAAAATGGTTATTTTGTAAAGGTCATTTCAAGGTCACTGAAGGTCAAATATGCGAAAATAGTTGAAATTGTATCCGTTGACATTGCAAGCATTTAAAAAAGGTTCAGATCACTTTCAGAGATGCAATGGTCTACCGAGCATGAACGACTTTGAAGGTACTACCGTTATCAAGGTCGTTGAAAGGTCAAAATCTCAAAAATTACTCAATTTTTTATAATTTTTGTAAATTTTGGACATGAACTTTTTACTCTGAATTACGGAAGTTGAATAGACATTTAAAGCTCGATAAAACCGACCACCCAATAATGATCCTCATTTTTTCCAGGGTCATAAGTTTCCTATGTTTAGCACTATCCAGGAACAACGACGTGGACATAATAGGATTATGTTCCCTGCGGGGTGCTTGATTATCAAAGTGAGTCCCCTTGCCTCTCACTATTCGGGGTGCTTGATTATCAAAGTGAGTCCCCTTGCCTCTCACTATTCGGGGTGCTTGATTATCAGAGTGAGTCCCCTTGCCTCTCACTATTTGGGGTGCTTGATTATCAGAGTGAGTCCCCTTGCCTCTCACTATTCGGGGTGCTTGATTATCAAAGTGAGTCCCCTTGCCTCTCACTATTCGGGGTGCTTGATTATCAGAGTGAGTCCCCTTGCCTCTCACTATTCGGGGTGCTTGATTATCAGAGTGAGTCCCCTTGCCTCTCACTATTCGGGGTGCTTGATTATCAGAGTGAGTCCCCCTTGCCTCTCACTATTCGGGGTGCTTGATTATCAGAGTGAGTCCCCTTGCCTCTCACTATTCGGGGTGCTTGATTATCAGAGTGAGTCCCCTTGCCTCTCACTATTCGGGGTGCTTGATTATCAGAGTGAGTCCCCTTGCCTCTCACTAGTGTTATTATGTTATTACGATTATATCTTTAGCCACGAAGCAAATGTTCAAAGTTGCCTCCATTTGCATTAAGGCATAAAGTTAATCGCATTTGGAAATGTCGAACGGTGTTTAGCAAAGTCTGTCTGGGAATTGCTGCGCACGCTTGACGAATGCGGTCTTGCATATCATCTCGAGTTGTGGGTCGTTGTTGATAAACAACATTCTTTAAATAACCCCACAAATAAAAATCAGGGGATGTGAGATCAGGTGAGCATGGAGGCCAGTTAATGGGACCTCCTCGTCCGATCCATCTTTCATGAAACCTTTCATTTAAAAACTCCCGTACGGTTCTTGCGAAATGTGGTGCTGCACCATCCTGCTGAAGCCACATTCTTTGTCTTGTATCCAAATCTACATTATCCAATAAGTCTGGCAACTGATCTCTTATCAACTCCAAGTAGGTTAGTGTATTGACATTTTCTTCAAAAAAATAAGGACCGACTAAATATCCATTTATAATTCCACACCACACCATAAGACTCCAGCGATTTTGATGGTCTACAGATCGATGCCAGTGAGGATTCTCATTTGACCAGAAATGGCAATTGTGCTTATTCAGTTGTCCATCACTACAAAATTTAGCTTCATCTGAAAAAAGAACAAACCTAAAAAATTCTGGACTATTCTCTACTGTCTGCAAAGCCCATTGGCAAAATTCAATTCGCTGTTGAATATGACGTTCCTTTAATTCTTGCACTAACGTTATGTGATACGCATGATATTTAAGAACTTTTAAGATTCTTAAAAATGTTCTTCTTGGTATACCAATTTCTGTTTCAACCTGACGACTACTGATATGAGGGTCAAGATGTATAGCTGCAAGAATAGTTACAACGCGAGGGTCATTTTCGTTGTACTCGTGGCATCTGCGCTGGCGAGTAAAATGCCCATCACGAGCTCTTCCACTTAAACTACGTATTGTTGTATCTGTAGGGTGTCTTCTGTCTGGATATCGTTCAGCATAAAGCCTTGCTGCAGCACGATAATTGTTATCGCATACTCCTAAAACCATTATCATGTCAACAATTTCAGTGGAAGTATAATCAGACATTTTTAAGACTGTTTAATTTTAATGCGCCACTGAAGTAATGAAATGTTAATCAAAATTAAACCGACCTCTAAAAAAGAGAAATATCGAATAACTAATCACACGTACTTTTAATGTACACACTGATAGAAACAAGTAGGTATTCCAGCGAATAATTGAGTAAGGATTAATTCAGTACTCGCAACGAAATGTAAATACCAGTTTTAGATCAGCAATATTTGTTGCTTCTGCAACCAATTGGACTGGCCACGACTGTAGTGGCTCTTTAAACAATTAATGATTGTCTGTTCTTCATACTAACTGTTTTCTGAAAGGCCTTATTAAATGTATTACGTCCCTATGATACTTTCATCATGAGTTATTTTGATCCAGGAAGCGGGAAAATGCGTTAAGCACTATAATGTTATTATTATACGCGGAAGAGTCGTAGAATAATAATAATAATATTAATAAGACCTAGTCGTGTGTCGAAAGTATTGTTGTTATTGATACTATTATTATTATGTATTTTATGTAACGCAGTACGATTTCCGCGTTTTATCGTGCGCGACTTTCCTACACTAAGTAGCGCTTTATCGTACACGACTAAAAGAATATAATAAATTGCCTTAAAACGTACTAGTAGAATACAGTGCCCATATTACGTACTCTATTCAAGCTATAACCTGCAATTAACGTATGTAGAGCATTGTACGCGGTAGTCGCATACGAATGCGAAGAGTATTCCTACGTATGCGAGACTCCGCAAGAGGGTCGGTTGTCATTTTATTGTACTATTACGTTTTAAGGCACTTTATTGTACAATTCCAAATGCGTTTAACTTTATGCCTTAATGCAACTGGAGGCAACTTTGAACATTTTCTTCGTGGCTAAAGTTATAATCGCACATGATAACAATAACAATAGAGTGGCACTGTGATAAACTTACAAACTTACTTACTGTGCCCAAAACTTACAAAAATTATAAAAAATTGAGTAATTTTTGAGATTTTGACCTTTCAACGACCTTGATAACGGTAGTACCTTCAAAGTCGTTCATGCTGGGTAGACCATTGCATCTCTGAAAGTGATCTGAACCTTTTTTAAATGCTTGCAATGTCAACGGATACAATTTCAACTATTTTCGCATATTTGACCTTCAGTGACCTTGAAATGACCTTTACAAAATAACCATTTTATACGTAAAATTTCCCGCTCTTTTCAAATCCGGGATAAAAAATAGGGGTTCCCATTTAAAAATGTCATCATAACTCCCATATGACCTTGAAAATGACCTTGAAGGTCAAATTCACTAGTACCATTGTGTGACCCCCTTCATCCCCAACAACTTTTGTCTGAACCATTTTTCGGTATCTGTCTTCGGTGCAGAGAATTTTAACTGCATAGATTAAAATGGCCCACCATGTATATATATATATATATATATATATATATATATATATATATATATATATTGAAACTTATATACTTAAATATATAAGCACATAAATACATAAATATATAAGCAATATATTAAATATATTATATAACCAATATATGTATAATAAACGCAATCATATTTCTACATTAAAATCCTCTTTTATTAATAAATGTTATAATAATTATAGAAAGTTTAAAAAGAACAAAAAATTAACAATGCTGAAACATATGTTTTCAATAACATGTTTTACTTTAAAATAAAATGTTAAGATGTTTAATACATTCAAATATTCTTAAATTAAAAAACTTTATATCAAGTTAAGACTTATTGTTTAAATTTAAAAAATAATAAGAATTAAAATTTGAAATGTTAATTTTACTATGTTATTTGGCTCTTGTTTTCAATCGTGCGAATGAAAGATGCTGAATAACATAGTATAAAATTAACATTTAAAATTTTAATTCTTTTAGTTTATTTAATTTTAAGCAATAAGTCTTAACTTGATACAAAGTTTTTTAATTTACAAATATCGGAATATGTGTATTAAATACCTTAATATTTTATTTCGGAGTAAATATAATTTAACAATAAATATATAAATCTCTTTAAATAAGAATAATGTTTCTTGATATGAATAATATAATAAATTAATGTGAGAATTAGTAGTATTAAATGTAATACTAAATTATAAGAAGAAGAGTATCATACATTTGTGTGAAGACAAGTGTTTTTTGTAATAAAAAAAATTCGTTTAAAAAACCAATATTCTCAAATGGATAATATTAATTTTTGCACTAAAATGAAAACATATTCTACATAATTTAATACTTTTGTCATATGAACAAACTAATATTGTTGAAAAAAATTTAACATATAAGCTTGACATAAGAACAAATACAAGTAATATTCATCTTCTTCGAAATTTATTAAAAAGTCGAAAAAAGATAATATTATAATCGAAGTAAGCATATATATATATATATATATATATATATATATATATATTTATATATTGTATTCTACGGTCGGTATTCATAGTCAGTTCTTATTTCAAGATCGTTTTGATAAGTAATGTCTTAAGATGCTAATTCGGCTCTGTGATTGGTTTAGAATCATATAAGACTGTACTTAAGATAATCTTAAATATAAGAACTAACTATGAATATCGCCTTACATAAGTATCATAATATTTAAATAAAATTATCATATTGTTGAAATTTAAAGTTATAAAATCTTTCTAAGAAGATTATATATTATTGCTTATATATGAAACAATGATTGCGTTAATTTCAGTTTATAAGTTTCAATTTGAGACTAATTTTTTTCCGTGTAGTTTTTCAAAATTAGTTGCTGCAACGATTATTGACAATATGACTGCAACATCAAAACATTTGGCTATCTCGGGTACGGCGATCATATAATTTTTTGGGTGTTTTTAACGTGCCTCTAGGATCTAACATCTGTGACACACGGAGCGCCGACTCGCTGAGTCAGTCATGTGTGAAGGCCGCGAGAGAAATGTATAGTAATAAATCATTAATGTATGTTACTTGCCTATCGTTACTTTACCTCACAGGAAGGATCATATCTTCTCAGTACTTGTCGCGAGCGCGTCTCAGAGAATGAGACATCACACCGTCACACATAGTACTGGCTCACCCTTCCGCCCTGCTGCCTTCTGGGTCGAGTCAGCTACCTGTCACTATACTGTAAGATTGTTTGTTCTTTTGAACAATCCTGTCTTACCCGCACAACTGTCCGAATAAATGTTTCAAATATATATTCGATCTTGTCGATTTTATTATTTAACTCCACTAAACCATCCCGATTCGAATGCGATCATGTGAATACCACGCATAAGGCAAGGATCGGGATATAGGATTAATAAATTCACAACGTCTTATGCACTGCAACATACTACGATTCTGAGTACTTTAATACCACTATCTGGTTTACAATTGACTCGAATATCTAGTTCACAAGTCACACTTATAACTATCGTTATAATACGCGACTCTCGGAGCACGACTACCGTTCATTACTCCGTCACGATGGAGACACTGACGAAACCGTTCGTTCGCCTGAAATTTGGAGTGATCCGTCGGAAGGATCCGTCAGGGTGCCTTTTCATGCAGTGAATTTTTCGCTGCGAATCGCTAAAAATCATTTCATGCAATGATTTTTAGCGAATAGTGAATAATTCTCTGTGAGTAGCGAATTATTCGTCGCGAATAAGCAAATAATACATGAGTGAGCGTCATATCATAGATATCTATTGTGTTTAAAAAATAATTAAATGTTATTTGCATATTGTCATATAGAGCTCTTAAATACTATTAAATGATTTTGCATAAATTAATGAAACCGTTAATAAGTAAAAAAAATCTGTTTAATCTTTTATAGTGGAAGAGTATAAATATTTTTTGCTTTAATATTTTTATATTTTTATATTTCATTCATTAGTGTTCATTATACCCGGTAAAAAATTTTTTATATAAAAACGTATAAATTTATATAAATATGTATAAACATATATAAACATGTACAAACATACATAAATATATATAATTATATATTTATACGAAATATGTCCATATATGTTCATCTTAGATTCTTTCTTTTGTAAAATTTCTATTTAATGTAACAAAAATAATAGTAATAGTACAAAAACATAAAAAATAATTAAAAGGATAAATTTCGTACTGTTTTTCTTTACAAAAAGTTAAGTTTGAGAAAATGAGGAAAAATTTACCATGTATAATCATATACATAGGGGAAGTATGGTATGTAAAAACGACATAGGGTTTTGTTTTTACAATATTACTTTTTAATTTATAAAGATAGGAACTTTAACATCACATGTAATTTTTCTTTAATATGTTCTCTAAAAACAAAAATAATTACTTTTTAATCAAACTAAAAAATAACGAAGATATAATTTTTTAAAAAAACCGACGAAAATTCATTTTGTCCATACCATATGGACAAAATGACATACAGTATATTTTCATTACACAGTTTGCAAATAAATATTTTGGTTTTCCTTGACTTGCCAGTACAAGTCGCGTGAGCCCATTTCCTACATTTTACATAATCGAAAACAGCATTTTTCGGGGTTGGATTGAGAATATAAGTCATTGCAATAAATGCAGGGACAATCGTCGTCATCCGCTTCTTTAAAATTCAAATTGTTCTCTTCGACATTTTTTGTGGCTTGGAACAATTTCTTTTGTACTGTTTTCTTCCTTTTTTTCAGTTGGACCTTTCAGTGCTTTTTTTTTAAATTTCTATAGTATGTCATTTTGTCCATTCAAGCTCTATGTCATTTTGTCCATATTGCGATACATATTTGTTATAATCTAAATGACAGTATAAAAGCAAAAATTGCAATAACTGTCTGTGTCGTGTATTAATATAATAATTTATCTGATTAAAATAAAGAATACTGGAAAATACTTCGTTAAATTATCTGAGACTCAATAGATTCTTCGATACTTAAATATTTTGCTCAGGCAAAAATATTACAAGGCGTATCTTATCTAAATCATTGGGACGTGACAGATGACGCTTACGCAGATCAAAGCATAATACTAGGATCATGTGATGCAATTTTACCTATCATCATACCATGTATCGTACTTGAGATATCACTAGTATGTCATTTTAGCTGTATATGTCATTTTGTCCATATTTTCTCTACTTATACATAATATATTTTCAAACAGAATTTTTGCGAAAAAAACATTGTAAAAATGATTCTTTTAATTATATTTTTGTTATTTCATTATTACTATTATTTTTCTTATATTAAATAAAAATTTTACAAAGGAAGGAAGTTAGTACGAACATATATAAACATATTTCGTATATAATTGTAACATTTATATATATAGTTATATATATTTATATATGTTCATACATGAAAAATTTTTTAGCGGGTATGTTAAAATATATTTTATGATTTGCATCACATTTAAGATTAGAATTTTTAATAGCTAAATTAGCAAAAACGTTTATAAAATAGATAAGCATACAAAGTACTTATAAATTTAATTGATGACTTATGTTTGTTGAATCCATTTTCGAAATAAATAATGTTGCAATTTTCTTATAGCTTGATTTGATATCCCGCTATGACTTCAGCGAACATTCGCTAAAAGCTGAAAAAATTTAGCGAATAGCGTTTATTCGCTGGCGAATTGCGAATGACCACTTGACTTCTATTCACAGCGATTTTCTCGCTATATGAATTGGCACCTTCAACAACGCTCGATAATATTCGAGGGTTTCCGCATATTCGGCGCGGTCACGCCTCGATTGGAGCGAAGTACTACTCCGTGACGAATTATGACAATTCGGAGCAGCTCGGCTGTTATTCGTGTGGCGCCATTAGGATTGCCAAATCCAAAAGTTTAGTAAATTACCGGATATTCCCTTTTTGATAACAAAATCTAATTGGACAAAACCGGACAAAAATAATAATAATTATAAGACTAAATTAAATACAAAATTTAAAGAAATTATTTACAATATTAGTTTCCACAAAGTTTTAAAAACAATATTCAGTTGAATAAAATAATAAACTATTTTTAAAATATATAATACATTTTATTATTAAACATAAAATCAAACAATGTTTTACACACATGACAGTTAACAGTACTTATAAACATTTGTTGAAATATTTAACATGTATAATAATACATTAAAATTAAAAAAAAAAAAAACGTTAACGTTTGTTAAGACAGAAAATACTACTAGAATCAAAAAGTTCCCGAAATGAATTTTTAAAAATTTATTTATTGAAGTTATACAAATTTAAGCTACACTGCCTTGAAACTTGGTCTCCTGCTGCATTTTACACACTTGCCCCAATGTTCGTACAGTTGTTGAAAACATTCCTCGAACCCAATATTTGAAAGTGCCATCAGCCGAATTAAAATATTGCTGATAAATTTAAAATAATCGTTTTCCAAAATCAGAGCGCGGATTTTAGCGACATTTTCTCTATTTTAAGCGCCTACTAGCGAAGTGCTACGTAACGAGGATCGGCGGACGATTTGTTAGATGACACTGCTTCTCGTAGCTTCTCTCTATAGTTAATAGATTTCTGAAATTGCTGAAATTCAAGCTCTCATTTCATTGATAACTTAAAAACCGGATATGATGTCCGATTTGACTTGTCAACCGGATACCGGACAAAACTTCTGAAAACCTGACAGTCCAGGTCAAAACCGGACAGTTGACAACCCTGGGCGCCATCCATCAGGCTGCCCTCCGATATCTTACAATACGAATCTCAACAAAACACGCGACAAAAAATGACGTCCAAGTGGTGTTGTGTGTTGTCGATTAACGATGTCTGTTACGGGCTACGAAATATTCAAGCAAGCTTAAAACAAGATTACGCGAGCGTTGCAAATTAATTTCGATGAATATGTATATGTTATTATCGCGCATTTTGCGCTTCGTTTCACGGACTCGTTAGTGTTGCTAACGATTCATTATCTTCGACTGAGAATGACGGATGTGATTTACACTGGCAAAGTGTAAAATTTCGCTTTCACTTGCATTTTCCGTTTTATTATCCACTAATTTCTGATATTTACATTAACGCATGGCCATTACAGTAATACTATTACGGTCATTTATCATAGTAAACGAAGTGGAAAGCCTTGCAGGAAGTAACTCATAAAGATGGTCTTCGATTGCTAGCACAAACGTGAATTATAGACTTTTGTACTTATACATTTCCGCTTAACATCTTAATACAACATGGTGCGAAATACCGAAGCAACATCATAATCACGTTTCGAATACGAGAGATTTATTGAACATATATTTATGTAAACTAGGATTTAACGAGAGAAAGGAGCATATTGATATTTGCATATTTATAGCTTCATGTCCTTATAATTAAAAATCTTTCGAGCTTTTTCTGTAAAATTTCATTTTTAAACAGAAAACAAGAAGATTTTGGATAAATGAAATAAAACGTTTCTTTAATTACAAATTAATTTTGTGCGTTAAAGTAAATAGACAAACCAAATGCAGTCTCTGTAAATATGCAACCTGGGCATCGATCATGTAGCTTTTCCATTGAATGGAAACGTGGAAAGTGAAAATTTCCACGTAAACGCGATGATTCCATTAGTTGGAATCCTAGAGTTCACGTGAAACTTTTTACTTTTCACGTTTCGAAAAGTACATGATCGATATCCTGAAGCATTTGCTTGTATTTCTGATAGCAGGATATAACGTTCACGTGTCTCTGGCATAAAATGTTAATCTCAAATGAAAATTTACGCAACATTGTAATTATATACAACATATATATTCTTTATATATTTCTTTATATATTTTTTGTACAGTTATAATATTTAAATATTGAACACATATCCTGTCATTTTAATAAAATATTTTTCTTAAAAGGATACTTTTTTTTCTATAGAAATCAAATTTTTTTTTAATATGCAAACTAATAGTATAAAAAAATATATCTTTTTATTTTAACGTAATTTTCTCTCATGTCCATAATTATATTACTTGATTTGTTTTCCGTAAAAAAAGAAGAATGCTTCTATTGAGGGATTTATACACCGATGATTTTCACTTCTTAATGAGTACCGATTTTATGTAGTGCCTTAACTATCAACATCTGTTAACAGGCATTATAATAAAATCACATTTATGGTATCATAAAGACATGTTGACGCTGAATTAGTTTAAAATGGAAAGTAAGCGGAAAGTGAAAGAACTAATCACATAATAAACGAAGCGCGATTTCACTTGTATGTATATATATATAATACATACATGCAACACGGAATACTAAAATGGATTTATATCTTGCATTTTCATTAATCCACAAAGAATAAAGATATAGGTAATTACCAGTTAGAAAACAAATTCTTTTTACGAATAACAAGAGATTGCGAAATAAAAATTACGAGGAAAAACTAAAAAAAAATAAAATTTTGTTATATTTTTAAACTATTAAACTAGAATGAGAGAAAAATAACAACTTTTTAACTTATATATAATATTTAAAAATGATTTCAACAAATAAAAGAATAGAGTTTATTTCTTAAGAAGTTATAGCACTTATTGTTAGAAATATTGATTATGAAATTCCTGCGGTTTCCGAACTGGTCAGTGGGTGATTTCTTTTTGCACAAATTGTAACTATCATTTTGATTCCAATCATATAATAAACTATGATTATTAGCCATATTTTTACTTGGATTTTCTCGCGGAAAATTACACTCTATTTTATAGAACCACTAAAATATTAAAGTTACTTGCTTATTTCTTGCTGGAGAACGTGAAATCATTTTGATTTAATCGTTATTGCTGAAGATGTTTCAAAGCAAAACCGAATCGTTTGATTTATAATTATGTATCTTATAATTTATTAAAGATCGATGTAACGTTAATTTATGCATTGTTTATTGCGTTGAACTCACTTTCAAAGCCCTTTCTTACTTCTCAATGATTATGAAATTAGAAGAGATTACGTAAGTTGCATAAAAGTTCATAATGTAATGTTTGATTGATTACACATGTAAAGTTCGATGCATATAACGTTTTATGTAAGTGGAGTGGACTGGAGAATCGATTATTCAACCGTGATGACAGTCCGCGTAATAAGTGTAGTAAGCAACTCTTTCAAATAAAAACTAACAATAAGAAGAACAAGTAAGAAATGAAGAAAATAAGAATTCTTCGCAGTCGCTTTTTCGAAGAGTCATGCAATTTGTGCAACTCAAATTGTTGCGGTAAATCGATTTCACTTGATAGTAGAAAGAAAAAGGAAGTTATTTCATCGAAATAATTTTCTCTTTATGAGCATATTATTCCTTTCATCTTTATATTAATTTTCCTTACTTCCTGATATTATTGCCACGATATTTCGACGAGGAATAAAAGTAACTCATCCGCTTTCATTATTTGAATAATGCACCGATTTCCTTTTAAAGGAGAAATTCTGTCGGTAAGTTTCCGGGTTTACTCGTGTTTTTTTTTCCAAGTGCATTTCGACACTTTCGAACTAGCTAATTCGCAGAGGTGACCACGCCCGGGGAAGGCACCGTCTACTCGCGAACCAAAGCGTAAATATTGAAATTTATGGCAGAAAGCTCACGAAAATTGTGTTTACGACAATGCACGTGAGATTTCGTGTAAAACCGCTCTAGTGATTTCAAGTGAAGTGTGAAGTATGGTGCACCCAGGAAGGGTTTCAGGAAAACAGGTTGTAATCACCGTTGTAATCTAGCATTCACGCACGGTTCACTGATTATGTTTCTATTTAAAAGGCTGAGACTGTAAAAGAGGCTTTTAGTCACCGCACGGCAGTAGTTTCAGAACAGTTAAACGCACATTTCGCGCATAAACAGAGTGATCATGGTCAAGCTCGGAATACACGTGGGTGTCGAATCTGGATACGAATTTGTTATGTGACGTCTGTTGGTCTGATCGTGCGAGAAAACGAGACTCGCAAATACCTCACGAAACGATTATTTTTATCTTTACTTTTCCGTTCAGTGATCTTTAATGCGCGAACGTTAACGGTAGTAATTACTTTGCTTAAAAAAAACAGATGAAATCAACTTTAAATAATCTGCAACTCGCGTGATAGCAGAAAAAATAACGTGATAAAAGGAGCAGGAAGAAGATTGATACATAAATTTTCACGCATACAGATGCATCTATACAGAAATTATTTTCCTATAACATTTCTTTTATTATCAGACTTATTTAATTATTTTTTACTTTTTAAAATAATTTTATTTAATTATTATAATTTTTCGACACGTCTGCTTCGACCATTATCGCTTCCATTTTCCTGGTTTCCCGATAAGATCACTGTGATGAATATGATTAATAGATACTTTCTCCACTCATGCGAAAGATAAGATCTGTCATCTATCTGTGTCCGATTCGAAGGCTCGAATTATAGGCGTAGTTTTTGATATGAAAATGCGAGCGAATAATTTTTAAATTCTTCAAAATAAAATATATTACTTCATGTAACTTTTTTCTATTTTAGGCTCTACTTTTGCTGGCTGTCACAATGACTTTAGTATCGGCGATGCCCGGCGGTCATCACCACGAACAGTAATTTTCTCTTTTTTAAATTATTGGTTTTTAAATTATAAGCTTTTTAAATGACGTGCCGTTTTAACGTTTTAATTTACGACACAACGAGAATATTCGGAGAACCTCGAAATTGGTTTTAGCACGCACTTCATCATTCACGTGCCGCATCATATTCATAAGCATCATCATACACACGTGAAGAAGATTTACATACCGGTCAAATCACACGATGATGATCACCATAAGCATCACGAAGAAGATGGCTGGTAAATTATTTTCTCACAACTTCCTTATGGTTAAACAACTTGTATTTCACGCCAGAGTTATTTAATCATAATCGATGATACCTGATGACGACTTATTTGTTATTGTCCCGCACTGTTAATTTATATATGCAAAATAAACTATATTTATAGATTAATGACCACTTCTTTATCCGATAATTTTCTTATGGTTTCTACGGGTTTCTGAATGATTATCATTTGTTTAGTACGTCTTTAAATATATGTATATGTAAAAAGAAATAAAATATAGTTTCGGGTGATTGGAGCATATATGTATGATTGAATAAAAAAATGATAATGGTTAGCAATTAATTACTCTCTGTAAGATTCTTAAAACGTAGAATTTTCGAATAACGAATAACGAAGCAGTTATTTAATAAAAACAAAGGAAACGAATAAATGTGCATTCTCCTTTTTATCAAACGTTTATTATATAAAAATAATGATGAGAGAGTGTAACGTGATGTAAAGTATGTACAAGTATCTTCTGAGTACACACGCGTGCATACAGAGTATTTGGTTCTTATGTTAAATCCTTAAATGCTAAATTGGTGACGCGAATAATTTCGTACTGATTGATTTCGTTCTCTTTTGTATTCCATGAGGAAACTTCTCTATCAATGGATCCACATTGAGGAATAAATTTTATTAGTTTTTACTTACTCGAGGTCCACCTTGTACGATAACCTGAAAACCCAGTTCACAAGTTGAGAACACAATAAATTAATTTGTATGTTAGAGTAATTATATAATACAAATAAAATATTAAAAAATATAAATAAGTTTTAAACATTTTCTGCTATAGTTTCAACAAAAAAAAAGGATTTACCTTGAAGTATATAAAACTTTCTCTCTCTTTCTTTCTCTCGAGAAAAACATTAAGAAATATTTAAGAAATTTATAATCGTAAAAATTTTTATGTGTATTAGAATTTTTTTATTCAATATAATTTTAGTATTATATGTATATTAATCAGAAATTTCTATTCAAGTTATAGATAAACGATACAAACCTATTATAATTAAAGCTAATGACGATATATTTCATTTAAAGCCAGCCATGGCTTTCAAACTTCTCCTCGTGAACGGGTACATGTACAGGGACATGAACCTTATGTACGACTGGGACGGGTACGGCTACTTTTTCGACGTGATGTACAGGGACTGGGACCGGTACCTTCTCAACATGATGCACCGGATACGGAACGGGAACGGCTACCTTTTCGACATGATGTACCGGCACGTGTATCTTCTTCGTGTGATGATGATGAACCGTGTGTACGTGGTAGGGCACGTGAATCACATGATGTTCACTAAAGTCACACAATCGTTTTTCATGTCTTGCCACAATTAATTCTTCTTTCTTATTCTTTATTTTAATTATTTACTGTTATGTAATAAACCATTATTTTAATAAATAATTAAAATAATGAGTAATTCTAAGAAAAATATAATGTTACCGTTATATTACATTTAATTCTACTTTCTTATTCATTATTTTAATTATTTATGATTATGTAATAAATTATTTTTATATAATAAATAATTTAAAAAATAATTATATTATATAACATCTTATTACATTATAAATAATTAAAATAATGAATAATTCTAAGAAAAATGTTACTATATAGTTAAAAAAAAGTTTCTCGTCTAATTAGATAAAATATAAGTAATTGTCGAAGAAATTACTTACTGATGATGACCACCCGGCAACGGCGATGCCAAAGCAACGGCCATTATTCCGAACACGAGCAACTGCAACACGAGAGGTGTGTGATCGCGGTTTGTTTGTAATATCGAAAGTGCATCGCGCAGTCATTTAAATGCATCGCGTTTTTTTAATCGTTTCACCACTTTTGCTGTCTCTTCCTGCATGACGTCAATATAAAAGCACCCGGCTGCTAATTCAAGCAACGACAATTATCATTTATTTAGATATTCAAGGTTTCCAGTTAATAAAATCAATCGCTCTTTATTTCCTTTTCTTTCAAAAATTTCAATGTTACGAGACAACTTCACGATTTTTTACATTTGAACGTGATTCCTGATACACCGCTATTTCAATGCATTGAAGAATAATTGAAAAAAAAAAAAATTTTTTTTTAATGCACTTGATGAGATTAGGTATTTTGTTTTATCAAATATTAGCGAAAGTAATTATAGTTCCGCAACAATTAATTTTGTTGTCGTCAAGTGTTTTTATATAATAAAATGCAAATACCTTTAAAAAATTTTGTTTATCTTTTCCAATTAAAATTTCATTTGAATTTGAAAAGTATGATTTAATTATACGAAATTACGATTTGGCTTACATTAATTGTTGAGAAATCTCAAGAGTCTCTCAAAAAAAATTTTGCAATCACAGGATTTGGGCACATTTTTTGCAAAATTGACGCAAAGTACACTTTTAATTATGACTTGGTTTTAGAATCACTGACGACCACAAAACCGACGACGAACATTCGAGGGCGAAATTACGAGTGCGATGAAAATATATACGTATATTATAGTAAATCACTCACAGCGATGGTGTGGGAGCGCATCTTGGACTCTGTCTGTAATCGTGCGATCGTTACTCCGTGAAAATTCGCGGCGACGGGCGGCTGTGCTTGCTGCGCTGTTTGCGAACTGTGCCGATACGATTCTGTGTTTTGATCGTCGGGGATGTCCGCTTATAAAGGACGGACACGGCGATGACCAAAACCACCCGGTGAAATTGCACGGGGTGGGGGAGCAAAGTGGCTCGGGATCCAGGGGGTTACGTAAAAGCAAGGAAACGCGAAATCCGCGTTACGTTCGTTTCGGAGCTGCGTAACTTTCCGATGTGCGTACGCGCAGCGCGGTGTGTGTAAGCCGCGCCTCTCGGAGTTGGAGAACCACGCGCTCGCCCGTGCATGCGTGCGCGCTCCGGATTTCGCGTGATAACAAATTCGTATGTAATTCGGCCAATTTCTTTTTCCTATCGTTCGCGGCCAAGGGCTACAAAGAGGGCTGCCGCTTGTCAAAATTAATTTCTACGGAAAAGTGCGATTGCGACGATCGTGACTCATCACTCTATAATAACTCTATAATATCTAAATAAATATATAATTAACACTCTATAATAATCGGAATTATTTGTTAGGTTATTTCGATAAATATATTGCAAAATAATCTCTCGCTGAATATTTTATTGTGAACTTTTTTTTATAACGATGGTGAATCACCTGTTGAGTGAAAATGTTAATTTATTTTAATAAGATATATTTTGCAATTAATATATAATAATTTTGTATTATATAATATTTTTTTCATTTTTTCCAATCCTTAACTCTTCTCATTATGATACGCAATTTCACAATTCGGCAACTTCTTCGTATTTGAATTAATTATGATGTAATGAGGATACATATGTGGAAGAAATGCTTCCGCGAGAGTGAATAAAGAAGTGAGAGTGCCCACAGAAACCCAAAAACATAAATTTCATCGTTAGTTGATAAATTTATGAATTCTACAGAGTTACGTTATAAAAATGTCAGGAAATCTGTGTTACGTCACGCGAAGCGAAACAAATTGGTCTCCGTGCAGCATATTTCCATTGGGTGCTTTTTTTTCTCCGGATTCTTTAACTAACGCACAATGGAAGTTCGTCACAGGGATACTTTTACCGTCCATAGATTCCATAGAAATACTCTTATTCGTACATGCATTCGAGTGCATGAAAGTCCTCGACTTTGCACTAATAAATTGTACTGATTTCACTCGTCGAGATTGCGTTGCTCAAACAGCTTCTGGTTTCTGGAGAGAAACTTGAATCTCTAATCAATCCCGTAAAAGGTCATAGTTCTACGAGATGCAAATCATTATTAATTCATTATTCAAGTGTGACATGACGCCGCGGACGTATATACATAATCGTCCTAGTCACGAATGATATAACGATCGACTTCCCAAATATGCGTGCGGAATTTCGAAGGAAGTTCGCTCGCGCGCCCGTAATTGCTCGTCTCTAATCGCAAATGTAACCCGATATTAGATTAGCGAAAGTTCACAAATGACCACGAATACGCACGACGGATAAGCTTCGTTGCTAGTCTAATGCATACACGAATGGTACTTTGCACGCATAATTGCACGCTGTGCGGATTTCCCTAATACAATATATAATTTCCTTCCGCAACGTATTTATATACATTTTTTTTCGCTGTGGATGTGGTCCTTAGAATTTACTTCAACAAATGCGTTGATTAACGTGGTAAAGTATAAGTGTTAGAATTTATTGAAATAAATTCTGTAAAAAAGACGGGAAAAATGTTGGCTTTAATCGCGATTGGAAAAGATGTAATTGCGAAATTGCAGATTATAACGTTTTTGAATGACAGCAAACGCGGCTTGCTCGGCAGTTTTTTTTTCAAGCACGCGGTTGCATGCGTTTTCGCGGTATCGCGTATAAGTTGTATATAAGATTACCTGGCCGGCTTTCCTGCATTCAACCGATTACGAAGCTCTTCAAACAAACGATTCAGTGTTAAGACCAAGGTAACGATCGAGACCGTGTTGTACATATTACACGCTCCACTGCAAAATTATGTCTCCTTTTCCTCTTTTTTTTTCGATCGCGTATCGGCAGACCTGCCGCAGTAACAGGAAGTGGTGCAAGCTGCATACTTAAAATATCCATCATACAGGGAGAAAGCGTTTCGTAACTCTGTTACACGCACACCTCCATGTATCTCGATACGGAGCAGGTAGTCGGGCGATCGGAAACCCGAAAGAGCGGGAAAAAAAAGAAATGTAAATAAAAAAAGCGATCATTCGTACCGATGAACTCACAATATACATCCGGTATCCCGATTGCGTAAGGGGTAACTGCCGTTCATTCCGAGCAATTTTTACTTCGCCAAGTGCGCGCGTTAATGCGAGTTCTTTGTACATTTTGACCGGCAATGCGTAATACGCTTCGAAGAATGTGACATACAAATAGTTTAAGCATAATCTAATAACGACTTTTTATAATACTATGATGTAATATTTGAAATACCTTGAGAACGAACGCCACAGTTTTATATACGCGACACAATTAGTTTTAACTTTTGACTTTTACGAATAATAATTCTGTCGAAACGCTTTAACAAATTAATATTTATCTTTTTATAATAGCGCCCCATAATTATGTCACAATATTTTAAAGTGTATTTAAAAACAGATCAATTAGAGGCAAAAATTCTGATACAAAAAATGTCACGACTACGATAAAAAATTTCAGTTCTCAAATTGTAAACCGGGTATAAAAAAAACCACTGCTATCAATAAATTAATAGCAATTTTTAATTTTGTTTGAATTATTTTAAACTTTTTTACGTTTAATAAAAATTCCCAATCAAAAATAATTTAATTATTTAAAATCGTAATTATCTAAAGTAAATTCAAATACGAATAAATAGAAATAAACTTGCATTGGAGATTGAGAATGGTCTCATAAGTACTTTACATGTAAGCGTTTATTGAATTTGATATTTTCACGAAACAAAGCGCAAAATGTGCGATAATCACTTGTACATATTAAAATTAATTCGCGCTCTCAAGTTTTACAGAGAATATTTCGTAGCGCTAAACTGACATCGGCGCAACCAAAACAATTACCCGGCGTTCCTTATTTGTCGCGTCTAGCATGCCACAAGTGGGTGAAAGGGGCGAGCGGGCGAGCCGGTGCTTCGTGTGACGTATCATTATTCTGCGAGACGCGCTCGCGGTAAGTACCGAGAGAAGATACGATCCTTCCTGCGAGGAATTGCCAAAGTAACGACAAGCCGTAACATATATTAATCATTTATTACTATAATATGTATTTCTCTCGCGGGATGCATTCGCAATATATTACACCGGCGTAATATTTCGATAGCACAATTTCGGATATTTCGTCGCGTTAATCGACCATTTTGACTCACGTAGAACCGGGATGAAGTTGCTTTCTTTCCAAATCTTTGCTCATTAATGAAACGTACGCGCACGGGGCGAGTCGATGTCGAGCCGAGTGACACTTAATTAGGAAGTATTCATGATTAATCGGCGTATGTTGGTACACTTTCGGACAGAAATGCCTACAAGTATGAAGTTGGCCGTATTCAGAGTTTATCTTTCTCCTTCTATTGCCTTCCACATTGAAAAGAAAAAGATAAACTCTGAACGCAGCCAACTTCATACTTGTAGGCATTTCTGTCCGAGAGTGTACTTGTTCATCGCATATCGCGGATTCGGCACGTTTCGCATTCGTATTTGGCGATTCGTTGAAACGCGTATTTCGTGAGATTGTTTGGTCGAAAGCTTACGAGAGAGAAGCGAGTATCGACGAAGCTTATTTTCGAGCGTTACATTCCACAGGCGTTTATTTTATCTGATATATTTGTCAATTATGTCGAAATACGAGACATCGACAGTCTTAAAACGCCTGCATATATGTATTATCCGTAAAAGGCCAATTAGCATCAATAGTACAATTCAAAATAGCAGGTAAATGGATTAGTTGCGTCATCGACGGGGCGAGTGGCGCGTATCGCGCGAAGTTGGCCGCATCTTCGAACTACCTCCGCCTGTTGCGCAAATTCAACGTGAGTCGCGGGTGTCGCCGGACGAATCGGTACTTCGCACCTATTTTTTCGCATTATCGCGTCTCGTGTTATCCGTGTCGTTCTTCCGTGACGTATTAAAGTGCTGCGCGTTCGTGTTTCAACAATTATAGTGCGTGCGCGATTGTGGTTAACCGTGCCTTCGCGAGTGATCTCGTCGTGCAAGTGCCGGAAGGACGCAGCGATGGAGCGAAGCAGAGGAGGCCGGGAAGGCTCTCAGGTGGCAGCCAAAGGGTGAGTGATTAATCATTTTGTTATTTACAATTTGTTATCTGCGAAATTGGTCATTTAGTTTAATTTGCCCAATAACGGATCCACGAATTATTATTACAATATGGTATATGAAACATCATGTACTATTGTCTTAAAATAAGCAAGGCTGAGACGGCTCAGCCGAAATATTTATCTCTTTAAAGACCGGCTTTTTTTGCCAAGAGGAAAAATTTTATTTCGTGATTTATGATTAAATATAATTTTTTATATAGTCTTATAATTGCAAAATAATTATAACATTTTAAAGTTTTTTTCATAAAGTTTTCTAAAATAAATGTTCCGACTCTTTAAAGAGGCTTAAAGAGGCTGATCTATTAAAAACAAATCGAAATTAGCAATTCTTGTAGTTAAAGTTGTGGGACGATTAAATGTTGATAATTTGCTATCTCGTTTGTCGTATTAAAAATATCATAAGCATAAGGAAAGAGAAAGCTTCGGAAGTTGTAACTTGATCACATCAAGCCTGAATCTTAATATTTTTCTCGCCGCGACAATTACCGTCAGCGAGGCCGCTGCTGCCGTGAAAGTCAATAGGCGCGGTGATTTTGAGGGAAATGACGGTCAGCTCGCGGCCGGAGAAAATGGACAGGCACGCGATCGAGGAAAGTCACGGACGTTGGAACGCGTCCAACGGAATCTGACCAGAGACGACGGCGTGCCGTAATCGCGAAAGATCGCGCGTAATTGATCGACGACTCGCGAGAGGTGTTCCGTGGCCGCTGCCGTTTCTGGAACGGGCGATTATATAAGAACAGTTCCGTTGCGGAAGGGAAACGCTATCGTGTGAAATTGTTGCAAGTATAAGGATTACGTTGGGTCTCTCCCTTTTTTTTTTCTTTACGTAACCACCTGTAATGCGAAACCAAAGCGGTAGAACGGGTCGGGTAATTATTTGATTATATACGCGGCTTATACTTTCCGAATTTACATTATGCGATAGAAATGATAATCATTATGAGTGCTTCATGATGAGATAATATTCGTTGGAAAAAAATTATTCAGGAAGACTGCATTTTCGGATTATCAAGCTGCTCATTAACTTAAAATATATCTACGAATCTATTTTTTTAATGTATTACTTCTACATATTGGATTACGTCAAATTACTTTAATCGGTTCTGCTTTAATTACGATAAATGTTGAAATTTATTATATAATGCACACGAAAAAAATTGAGGATATCATAGGTATTGCATAATGTACGGACTAAGGAAATAAATCAAAATTATTTTCAGTGGATAATTTAACAGTCCATTTTATTTCATTTATCATTAAAAATCAATCCAGCTGGCATAAAAGTTTTACTAATTGGCTTTTAAAATTTTTCTGAACTTAGTACTATTAATAAAGTTTTTTTCGAAATTTATAAATATAAATTAAAAAAAAAAGAAATTTATAAATGTAAATATAAATTTTTAAAAACAATATTTTTTATTCGCAATTTATACAGCCAACAGACGTTAATGTATGGATACATATATCTTATAAAAAGAGAAACCTAAGTTCTGCACATTCATACTTGCTCCGATTCTTGCTACGCTTGCACTCATTAAGAACATTCGTATCTCATAAATGCATGGAAACAAATGCTCAGATTGCATTATCAGCAAATAAGTTCGCGTCAATTCAATGAAGATTACATTTTATTATTATATTAGATTAGATTTCGTTTGATAAACACGTCCGGCCATTATTTCTTTTTTTTGAGCTTTGTAATAATTTCGGACTGTGGCTTCTGCCAGTCCAATGGTTTACGACGGTACATAGGCCATGGAGGTACGGTGATTAATGCTGCCATAACGAAGCCAGCACCAAGAATATAAATTGTCTGCGAAAATTGTTGAATGACATATCCCCAGATTAAGCCAACTACCTGTAAAAATATACAGTTTTTGTATTGTAATTATCAACGAGTAAGTTTCAAAATTTCCAGACAATTGTAGCTTACCCCAAATAACGTTATTATGACCCGCGACAGTTTCTCTGCTCTGGCTTGACCGTCATAATCCTAAAACAAGTAGCACGAATAAATCAGTTTAAAATAAAAAGGAACAAGTCCTTTTTTAATCGCTTTTGGAAGTATGTCTTCTTAGATTTTCAATTGCTGCTTCCATTGGTAATAATTCTTAAAAAGTCTTTTTATATATAAAAGCAATTACTGAAGATAAAGGTTTTATTGTTTTTTTTTATATTTTAATTTTCTATTTATCGTAAAAGAGAGTAAGTTCGCTTTATTAGCTTTGTCTTTGAGCTGATATCATTGATTGAAATGGATTCTAACTTTATAATAGTATTCATTCTTATGACATACATGGCATATTGCTAAGAACTTTTTAGATAATCACTTATTGTAATTACAAAAATAATTAAATTCACTTTTCTCAAATTAACAAAAAATGGACTTATCCTCTTTCAAATTAAATGATCCAAATAACAAGAATGCATAGAGTACATAGTTTCACTGACAATGAGAGTATAAGACGGCATAGAAGTTTAGTAACTGATAAGCATATAATTAAAAAATTTATTTAAAGACTTACAATGCAACTTATAGTTACAATGTAAATTATTTCCAATTATTTCAATTTCATACAACACGTTGACATACGGTGCTCCCCTGCCATCCTAACCTCACGAATATCGAGCGCACGTTTGTCTCGGACTTATCGCGAATGATAGCGATTTTAGCATAGTCGAATAAGGATCTTGTCACTCACCATGTGCGTCGGGATCGATTTGAAATATTGCATCCACGCGTTCATTGTGAACGAGTATACAGAATATACGTGGCGGTGGAAAACAGAGACGCTCGTTTCGTTTCGTTCAATCGCTTCGACTCTGGGACGTGGTCGTGTGTCGTGTATACGTCGTCGATTGCGCAGATGCGAAGTCGACGCGGTGCGCACGTGCAGCGCGAACTTTAAAACGGATTAAAACAAACTACTGGACTCATTTAGAATGCCATGTATGTTTCTCTATGTTGCATCCGTCTTGGTTGATATACGCAGCGATGTGACACATTGATACGTTGCGCGTGTAACTACATTGAAAATTCGATCGATTTCGTCGATGTAACGTTTGACGTTTAATAAAAAGTACAGCCATAGGCGATGTTTCCTAATTTTTCTTCATTCGATTTTCCAATTAATTTTGTGATAAAATTAAAGATATTCATGAGTAGATTATAAATATAAATAAATTTTATAGTGTATCCTTTTATCGTTTCAAAGAAAATGGGCTCCAAACTATATAACTTACACTGAAAAAAAATCTGATTAAACGGACGATTCCGAAAATCTTGTAGGATTGATCAAATATTCTGGTTATTATAAATAGAACTCAATACCTTATAACTTACTATTGTAAGTTATACCAGAATTCCTAATAATCAGAATATTTGATCAATCCTACAAGATTTTACTGATTCGTTCATTTTTAACCAGATTTTTTTTTTCAGTGTATATATTTGCAATTTATTTATAATTATCTGAAATTTATATATAATTATCTGATTTATATATAATTTATATATAATTATCAATTTATTTATAATTATCTGAAATTTTATCAAAAAATAAATTGAAAAATCAAGAGATTTAAAATTGGAGAACATCTTGACTGCACTCTTTGTTGTAATTTATGACGCTCTGAATTGTTTTTTACAAGAGTATTACGAGACTTTTGTCTAATGGGGAATAATCTTGGATACGTTTATATCCAACTTCGTTAGATTGTCGAAATTTTCTATAGGAAAATTAATAAAAAGATCAATCATATTTCGGCTAATTAACGATAAAATTAATTGTTCTATAAATATCAGTGACTATCGAAATCTTGGCGAATTGCAATTAATCGAATGCCACAAGCGTTTTCACGCGCGGGTTGCTTTATCGCTCTATCGCTTTCTACATTCGGCGTTCCTGTGGATGGAAACTCATATATATTCCCTCGTCGTCATTTAATGACATACTTCAACTATGCATCATGCAGTTCGACGCGTTTTTCCGCACACGTGATGCATTCGCAACTAGTATGGAGGAAATCGTACGTAAAGTAATCGTACATCGTACACAAAGTGCGCGATTTGCCAAATATCGAAATCGCGTTGCACACAATTACGAAACAGAAATTCGCGATTCGGCATAACGCAGGCATCGCTTCCGCTTTCATGGGCGTGATATCTCGAATCATTAAACGATGAGTCTCAATTGTTTCTCGCAAAAAATAATCGCGATCGAAGGAAATGATAGAAGTTCGATTTGCAAAGTTGCAAAGTTGAGATAACTCAAGATATTGTAAAGAATATTTAGAGCCGTTAGGCCAAATCGAGATAAGCGAACGGAATAATAACATAACAAGAGGAGCGTTTGGCTTAGCAGTGAGAGTGCTAGCCTTTCGGAATGAAGGATTCTGAGTTTAAATCCGGTCGGAGTTCCTTTAATTTTCTGACATGAATTTTTCAACTCTATTGCAACTACATTCAGATCCAATTCACATCCATTTAAATTTAACACACACATTCGTTGATTTTTTGCTGTATTTTGCAAAGATGTTCAGTTTTTATAATTGTAAAACTAACTCCAAAACATTCCAAACCCTCTAAATCTTCAAGACATGAAAATTCTGAACTCTTTATAAAAACATTGTGGCATAGATCCAATTCTAATTAAAAAATATGTAATAGTTATATGTAATTTACTTATTTTAATATATAATTTATATTTATATACACATATCTTTCAAATTTTTGCATATCTTTGAAATTATCATTAGGGCATAATGGTTGATTTGGATGCAATTGATTAATCATAGGTGAGTTAAATTCTCGCCATAATTTTTAAGAAATTCTATGAATTCCGAAACAGGAAATATACTTGCCTTAAGATCTAATTGTTGCAAATATTAAAGAAGGTTGCAAGCATCTCTATTGCATCAACAGATTGCACACAATCAGATATTATTTCACGAGATACTTCTTCGTGCTCCAAATGACTTTGATAATTCTTTCCTATGTCGCTGCAAACAATGTTGGAGTCAATTTATTTTCATTATTAAGAAAATAAAAAAAGATTGAATATTGTTTAATGTCAACGCGTAATTATAATGTCTCCTACGAATAGTACAATATCTAAAAAAATTCTTTTGGAGATGATCTAGATCCAAGTGTGCATTTCTATAATCTGCTGTTAAATTATAAGCATCTTCACGATGAGAGTATATGCAATTAATTCTTTTTAACAAATCAGTTAAAATCTCTTTAGGAGTTCTGGAATGAATCAAAACTGATGTTCTGATAAACCTCACAGCATCTATTCTTGTGTAATAATTCCATTTAGAACGAAGGATCCCGAGTTCAAATCCGGTCGGGGCTCCTCTAATTTTTCCGTCGCTTACAATATCTTCTTGTATGATTGTCGATTTATTTCTATCTTTCTCTCCTTTTCCTTATTTTCATTAATTTTTTAACAATCTAAAATTATATATGACATTCAAAATTAAAATTGATTAAAATTGGCGTCTTTTTCCGTATTTTATATGAATGCTTATAAAGTAGTATATAATTTAACCTACAATATATTCGCTTCAGAGAACTAAATGTGTTGTAATTATTTTTGCAGTTTCGATGATGGATAGAATGCCGTAGAAGATATTCTTTATAAGCGGGGGTAAGTTTATCAGTTTATAAATATTTTGCATACGTATGTATATATAACAAAGAATATATGTGTATAGTGAGAATAATATAAAAATGTTCATAGCTTGAAAATCTTTGTTTCAAGATCATTATTTTGTTATTAAAGAACCTCGCTACGGTCCTTATGGGTTTTGGGTCCCAGTCAAATTTAATAATAATGTAAGATAATGTAGTTCATAACATGCTGATAAAAAGTGTCCATGGGCACCAAGCTCAAAAATGGACAGTTTTTGAAATATGTATGGTTAAAAATCGAAAAAATGACCATTTTTCGACTTTTAACCATACATATCTCAAAAATTGTCCTTTTTTGGACTTTGTGACCATTATGGCTTTTGATTAGCATGGTAAGAACTAACTTTTCTGAAAGTTTCAGACGATTCGACCGAAATTCAATTTCTATAAGGGTCCAGGACCACACACACAACCTTTTTGTCCATTTTTGAGCTTGGTGCCCATGAACTACATTATCTTACTTACATTAAATTTGACTGGGACCCAAAACCCATAAGGACCGTAGCGGGATCCTTTCCAATGAAAAGAAAAAAAGTATATTTTTCCTAAAAGTTTCTTTAATTATTTCTTATAATGAGGCACATGCATTGCTGCACTATTAATTTTTTAATGGATAACATAAACTCTTTTAATTTTCTTTCGTTTGAGTCTTTAAATTGTAGAAAAAATTATGTATAGAATTTTCACATTATGCTTGAATTCATCTCAAGATTTAGTTACTTGGAATATAATTATGAAAAATATGGCTTATCACTGTATATAAATCTTTGTCATATACATATGTAACTATACATGTTTAAATGTTACATATGTAATTTGTCACTATACATATGTAAAGTACACATTCTTGTGCTCATTATAATTTTAATATTTGAACACTTAAATAAATAGGATATTACTGATCATATGACGATGAGGAAATGATCGTGTTAATGCAATAATTTGAGCGTTTAACAATGCTGAATGCTGCATGTTTGCAAATGGAAATGAAATGTTGAACTATATTCAATCACTAAGTATACTGCCAGATAAATTGATTGCCGTGTCGATTATTTGAGCAATAAACATATTTGACGTGATTTTATTACAAAATTCTCATTTAATATTAGATTGATATTCACTGGTTTCAAACTGGTTTCAACTGATAAACATTTCATGTTTAATAGAGTGTCGTTCGTGCCAATCGAATCAGTCAATGAAAATCGATATCCAGTTTTCATTCGATAGTGAAATGTTATACATCAATAAACTTGCTTTAAGCAACAAATATATAAATAATAAACAAAACAACATTAAGAGGTACAATAAATAAGTGACGTAATGAAAGAAAGCAAAAATTAATTTTTGAGACAACTCACTTGAATAATTAAATCTACAGCTTTGATATTTTTCTTTTAAAAATACAAGCTAAGAAGTTAGGTTGTTATTCGATTTGATATATCCAGCGGGACATATCAAAAATGTGTTAAATGTGTGTATCAAATACCATTTTCGAGTCTACCTAGAAATGTCGATATTGCAAAGCTAATAGATTCGATTTTCTATTTATTTGCAACGTTTCTTGTTTCTCTATTTGAACTGACATTTTCATTAAAATATCCGTACAAATAGAAAACTTGTCAATCTTTTAATTTCTTACACTTGCGATAAGAACTTTTGAACTTTATATTTATCACATATATATATTATTCGTACTCTAATCCTCGGTACATTCTTTTTTACTATTTTATGAGTCTTACAATTAGTCATTTCAATGAGACATTGTTAATTATCGTATAGAATTTCCGTTTCTTATGATATAGAAAGAAAATATCTCCTTCCCCTCTTCTGCCCCTCTCAGACTTTATCCGATTATGAAATAATATAAGATACGTTCAAATGATGCACGTGATTTTATATAGTTAGATATAGATTCATCATTATGCATCATAGGTTACCAATTGTAAATTTGGAAATACCTATTACTCCGTTAATTTATTATTCCAATCGCTTTTGAATTTCACACGATATCATGAATAATATAAAATCTCGCTAAATCACTGGGAATACGGCATTACTGCCATGAATAATCGAACAATTATCATAGCATAAATATAGAATTGAATTTTATAACTTTAGATAAATAAGCTGCATTGCGAAGCGCATAAATAATCGCGATAATAGGCGCATAAATATTCGTGGCGTTATAGACGTTTAACGAGATGCTTTTCGGTGTTGCGTACGAGCAGCTTCTCGTTTCGTTTCAAAGTCTCGTTTCGTTTCAAAGTCTGCTGATATAGTTCTCATCGGGGATGCAAGTGCTCCATGCGGGTGTCGACGGCACTTCACTGTGAGAACGCGCGAAATGTACCGCATCAGCAACAGTGGGGAACATGGCGAAAAAGTTGTTCTCGTTATATTCGGTTAGACTGAACTTCCTCATCATTTCGTATATGGGACCTGCAATCGATATTTTTATGATTAGAACTTAATTTGTCGTTTTTTTTCTACCGAATTTTAAACTGATAACAATTGAGACAAAATCAAAAAATCGATCGGTGAAGAAATTATGGAAAATATTGAGTAGAAAAAAGAATGTTATATAAAATAATTAATATGTCGATTTTATTTTCTGATTACATCGAATTAAACTTACATATATAGATTTATGAAGATTAAATACACTTACCGGAACAACCTGTTATATAAATCGATACTTCTATGCTGCAATATTCATCAACAATGTTTCGCAAAGCATTCGCGCCTGCCAGATCGATATGTGACAATGCGGTAAAGTCCAATATGAGAATGCGTAACTGTAAAGATTGAGATATTTATAAGATAGTAAACAAATGCAATAAAGATAATCTGCTGTCTTAAATGAATATACAATTATGACAGAGTGAAACATTTTTTTATGCAGACAGTTTTAAAGAAGCACAAGTTACCTTTTTAATTTCCTCCGCCACGTTGCCGTTGCACGCGGCTTGTAGCCGTTTTTTTAGTTCCTTTTGAGGTACTAGCTCTGCAACTTTATACATTTCCTCACGAAAGTATTGTTTAGATGCGAAATTCAGACTGCCGGAATAATGGAAGATTTTGATGCCGGGAATCTCTACAGTCTGAGAATATTTGTGAAATATTTATTTTCTGATTAATTCTCGTTAATAGTAGTTTTCATTTTGTTTTATGACGTTTAAATGATTTACCAAAATTACTAAAATGTAAAAAATTCTATATAATTGTTAAAAAATTTGCATATTTCCAAGAGAATAAATACTTATGATACATGAATCGTAATAATAGAGATAGATTAATGTTGAGAAAAAATTTTTTTTTTCGTACTCCTTTGTATCTTTTGGTGTCCAAAAAGAGCTCAGTGCCTGGTGCTAGAGCGAGCTTACACGTGTAAGGTCGCATCGCGAGGACAAGCAACCTTCCGATGCATAGAAGCACGCCGACTAATAATCCGTACTCAATATCGAAAAGAACCACGACGACGAAGGTGACAGCCCAAATGACGGCGTCCGTCTTGTCCAATCTCCAAAATTCCACGAATTCGGTGACTTTCATTAACATCCCTTTTAACGCCACCACGATTATACTTGCTAGAATACACTGTGTATCCCATAAGAATCAAATGCATTTCGCTCATCATTTCATATTTATATATTATGAAAAATAGAAACAATGTAAGAAGAATAATTACTCGTGGTAAAGGTTCAAAGAACGGCCCGATCCACAGCAATACGCTCACCAGAATTCCACATGATATCAAACTCGCCAACTGCGTATGCCCACCGACAGTTTGCTGAATCAACGATCTGGATAATGAAGCCGTGATGGGCATACAGGAAAAAAAAGAGCCTACAAGGTTTCCCAATCCCTGTAAAGATTCCGTCTCGTAATAATACATATTAAAGTAATATAAATATATTTATTATATTTAGAAAAATATATTATTTTAGAAAAATATATTAAAGTAATATAAATAAATTTATTATATTTTCTAAATATAATAAATAATATATTTAGAAAAATATATTATTTATTATATTTAGAAAAATATATGGATGTGCATTTACCTGCGCCACTAATTCTTGATTAGAGTCGACCTCATAACCCCCTTTTTGCGCGAAAATCAATGCCATAGACATTGATATTGTATAAGCGACCATAGTAATTACGAAACAGTCTACTAAAATACTGGGTATAAGAGATAACGGTGGTATAGTTGGGGCTGGTAATCTGAAAATCTTGACCTTATAATAATTTGAAGTTTATTGCAGTACCTTGCTTCCACAGCTTGTAGTTTTATGAAAAATATGTGATTTTTTGTGATGAATCAATGAAGGTTACTTTAGTAAATTACTTTTAACATGTCGTATGAGGAGCAAATATTTTCATAGCGAATAAAATTTTACTACAAGCTGCGCAAGTTAATCAAATGCTAGTTTAAAAGGCACATTTACCCTACTGGTATATCGCCAACTGTCATTACATTATAAGTATCTGCAAGATTCATTTGCATCGATACCAAAGTACCGATTACTACCACAAGCATTTCTATCGGAACTGGAAAGGGGCATAACTTAGAGACTCTTGGCTGAAAATCCAGATTATTCATTTTTAGAATGCAGACATAATTAATTTTACAAAATTATGTCTGTTTTTTTACGAAATGCATCTGTATGCACAAAACTTAATTACACATATTACGAACCTTAAGAACTTCGTTGTTGAATATAAGTGCTAAGATTGTGATGCAAGATAATATCACAGCCGTTATATTGACGTTGTTCATATTGTTGAAAACATCTATATAAGTCTGAAAAAAAAAGATAAACGAAGCAAGTGCTAATGTAAATCGGAACGAAAGATATACGAAAATTTAATTATGTTGCATATAACTTATATTTTATAGAAGTTTACTATTTTTATCTTGAAATAATAGCCAATATCTTTACGTAAATTAAATATGTTAAATTAATTTTTTTTATGAAATAAAATTTTACTTCGGTCAAGTCTCAATAATATCAGAGTGGAAGCCATACAAGGAAGAGATAGCGGCTTATATTATAGAATGACAAGTGGACATACATATTTAGAATAAACGGATACGGAAGCGTCGTTAAAAATATCTTACATACTACTCGCTTCGCGTTTTATATTCGTATCAACTCGGAAAAATATGCAACAGAAGTTTGAGACACAAGTATGTAACAGAAATCGTTTGTTAACTATTACGTATGTAGCGTTGCTACTGAAACAGTATTTTCGATGCGTGATTAGTGTTTTGTGCTTCTTTTAGAAAAGTTGATGCAACGGATGAAACAGTATATTTTGTCCACGTATGTACATACATGCTTTGCTTTTATGCCATTTTGGTTTTGTTACATTACGATATCCTCCAGCAATAATGATTAATGTTCAAGTATATCAAAATTAGAAGATGATTTATTCGAGGATTGAGATTGCTTTAATCCACAGTTTCGTTAATCCATCTTTGTACTGTCAAAAATAGCGAGTTATCTATCTAAACAAGCGCGACGCAAATACTAACCCTGACCTTTTGCAATAGCGCATAATCTTCACAATACATTACGTAACACTTGCTCAACACTTTAAATTACAATTTGATTGCATGGGGGATACGGGAAGCGTTTGCTACCTAAATATTTGGCATGTGCAAACGTTTTGTTTGGCGACGAGAGGAAAAGAGGGAAAAACAAGGAGAAGCATATCAGAAGCGATATTGTCCTAGAAAGAGAAGACCCAACTAATATTTGTAGCGCCAAACAAAATTTAGTTGCTACTGTACTCACGAGAATAAGTTTGAATGCGCCCCCGCGCCGTGGTAGGTCGCTCAGTCCGAAGAGATCCTTTATTTGTGATGTAAATACATGCATCGCTGCTGCAGTCGTGAATCCACTCACGAGACTGTCCGCGAGAAGAGACGAGATTACGCCCAAACGCAGCACGTACATTCCTAACTAGACGAGAGATTTTGAGTGATACCACGAGAGGTCAAGAGAACGAAATGTACTGCACGAATATGCGCAAGCAACTATGGGGATGATAATTAAAATGGACCAACCGACGGAAAATGCTAAACACGTACATAGTTTCTTAAATTGGGCTTGCTTTGAAATTGTAGTATGGGGAAGAGAAATTAAAATGCAAGATAAAAAGTAAATTAATATAAAATTCATTTCCTCATTCGGGAAAACCAATCACTTAAAACTTATTAATTCCAAAGGACACAAGCAAAAACGTAATTCAAAAATATTTTTTACATATTTTTGCATTTAAAACTAAATGCAGTAAAATTGAAACCTTTCTATGTATATGAACCTCCCATGAATATTTTATTAAAAAGAAAATAAAAATTATACGATTCATAAATGACGAAGAAAGTTAATACGTTTTATAGATTAGATATAAAAACTGTCAGCATTATCTGGGATGAAGTAAAATAAAAAAGAGATTTAGCGAACAAAAAGTGTAGGAAAAGATACGATATCGTAGAGAACTGTAATCTTCGTAGCAACGGTGATGAATTGTACACGATGTAGTTACCTGTATAATGGCAACCGTGAATGTGACTACGGTTGCAACTTCCACTGGTGAATATTGATGGCTTACGTCGGAAATTAAGGTGCCGCTCTCGGCTGACGTGTTATTTGTCGAAACTGCAGGGCTACTGTATGTCGTAACGACTTTGCCAGTCATCATGCAGACGAGCGCAAATGTACCTTAATCAACAGAAAAGCGGCAATCCTGCTTAATTACGAGGCTTTCTGAATTAAGTGGCAGCCAAATGTAATATCTGAATAAACGTTAGTGCATAATTATACGCTAATTTTGACAAATCTTTAGCGTTTCTACGGACTATATCATCTTAATGCACCGCATTTTTGTTTCTCCGTTTTTCCGCGCTCTTTAATACTTTCGTTAAAAATAAAATTTACGCTTGACGCACACGTACCCATTGAGTTGTGTCTGGATGTGCCCAGAAAAAAGTACACCAAGACCGGGAAGAAAGCCATGTATATACCAACAATTGGTGGAACGTTACCCAATATTGCATATGCCATACCTATGAGAAAATATATAATATCGATTACATTATAATAGGGACTAAAAGAACTTTGAATTTTGGTGAAAGCAATATTAATATTTTTAACTTCTTTTCGTTATGAATAGTTATGAATAGTATCACTTATAGAAAATCGATTTTCTATATTATAATAATCTTGTGTTACATGCTAATTGTAAACTATGAATATCTGTTAATCTAAAATATCCGGGTCTTCAATTAAGAATTTTAGCATTCTTCACGTTTATTTTCAATCTTACTTTATTCAACTCTCTCTGTCTCTTTTTCCTTTTTCTCTCCTTTTCTTGACCGTTATTTAATTTATTTTATATTATTGTTATAAGAATTCAATGCAACATACCTTGTGGAATATGCATTACGGCAACAGTAATTCCAGCAACAATATCTCCTAAGATGTTATTCTTCCAGTCATATGAAGAAAGCCAGTCAATCAGAGGTATCGTTCTTTTTAAAAGTGCAACTGGTTTGATGCTTTTGCATCGTCTTGCTATCTCATTGCGAACTACAGAATTATAAATTTTATGTATGATGCACATACGCGTACAGAAAGAATATTTAATAAAAGAGTTGGGATTTTAGGATTTAAGAAGCAAAATAGTAACTATGAATTGTTTATGAATAAAAACTTTCTACACGAAAAATTAATTCTCTTAAAGATAGGAATGATAGAAATTTTCTATTTTAATAATCTAGATCATTTTTATATGAATCTATATAATTACTTTCAAGTCTTTGTAAAGTACGTAAAGATTTTCTTAATTCTTTTGTATACAAAACTATCATGGTCATTATCGAAAAGTTGTATAAGAAATATTATAATTAATTAAAGAAGATAAAAATAAATACTTAATGTGATATTTTATATATCTGAAATATTTTATTTGAATACATATCGACATATGAGATATGAAATTTCTTGTAAATATTCATGTGACATAATTTAGCTTTCCAACGAAGGTAATGACCTTTCCCATGATCTAGCCTTGATATTTTTACGCGAAGAATAACGAGAAGAATCGATTTATGCAAAATGAGGCACATAATACTATTGAAAGTCGTTTCTATCTCAATCTAATTAATTTTTCAACGTCTGTATTTATTTATAGATATTTTTTCTTCAGTTTAATGAATATTATCAAACATTTTAAATCTTTTCTTAAATATATTTCGTGCTATATTTGTATAAATTAAACAATGAAGGAACCGATCGGAATATATTATTATATAAGTTTTTTAATATTTGACATATTTGTCCCATAAAAATCTCAACAATATATAAAAAGGAAAAGCAAAGTTTTATCTTTTCTACTTAAAGCAGACTTTAAGCGAACATTATTTTAGATCTTTTAAAACATATTTGAGTTTATTGAAAAATATTACAATTTAATGGGATTATACAGGTTAACTCCATAAGTTTAAATTCTTAGTAGATTCGGGGCCGTTTAGTTTCTCAAAGAGGGCAGTGGCCTTCAAATGGAATCCTATTGCGTTCTCTTCCAACCGATTTATTAGCTTCAACCGGTTCTACTATTGACGTAAAATGCTGCGGCCAATGTTTCGAGCAGATTGTCACGTGGAGGAGCGGTCTCCCGTGAAAACACGCGAGTCGGAGTAAAAGGCAAGCGCGGTGAAAGGAAAATAAGTGATCTGTCCGCGCGAGTACATACTCACGCGAATAGATCTTGACACTTACGGATTCTCTTGGGCTTTACGTATTTGCACAAGTGATTAAGCTCGTCCTGTTGGTAGACCGGTCGTCTGACCATCAATTCCGGGCCAGTCGTTGACATATCGTCGCTCAAGTAGTCTGCGAACGAGCATCAATTGGGTGAGATCACTCTCTGCGTGCGCGCGCGCGTCTGTGCATATGTGTGCGCATTATCACGTATTTTCGGCAGATGATAATTAATAAATTATTGTGTTTGTCGTTTATCATCATCAGACAACGTGTCCGAGTTAAAAGCGCCTCGATTTAAGTCGTAACATATGACGTTTCTTTTTTGTTAAACAACTTTGGCAGATGAAATATAGATGCTTCAAAGACGCGAATTTTTTTATGTTTTTATACAAGAAATTATATATAAAATAGGGAATTAATTTACAAAACTGGATTTATTAATAATATGACATAAAAAATTATGGATAACTAATAGAACTACTAGTGATATCATAGAAAAGAAGTAAAAAGAGATAATTCTAGTTATGAGTTAAACATGAGGAAAACATCTGTTTTTATATGACATATTTATATGTGTCGTGTCAGGTGTGCATAAATTGTGCTTAATGATGCGTATTTCATCGAAGTGATGAGAAGTAATTGCCAAAAAAGCTGATATATACATATATTTATTTATTTATACGGCGAGTGCAATTTATTACTTGCGAATTTTCCATCAGATTAAAGTTAGCGTAAGCAAATTTTGTTTGCTCGATGTAAACCGAAATAAGTATTGTGAGAAGATTAGGTTCGTGTAGTTGGTGTTGTCAGAAGAAATTGATCGAGTAAACGATAATGCAGTTGAGTGATATGGTAGGATTGTTTGATTCGATCGCTCGATAAGTTATAACGGTAAATATTTGAGATAATTGTTTTCAGAAAAATTAAATTACAACGAATGGATTACGTTGATTCAAAAAATGAATGTGCAGAAAATAGAAGTGAGAAATTATAAATACATAAATATTAATGATTATGAAAATTAATAAATATATTTATTTTTTATAAATTATAATTACTATGAATTATTAATATTGAATTTAATATTGAAATAATTGAAAATGAGCTTCTTCGTAAAATGAATAATTTGCAATCAATTTTCTCAATACCATTCGAATAAATCTAACCTTTTTTTAATCTTTTTTTAAAATTTTTAATAGAATTTAAATATTTTAATAAAATTTAATAGATTTTAAATAGAAAATCGGCCATCATTTTAATTAAATTATGTTAAATTTTTAAAGAAATATTTAATTTAGTTTAAACCAAAATTTTAAACGTAATGACAATAACCTTTAAGAATCAATAATTTTTGTGCTAAATTAGATATTCAAAGACGAACGAATTGAGATCTGTGTGTAAGTGAGTGTAAGTTCTTGTGAGTGTAAGTTTGCTTATATATTTACGATTAATTCAACAAAGCGGCCTTCTAATAAATAACAGCTGATAATAATCGTCAATGCGATTAAATTAATTATTCGATGGCGTTAGAATTATTACTATTTCGATCACAAACTACCTGTTGACATTGCGAAAATGTCTCTCTCGCAGTGTCTCGGAACTCGGCGATTATTCGCGTCTCTATTCGCGATGTGATAAGCACGAGAACTTTCACGGACTAAGAAGATCTGATAACTAAGCGCATGCTTGCAACGATACTCGTAGATACTGGTAATTGGCCGATATCCTAATTCAATATTTTCAATGGAGATAATTTTTAATGTGGATAATACGCGTCTGTATCACCTGATACACACGGTTTACTTTCAAGACTTTACATTTCTTATTGGGATTCTGCCGAGTGTCGCTAATTGGTCTTTGAGATAATAGATAAGCGAACTGTGAATTGTAATGAGACGATTGATACTGTACAGACATCGGCAGAGAGACGCGTCTGTGTACGGTAGCGTGAGGGAAGGATTAATTAGAAGAGAATGTCACATGATGTTGAGTGACACTCTTTAGTGGTATACAATAGGTAGTTGTTTCTTTATCGTAGTTGGTCGAATTATGTAGTGAGTCGTAGAACACAGATTTCGTAATTTCAAGTTTCCAAGTTTTTAACAGCGCAACGTACGACGATAAGAAGTTTGCGTAAAGAATTAAAGCACGGAAGAGTTCATATAATATATTTTTAAAAATAAGTTTTTTATCAGCTGTCCTATTTTTTAATTCAAGTATTCAATTAAAACAGTTTAATATTCTTAATTATTGTTAATTACTATTATCTAAAGATAATAATTAAGAATTAATATTAAACTGTTGTAATCGAGATATCTGAATCTCTGATTTTTCTCTCCGCCTATATTTTTAAAAAGAATAAAAACTTAAAAACATTTTTAAAAAAATAAACAGAGACAAATTGAAAAATATAATTAAGAAATTAATCAATGGCAATTTTTTACAAAATAGAGCACATAAAAGTGAATATCTAAATATTTAAATACCAATAATTCTTTTAAGTAGAGAACTCGCGAATGCACATTTAAATAATTCTTATAGATTCACATTGTCACACACTGCTTTGATAATCTCATTGATCGTAGCACACTCACTGAAACATACGATTAATAACTTTCACCATAACAACATATTAGATAAAGAGAATTCGGAACTACGAGAACGAACGTGGTCGAATTAGTAGTTCGGTTAGTTGAATTCTGTTGTACTCACGCCAACCGCCGATTCAATAATTATTCGAACGCATGGTTTCGCGAACCGCAAGTGTACGCGGCGATAAACGAGCGCATAATGCAACATGCGGCTCCTTCCCGCAACACACGTGTGTGCTAGTTGCAGATCCTTCGTGCAAGGCACGACGAATTTAAAGATTCGTTCACTGCGTGACGTGTTATTCTCTTTGGATTCGTAGCGTGATGTCACATGTCGCGAGAAAGCAAATTGCGCGGATAACGAGACACATTGCCAGCCGTTATAACATTCTACCGCAATCTGGTTACGTCGGTGCCGATGATAACGAACGAGTTCGGCGTACACTCGTCGGTATTAAATCTTTCTCTTTCCTACTAAATTATTGTGTGTGTATCTTTAGCAAGTCAGTAAAGTGACAGTAAAGTGACAGTTGATAATGATGATCAATATTACGTTGTGATATTGCTCGTGATATGCGCCGTTGTCTCTCCTACGATTATCATATTATCGTAAGTAAAACATAACTACTGTGCCATGGACACAGTTTTGAAAATTTATCCGCGGATAACGAATAGTAAAGACTTTGAATATTCATTTAAATATATTTTAGCGCACATAAACAAGAAAAATTTCAGACAATGTTTTTACGATATGACTATTTATTAATTAATGGTATCTCGTTCCTTAAAAAATCAATCTTCAATCACTTGACAGCTTTTAATTATGTTTAATTGTTTGCGTATACGTATGAGAAAATGAAAATAATTTTCCGTCATACCTGTATATTTTTACGGTACAAGAATCTTTCTTCGTATTCAATCTTGATTAGAGACGTTTTGTGAATTAATGCACATTAAAACTGAAATGTGTGCACGAAAGCTATCAAGCGTAATGATATACTCTTTTATCGTTCGGTTCAGAGATTCATTTCACTGACTCATGTCCAAACGCAACGACTGGATCTCCTCGCGCTTTCGTTCTCACAAGATCGTTTCGATTACGTATTAACAGGTCGACCTCAGGCGATAGGCACTGGTCTCGGAGCACGTTGCGCGTTGCCCTCAGAAAATCGACTCCCGCGATTGGCGACACGAAATTTGGAGAGAATTTCGTCGATCGCGTCAGCGATCGTTAACACGATTTGCTACTCTAATCAGCAATGGAGGCGTTCCCATTGCTCCTCTCGGAACAATGAATATCGGTCAGATTTCTCTTGATCTTGAGAGATCACGAGCAAACATCGATTGCGACAGATAGACAGGCGGGAGGGAGTCGACTTTGAAATGCCTTAATGTTTCATATGTTTGTTTGTTGAAATACTATTTTAGATATGTTATGACATATACATATCGTAGGCAAATAGGCTATTATAGGATAATAGCTTTTGACTATCTTTTGACTGCTATCTACCTGGTATGCAGGTAGTACGTATCTACATTGAAGGAAAAATATAGTTACTTTTGGCCTCAACCACAATTTTATAATATTTCTAACAATAATTATGGTTAACATAATGATGCATATAGTTAAGTTTATCATATTTATCATTAGAAATATTATAAAATTGTGGTTGAGGCCAAAAGTAACTATATTTTTCTCTCAGTATAGTCAAAGATTATTTTCCTATAATAACTTATTTGCCTACGACATATATAATTAAGCAACTTTATTTTGTTTTGAACATTTTCTTTTAAAACGTTTTTTTAGCATTACATTATTTAACGATAAGACAAATTTAATTATATATCACAATGTAATTTCAATTAGATTTTTATATCTAAACCACAATCAGTATTTAGATATAATGCATTTCTTTGAAAAGTATTTGTTTATTGAATGGTAAGGCATTTAAGTACTTTATATTCAAAGTAGAAAGAGGAGCGTTATCTTTCCTTTTTTTTCTATACATATTGTTTATGAAACATTATGGCAATTAGCTAAGGCATTAATTTTCTCAATATTTATGTCATGGTGAAGTATCAAGCGGAACGTACCTTCTCTGTTTGCCGCGTTACATCTCAGCTGAAAGAAAAAGGTTTCGATAATGAGAGCCATCTGACATAAATACATACATTTGCAGTTTTATCAATTTAATACATTTTTTTATATTATCTTAAATTATTTACAAACGAAAAAATACAATTTGAAATAGAGATTATCATTTCCATCGAGCACTTGTAATAAATTAAACTTCAAGTTCGCGTGTACTTGAACTGAATTTCGCTATGATATCATGTTTCGGAGATGCAAACGATTAGTTTGATAGTTATACTCAGATGTTGAAATAATGCAAACTAAGACTCTCTGCGTGTTTGATCACTGTACATAAAGGCGATCCAGATCTACATATGTACTTTGACTCGTATTCACATCTCAAATTTAGAACTCTATGAGGCCTCGTAATTCCCAGCTTATGATAATATTGAACGCATTCTTCTAATAATCAAATATTGTTTAAAATTATAAGGTCACATTTAATGTTACCTCTAAAGAATACAAATATCCGTATTTATATACATATTTCTGTTTTTAGAGAATTCAAACTGGAATGTAATTTATAATTTTGTTTATCTGGATTTTCATATATATTATTAAATGATAAATTCAAGGAACAAAATGTAATTTCACTGAAAAGAAAATATCTTGAAAAGATAAAATATAAATCTCGTTTCGAAACAAAAACCTGATTGAAAAATTCCGTTCCGGCAATTGCATACAGTAAAGTATTAAATATCGGCAATCGGGTTGAGCAATATCGACATTATTATTATCATCGAAAATTATTACTGAAAATTTAAATATATTTAGATAAAATACAGAATAAATTAAAAATTTTTTAAAAGTATTTTTCCATTTGGGGTTGAACCGAAATTTTAAAATTATATATTTTTCTTAAAGTATAATTTTTCTGGTGATGCAGAATCAGAATTCAATCGAAAAATATTTTGATTCCAAACTGTAAATAGTTATTCGCATATTACGTCACTACGAGAAATATAATACATTTTTGGAGGACCCTGAATTTTTTACATCGAGTATTCTCCATTCTCTCTTGGGTATTACGTACCAGATTTTCCTCGCTGGTTGACATGTTCCTGGAAATTCCCATTGGACTGTTGTATGTGGATGTACAATGTATTATTTATAGTAACGTGACGATGATGCTTTAACATTGACAAAAATCTCTTTAGGGCGTTAACGATGAAACTAGCACTCTGACTTGCTATTCGATCGCGACTTTTCGAGCGCCGATATTATTTACGAACAGCAATCGTCGGGTGGCACTGTCCTACTTGAACTTTCTCAGCTGGTAAACATAAATCCTACCCGTCAATCTGTCCCTGTTCGCACAGATTACGAAGAATAAACGCGCATTCGTTGAAGAAGATAATTTAAAGAAACATGAAACATATGACCGAGGACGAGATTATTTCCCGAGTGTCTTAACAAACAAACGTTACGTTCGAAACTATTATGCTACTATGAAACTATTATGCTACGTTATTTTTTTTGACGCAATCGTTTAATTTGCGTGCATTATCTTAATGTTTTTCTATACTATACATTACCTATTATTACCAGATAATGCAAGATAATAAAAAAACGATAATGATAGAAAAAGATAATTCATATAAATGAATAATATACATGATATCATGTAAAACGTTAAAAGAAAAGCATTAAAAACTTAATACATTTGCCCTCGAAATCTCAAGTTCCACTTTTGACATACTGTACATTTGACATTGTATTTGCATTGTACAAAATATGCAAAGCGTGTAATGAAAAGAATTGTTGCGGCAAGTGGCGCGATATATTTTTATTCCTCTAATTAGCAACTGTTATCCGGTTTATTTGCAGCACGGTGCCGCGCTATATTCTAATCTTTTATCGCGTTTACATATAAGCACAGCGGCGCCGCCTCATTTCGCCAGCAATGCGATTTATTTGTACCTACTTGTTTGCCGTTTTTATCAGCCGCGATAAATTCCACGGCGCCTCCGATGCGAGCGCGTAGTTTGTCCTTCTACATTGTCCGGGACGAAAAGCACGTGTAAGGTCAAGGGATGCCCTTATCTGTGGATATCGTTCCAAATATCGCATCGAGAGAACTGCATCTCGGGGATGCGCGCGCGGTATGCATAATTTTTCAGAATTATAAAATATAAAATTTATATGTATGGCTCGTAATACTATGAATAACCGTGTATAAAGCTGCGCGAACAATGGGCCTCTGAGAAACTCTCATTCAGAGGCAATTGGGGCCACGTATCAATCGCAGACAGGAAAAGTTGGGTAGTCTTACGACATTCTATACAAACAATGGATAAAACGCTTTGCATCATAGCGCGGCAGATCGCGTGATGCTGCGATAAATGGGCGACATCGGGATTGCAGCAAGATGCGAGTTCTCGCTCGTCGTCGCGTGCGTATTCGACGTAAGACAGGACGTAAATGTAAATGAGCGAAATTTATCTCGGATCGAAAGACGAGTCGAAGGAAGCTCAACACGTTCGCGTACTTGTTAGTCACCAGTCACGGGACGTGTACTGTAGCTTTATAATGAAAGAGCCGATACGTGACTGGTTCTATAGATTTCGCGGAGCCTCTCGAGTTTCATCCAATAATACGTGCTGGAATATCAGGTAATGTGTACTTGAGCGTCAAGCCTACTGCTCCAGTTCCATTTCTCCAGAGTTTTGGCTTTCGCTTCAATGCAATTCGCGAAATTCGCATGACGCATTTCGTGAAAATCACGTCAGTGTGAAGCCACGATGACACACATACATGTAGCTGATGGTATCGGAAAGTTCCCGGACTGTACTTGTCGTGATAGTAACGTTTCGACAAATATGCGCGAGAGAATGAAGGTCATTGTTCCCAAACCTGCTGAATCAGTCTGCCACTTGACATTGTACAACACGTGTCCAATTTATACACACAGTTTTGTGACCTTGCATTAGAACCGCTATGCGAGCTTTACGACGGTTGACAAATTTGCGAGCAACGTGCTTGCATCAAATTTCGCGTGAAGCTTGACAGATCTGCCACTGAGACCCTCGAAATGCTTCACCAGGTTTTTGGTGAATACAAAAAAGATTCTGCTTAAAAACGAACGAGTCAGAAAATCTTGTAGGATTGATCAAATATTCTGGTTATTATAATAGAACTCAATATTTTTTAACTGATAATAACCAGAATTTCTATTATAATAATCAGAATATTTGATTAATTTTACAAAATTTTGTTGATTCGTCCGTTTTTAACTAGAATTTTTTTTCAGTGCATTCTTTATGTCGATCGCAAATTTTTCAGTGGCATGCGCGTTTCAAGACTGATTGAATATCTGTTCAAGATAATGATCGTTTAGGGCGATCATGCATTTGCAAAACGTCAGAAAATGTCTAAAAACTTTGTAAATTTATTCATGAAGATCGTTGTCAAACGACTCATTAACTTTCTAATATAATTGAAATCAGTTATACAGTCTGCCAAGAGATCTTCATGGAAAACCTGAACTTGCATCGCGTTGCTATAAAATTTTCGATAGAAAACAAGTCGTCTCAACAAGTCTCATACTCTCTATACTCGCCTGACCTAGTCTTCTGTGAGTTCGGTTTGTCCCTCAAAATGAAATTGAAGCTGAGAGGGCACCGCTTCGATACTGTAATCCAAACGGAATCGCAGGCGGATGGCCTTCAGGAAAAGGATTTTCGCGATGCTTTTGAAGCGTGGAAGAAGCGCTGAGATTGCGGTGTACATTCCCAAGGGAATCATTTCAAAAGGGACGGTAGCCAAATTTAAATAAAGTAAGCCTGTATTTTTTTAGCCCTAGTCCGGGAACTTTCCGATACCACGTATAATTCCTTTTTCTCTATTTTTTTTCCTGCAATACATATTCCATGAATATCAAAATATTAAGGAAAATGCAATCTCTCTACATCTTAAATTTGTAAAATAATCTGCATATTATAAGATGAAATATTTTTGATATTATGTGAAAAAATCTGTTTAAGATTTCTTAAGAATTAATTTGAGAAAAATTGTATTTTAAGACTGACAAGTAATTGATGTCTTGTTTAAGTTGGAAAAAATTATACAAAATTCATAGAAAAATATTATTATTAGTTTATCAAGATCCAGTCTAGACTAAAGACGATAGTTTTTCTAATTAATTTTCAAGAACTATTACTATCATCGGTTTTTTCGATGAAATTGAAAATATAATCTGTTTTTCTCCGCGTTAGTTAATATTGGTTATAGTATTCGTCATCGACTCGGAGTATGTCCATAAAATTGATTGCAACTTTCTGGAGCTTATCTAATCTATGTACGTTTTGCATTATTTCTCACGATAGAGAAACTCTTCGCTTTCTGGCAGCTTGTATTATGTCAATTATAATATAAAATATATGAAATACATAACTATACATGATATTAAAAAAAATATTGCTATTTGAAATTTAGTTTACTTAATAAAAGAAAATTTTCTGAATGATATTTCTGAATCGACGGTTCAAAGTAGCTTAATGTAAAAGTAAATAACATTGTGTTTCAATATAAATTAAGCTTATTTTCAAATTTGTCAGATTGATTAATGAAACGCAAAAATTATACATTTAATAACTCAATAATTTCATTAAAGACATATTTATCAGGATTAAGGCGGTAGATGGGGAAGGTATGAGTGATAAAATGACACGAGTGTGGTTAATACGTCTTTTTCTACGTTTCTATTTATTATGAAAATATAATACAAAACATCCTATGTTGTATTACATAGATAACAATGCTCAATTAACGTTTTTTTTCCCTTTTGTCTTGTAACGTTACCATCCAACACTATGAGAAGCATGTCGGGATAGGTAAGGTCTTGTTCTCGTCTCTCTTCCTCTTTTTATTTATTCATTTTCCTTCAATTGGAGAAAAGGCCCGATATACAGAGAGATATATAGACGAAACGTTATAGAGCAAGATTACAGATTTCAGAACGAAGAAATCAAACTAGTTTTACAGTTTTACAAAAAAGAGCGCCCGCTAGAGCACGAGCCAGACGGTAGGAGGCAGGTTTACAGAGATAGGGGAAGATGGGTCAGGAGGGCAGGGGGGGATGGACTTTTTTTTAGGTTTCTTGTTACGCGTGTCAATGCACAATTGGAGTTTTGTATTAGCGCTAGTTTACAAATAATACAAATGTATGTAAATATTCGTTACAATAATAGGTTCTCTCTTAGCGAGAAAGAAGCTTAAAGCTAATTCATCTAGCGTCACTATCATTTTCACACCATGCTAATACTACGTGTTCCAGCTGGTACCCATGAACAGCTTGGTCGTTTGACACAAAGGTCCCCGATGTGTGTTTATAATATATATTTCTCGGGCGACTTTAACATGTGTAACGAATCACTCGTAATTATATAACTGTCCGCAATCCATATCCCGCATTTAGCGTTAAACGTAATTTGTTTAGGATGTAACACATCGCGTTTCTCTCACATAAATTTTTCTCAGGATAAATGTGAGAGACGAAATTAAACGGACGAATTTAACGCTAACTGTGAGATACAAATGACTTTTTTTTTTTGAGCATTGGACAAAAATGTTGCTTTAACGGATATTGAATATCACGTTTCAATATCGCCATAATTATCGCTGTTTTTCACATGAACAAAATTTCCGATTCAATGAAGCTTAAACGGATTTTGATGGCACGAGTAATTCATATTCCGACAACATCTACCTCAATTCACACTCTCGATGAGCAGTCGAAGAACTTTTGCTAATTTAAGAATATGCGATTAAAAATTTGCACAGATTCGGTGCAGTGTGTTAAGCGTGTCTCTTAAAGAAACTAAATAATTTCGAATCTTTCATTATCGAAGTATCAGCGGGAGAATACTTTCATTGGATCTTATCGATTTGCTGTCATTCATTCAGCCGTAATTAGATTACAGCTAGGCGAGAAATCGAAGTTGACGCCATTCTGTACTTGAGGTTACGGAAACTACAAATTGTAAGATTATAATTCTTTTATTTATTCACTTTCTGCACCTTAGGTATCTCTCAGTCAAATTTCTAATCGCATTATATTCGATTAATTTCCGCATTTTGATTAATGAATAATGATAGATTCAATTTAATCCTGAAATTCTGACACAGCCGTCCGTTAAGACGAGTGAAAGGTTTGTTTAAAGTCATATTCTTCTTTCTTTGCTCAAGAGGGGATTCGTGTGAATAAATTGAATAGTCAGCATCGAATGCCGTTGTGAAAAATTTCCTATGGGTGTGCTCGAAATGTCGATTTTCTTTCTCCTTTCAACTCCTCCAGTTTCAATTAAAAAGAACCTCGAGATTGTTGATAAGCACAGATAGCGATCCCAGCTGTCACAGGCACCGAGTGAAATACATTAGCGATCTACAATAACTATATCACTACCTCGGAGGCGAAATACAATCGTCTGGAATGTTTATTATCGTCGCTCTCTACGTGCTAAACGCGCCAACGTTATTCCCATCGAAAGTAGTCTCGATCGGCAAATAATTAATTAGCCAGCCAGGCTGGTCGATCTAGGCAATTAGTGTCATCTACGTAAATGCTAAATACAATTAGCACTACGGTCAGAATAAGTTAAGGGCCATACATAATGTCTGTCTGTATACGTGTACATGTGTGTGTTTTAGTTTTGTATGTGTGTATGTTTAGCGTGTATATTTGTGTGTGTGTGTGTGTGTGTGTGTGTAAAAGTATGCACCCGCGCGGGTATTCGCATTCGTGTAAAGTGTACAGACGATGTGTGTTAGCTACGAATTTTTTTTCATTATCGGTATAATATAATTTACCTTTAATATCTTTACGCCGTTAATTACGCTCGTTTTTAACTCTATATTGCTCTTTGTATTGCTTCGGCGGCAGTATAGCCCTACTAATCATGCAAGGTATATTTTATTGGTAGTTTTTCCTCATTACTAAGTAATAAGTAATCATAATAGTGAGATTAGTGTTGTGGTAATAATAATAATAATGATAATAATAATAATAATATTGTTCGTCGTTATCATTGCTGTATATAATGATAACCGTAATGGTCGTAATTCTTAATTTGCGACTTGCTGTCAAACGCACTATATAGCGGCTAAAGTACGCACTCTCGCTCTCTCTTTCTCTCTCTCTCTCTCTCTCTCTCTCTCTCTCTCTCTCTCTTTCTCTCTCTTTTTCCGCTCACACGTGCATACGTGCTCGATTAACCGTGATTAACTTCACGCTGTCCTATTAATTAATTCGATATAATTTTCGTCGGTATAATAACTGCGTCAACATATTTCTATAAATATAGTTAACTTTATGTTCTGCGTGTGTACTGCACTCTTAAGTAAAAGCTATAAAATACCTGTGCGCGCGCACACACACGTACACATACACCCAGCATACGCCCCCGTTCTTTCACATACGCACCCTCTCTCTCTCTCTCTCTCTTTCTCTCTCTCCACCTTGTGATTCCTTCTCTTATTTGTTCGCCTGTTTCGCACACTTCTGTTTCTATGGCGAAATTGTACATCGTATGCAATCTCTCGTCTCCATCGTTCCTCGCGAGATTAGCATCCTACGTACGCTCGTAGCGCATTCTTCACGATTAGACGCTATTTTTAATACTACTCTTTAATTCCCTAGTAATCATGCTCGCTATGTTCCTTTCGTCATTTACAAGCGCTTAATCGTTCCGCTTATTATGCGCGATATTTCGCGTCGTTAAATCATTTTCTGCCTTTCCTTTCTCGGTCTTGCACGTACCGTGCCTGCTAATTCCGTTTAAACGCGCGTACGTAAATAATCGTGATCGGCTACGTCATCGTAGGCTAAAACTATTGCGGATTAAAAATTTGTTACTCTACTCTCGGTCCCATTCTCTCCATCTCGCACTCTCGTTCTCTCGCATTCTCTTTCTCTCGTTTCTTTTTAATTAATATTTAATATTATATCGGACGCGCGCCTCATCAAGGACGCGCGACCGTCTACGAAGTTATTGCTTTTGAATACCCCGGCTTCGTTGGGAGCATCCAATTGGAACAATATCCTGTAAATATCAGTCGTACTCGGAATGGGGATGGGCGGAGAGGGATGTAGGATCGCTCGGATTGGCGAATCTTCTCTTTTGCTTTCTGGGTTTTTACGGATAACTATCACAATACGTACAATATCAATATCTATATGCGTTATAGGTAAGGTAAAGGTTCACCTGATATCACATACATCCTGAAAGTGTCGCGGCCGTTTTTATTCACTATCGAATCAACGAGGACGATTTCTCTATAAGCGTGTGTTAAATCCCTCCATTTGCATTCTCTCTTTTTTTTTTAGCGGATTTAATCTCTTAATGTAGTCTTTCGTAATCGGGCAATGAACAGAGTGAGAAAACGAACTGAGACAGTGACGAGATGACATTTTCGATTTAAAAATCTTTTTCACGCTCTTATGATAAATTACGTGAATCTCTTTATGTAATTATATGAATATGCAAATAGAGTCTTAAAAATCTCCGAAATCTATGCTAATAAACTTTTTGCACGCCTGATAAGTTTTGATAAATAAATTTACATGTTAAAATCAGTCCAACGTGAAAGATGGGGCAAGGATAAATTTATCGAGTGGATCACTTTGAATCGTGGAAACAAGCGCGGAAATCATCCTCGTTACTTCGTAAATTTGTTTTCATGCCGTTCGACAAGCAGCTATTGGTTTTTCGCCGTCAATAACAAGAATAATAATAATTCAGAATCGCGTTACTGTAGCCGAGATGATTTGCCGTTTTTATTAGGGAGCCGTGTTATTGCTTTCGTCTCAACGTCGTCTTCAGTTCCTTCAAACCTGTAATTGACACTGACCGTACTCGCATGAAACGCGTTAAACACGCTAAACAATAATTTACTGGCGTATAGGCACTTTTTCTCTGTTTCTTCTCCTTTCTCTCTCTCTCTCTCTCTTTCTCTCGTGCTCTCTATCTCGCTCTCATTTTCTCATTATCTTTCTTTCTCTCCCTCTCATTCTCCCCTCTCTTGTCCCCTCTATACCGGGGAACAAACTCACTCTGTAGAATTGTTGCTTTAATCGTTGTATCTTCTTCCTGGTCCTTATCACTAACAACGATTTAAGATCACGTTTAATTGGATTAACATGGACTCTGCTTCCAATAGTAAGAGAAAAGAGCGTTGAGAAGATGAAAGGGGGAAGAAGTGGCTCGTGTCGATATAATTATATTGCAATAGACAAAGAAAGAATTTTCTGTCCGGCTCCACACATTCAAAAAACATTCTTTTTCCGTTGACGAACTTTTCATTGAACTTATTGCTGTGCTTCCTAGTGAAATTGACGATAACGAATGATCGTTACATCCCACATTTCTAAATTATGCAAATCGGAATTAGAGTGTCAAAAAGAAACGGTTTATAGCTTCAAGCTAAATTTTTTTAAGTGTGTAAACTAATTGATGTTTTTTTTTTGGAAAGCTTTTAAATTTGACGTTGAAAATCCTAATCACGATTAACTCTCTTGAAATTCGCTCCGATATTCATACATACGTTTGTGGAACCGGACGATAGGACCTTGTAATGCGAATTCAGGTTGCGCGTCATCGCGAGGTAACTCAGTTACAAATATATTGCAATTCTCTTTGACGTGTCCGCGCGGATACAATCCCGGACTATTGATTTCGTCATTTATTTATTCTATCGTTTGACGGTGCCGCGATCAATTTCAGCGTGTGCTGAGAGGCCGTTCATTATCGATCGTAAATGCGTTACCCCGCGCACACGGGCGCGTACAATTTTAACAAGAGGCGAAATATAGTCCCGACACATTCCTTTTAATTATGCGCTTTCCGGATAACACCGAGCAAAGCCGCTTGCTTGACATACACGCAGACGCACAGACAACGCACGCACACGAAGACACGCGTGTACAGTGTTAACAGACAAAGTGGACAGCACAGTAAACGACGACAGATGTAGAAGACATTTCCACGACATGAAGTACGAAAAGTGATCACCTCACAATTTCCAAGGAACCGGCCTTAATAACCATCTAACTACAAACATATTAACGCCCCGACAAGTCCCGGACACACTCGAAACCGAGTTCGATTTTCGGCTTTCGCTTAAGGCATCCCGAAAGTGCGGCGCGAGTCAACGCGCGCGTTACTCTTTTTTTTATTTATCTATTTTTTTTTCTTTTTATGTCAAACGTGCGCGGAATCGACCGAGTGCGCTCGTGAGAGAGGGACCGAGAACCACTTTACATAACATGGCGCGAATTGTTCTTGCTTTCGCTCTCTTTGTACTTAATATCACTGTTATAGTTGATTACACATCTCTTATTAAGATTTTTATTGACTCTGTTTCATCCTTGAAAAGTTTTATTGACTCAGTTTTATCATTATTGACTCGTTTTCACCCTTGAGCGATTTCGTTTCTCTCTGTCTCTCTCTCTCTCTCTCTCTCTCTCTCTCGATCTCGATTCCCTCGATCGCATTCACCACGTTTCTTCGCGTAACGTAAAAACAATGGAAATTCGCTTCGTGATTACACAACAATTCCACAGCGCGTCGCATTTCTCGAATTGCTTGGTCGTGGAAATTTATATTGGATTCTCAAAGTTATATTTGAACTTTCTTACTTTATAAATATTGTTAAATATATTAGCAAATTATCTGTTCCAGATAATTTACGATTTATGAGATTTCGTAAATTGTAAAATTAAAAAATTTATATTTTCCTCTTATCTATAAATGTTAAATTTGTGTTGTTGTATCAAGTATGCGTCGACTCGTATTTTCCAGTGATTCCCTTCTTCGGCGCCGTCGAATTAATCGCGAATCACGAGCATCCGAAAGTAATCCGAAAAGGGGGAACATCGAAATTCCGCGTTTGGGTTGGCTCAAACATTTGTACATTTGCTTGGACATTACACGTAAAATTATGCTAGATTGAGTATTGCTTTGCCCTGATTCGAGCGCAATCATTAACGATCGCTCTACTAGATATGAGATGAAAATTCATAAATTTCTCAATCACTCGCGCGTTCTGAAGTATCAAAAGGGTGTTCTGCGTTTTTTCATCGGCATGATTCATCGGGAGGAATTCGAAAACAGCCGAGACATTATCAAATATTTATTATTATTGACCCGGCACTACACCCGCGATCAACAGATATAATCGCGTATACCTACTCCCCCGACGGGAGGAGTATCGCCCCTATTCGACTAATTAATTTCTTCCGCACTGATTTCGTTATTGCTCTTGGGTTAAGACGCGAATTACTCGGTTTTCAATTGCTTACCAAGTTAAATCTCGCGCGGAGATTCGCGCGATAAATAAAACTCTTCTCGATAAAAATTCATTTGGTGTTTCATTGGTGCGTTCGTATTGGAAACTATACACAGTACACTTCGCCATGAAGTTACGTAATTAAAATGATCAAACCATTCGGGAACGGTAGGGAAGATATATTCTTTACTTTTTTTTAAGCGAAAACAAAAAACTCGGAAAACTTCCGTAAATACTTTACGGCTTCCGACATCGAAATTTCGGCCGGCTTAAGCGTCCATTATCTACTTAAAGTTTCTTTCAATACGAAGTGCTCTTCTCTGGATTTTATGAACGCACTTTTGGACTTTAATCCAGTGTAAAAAATGTTTCCGCTTTCCGTATGTTTTATCGCGTTTTTTTTTATACAAAAACTCGTATAACATTTACGGATTAATAGCTTTCCATGTGTAGCGCCTTTCCCAGTTTCTGAAACTTTGTTTAATCGTTTAATCAAATTTTACAAAATTCAAAAATAAAATATTCAAATAAAAGTACTTAATTTAATTCGTTAATTCATATAACATTTTTCTATTTTTCGTAATTCTATTTTTCCATCCAAAAAATGAAATTCGAAATATAGAAATATTACGTTACTTAGGATTACTTCATTAGATATATTATATTTATTAAAAGCGCTAACGGTATTATATTTAAAGTAATTGTATAACGTGCAGCTTTGCTTGTCAATATTCAGTTAACATTGTTGTAACAACGATATTCCTATTCTTTATGTTGGTGTTTGAAATAGCTTCCGTTTCTCATAACATTGAATATCACAATGTTTAACATTGATGCATTAATCATGCACAACGTGTTATTATAAATATTCTTGATACCTTGATATATTTCTGTTATTTCTGTCATTTTAGCAAAAAAAATTAAATACGAGTAAAAGAGAAATTGTAGAATTTTTATCTAAACAAAATTAATAAATTTAAATAAGAAATTTGAAGCATTTTCTAATAGTTGTTTGTATTTCCATCTATTTATAAAATCTTTTATCACTTTAAGTTTTTAATATATAAATTTATTGTATAAAAACATGTAAAAGAAGTTTGAAATGTGAGAAATCCTAGGAGAAACATTTTGTATTTCACATGTTAGTTGCAATATCGTTTAAATAACAGCAATTGCACATACGATTAACGAATGAAACTTGGAAAGGCATCGACATGGAATTGATATTCATGGCACGTCTAGCGGCAAAATAAAGAAGGAACGTAGAACCGGCCACTTGATCGAAACGCGTGTATCGCACTTGTCGAAAATAATCGAAGAAAAAAAAAGTGAATTCGAGACCTTCACGCCGATATTTATCGAATATTGGCCCGACTGGGGACCCAGCTCTCGCCAGTATAACATTATTTATAATAGTTTACCTCATCTTGCTGCTTATACAATATGCTTTAAGTGCTGATTTTGTTTAAATAGTCCTTTATACCGCTACTTCCTAGTACTCGTGACATCGTTGTGTATCGCCTATATAGATATATATATATATATTATATACATATTTATTAGGTGGCGGAAAGAAAATAATGCGGGACAAGGCTGAAACCAATACTAATAATGTAATGATATTAACGATATTACTTTTACAGTCGAGTCGTCTTAATATATATGTATATATGTGTGTACGTGTGTACGTAATTGCAATTGTGTTGTATACTCGAGTGTATGTATGTGTGAGTCCACACGTATACGTAAGTATCGTAATACTCACTGCATACATGTAATGCATCGGTAGACGCGCGTCAGTTTAACGACGCATTCTCGTTACAATCCGTGCGAAACAAACGTCTCCCTCGCTTTGTGCCGGAGCGATCGAGTGATCAATCGGGTGGATGATTTTAACTATGTGTTCGGCGCTGCGCGACTTTCGATTTTTCCGAGCGGGATGCCTCGCTCACTTTCTCTCCCCCGCGCGAAAATCACGTCACCTTCCGATCTTTCTCCGCTCTCACAAATCGCGATCTGTCGGCAACGTACGCAAATTAAGCGAGTCGGAAGCGCGGCGCGGTGTCATAACGAGCGTATAATCAGCGCGAGGAAGTTTGCACAATCGTGACACGAATATTCCGTTCCGGCGAATAGTCGTGTATGAGGTAACGGTTCGCCGCCGCGATAAACATCTGTAATCCGACGTTAATTTCTCCTTGTACTTATAAATGAGATACGCCATCGCTGGCGTTTTCTATCCGGAATTTATTATTGAGCTACGCGATACCCGTCGCTCGCGATATACATCATCGGGAATTACTTCTCGCGGTGATAAAAGCGTGTCTCCGCGCGTAGGAGATTAATTGGTAAATGCTAAATAATAGTGTGCAAGTCGATTTCTCGTTTCTCATCAACTCTTGAGCTTCCGGATCTGACTCGAGAAAGTAATAATTTAATTCATATGCACGCTTATGGATTCGCACAGGATATTCATCATCGCGATTTTTGAGTCACGCATTTTCGATAGCTTGACGAATAGAAATCGTAAATTATAGCTTCTCTCGTTTTCTCAGATTTTCAAGATCCGTAAGAATAAAAAATGACTCGTCATTTCTGCCAGTTTTTGACTTTGATAGGAAAATTCAATTGGCTATACTTGGCATGTACTTAACGCTAGAATTAGATTCTGAACACATGGATCTCTAAGTGTTGTGCTGTCAAGCGCATTTTTATTATCGGAAAAGAGCCTAGGGTATCCGGGATCTTCTGAACTGGATATACAACGCGACGTCAACGTCATGTTTGCCTGGGGATGCTTACTCTGGTAGTATCATTTTATTGTTGAACATTATTGGCGCATATATTGCATCGAATTATCGTTAGGTTGGTACCAAGTGCGTAAGACTCGTATAAATTGTTGAATGATAATTCTTGAGTATTGCAATATTAATTTTAATTATATTACTTGAATAATAGTTGATAAAATGGGGTAAGCATCCCTCTTGCGTTATGGATTAAATTGGACCTCAACGTTAACACATTTTCTCGCTGCACCAAAGTCAGATCCATTCATCCCTTTCAATATTGTCAGGATAGTATCCGACCGCATGCAATCCCGTGAAATGTCATCGTAAATGATAATCACGTTATAACGACACTGATAGATGATAGTGTTATTGCAATGTAAATTACGTAACGCGCATTAGCACCCCCAATATGACATATTCCAGCTACCGGCTTAGCGGCAATTTCTGCAGACAACCGTCAAGTGATTAACGCCGTTATCCTACTACGTTTTAGTTGCAGTACAGAACATAATTAATGATCTAAGATGCAATCACTTCATAACGCGCGTTCGTATCATACTTGAAGTAAACGGAGAAGAGATTTCGAGATATACACTATGACTCTGACAATATCTAGGTCAAATCTGCTTACTTTAGATGTAATTTGGTCACCGTAACTAGAATATTTGTGCTCTGATTTCGTATGAAATATTTGATTCCTTTCACGAGGAACACGTCTACCGCTTGATTACAATTATCCGTCTTGACCGAAAATTCGATTATGCTCAGTATTACGCAGTTGAAAAATCGTTTCCATTTATCTCCGGTAGACGTTATCTTCTTTTAGATCGTAGATTACGATACTATGATATAAACAGTGAAATGGAATATTCACTTAATCATAGTTAGCACCGGTGCAACCGACTCACGTTCTGTAATTAACGATTTTTGTTTTAGCAAGCTTGAGCAGCCGTCGGCTGCCCAATTAGCCTCGTTTGGACTTTCGACCAATCTACGATGCCGTAAAAACTGGTCACGCTTAATCGCGATTGAGAGTAAAGAGAGTCGCGTGTAATTTCGGATCCAAGGACCGTTGTCTCTCATGTTTTCTCTCCTTGAACATTTTGTCTCCTTTTTTTTTAAATGTTTCGTTTTACACTCTTCCTCTCGCTTATGCCTAAGGCATCTAACAAACGGTTAAAAAATTGTCAAGGCCCTCATTGGAAGGATTACAAAAGTATGTCGCGCGTTTATCTGGTCTGTGTCTAACACAGAATTATCATCTTATCTGAGAGGAGAATCATTTCGTTGCACCGTGAGAGAATCCGAATTTACGGAATCCGAAAGTGTCGGCCGAAAAACTGCGTTCTCCCGCCGTCTTGAAAATTTTCGCGCCCTCGTCTTCATTTCGAATGAACAATCGAGACAAGACACGTGATGAAAAAAGAAAATGGCCGGTTTTCTAGTTTCGATCGCATTCTTCTTTTCCGTTCACACCGCGTACCGCGCACACATGGCTTTACGCGACATGCGAAAATATCGATTTACAAACACGCGATTCGAGCAGTTCGATCCGTCACCGACAAGCGGATTGTGCTCGCCGTTTAGCGTGTATCGCGCGATCTCCGTTCTCCCGGGGCGTGGCTCTATTTCCGCGTACATCCATGTGTCGCGTGTTTACTGAAAATTACGCCTAATTAGCGCAAATTACATCCACGCGTATCGGCGCGTCGATCAATGGCAATAAAATTGCAACGATCGCGAGATTGAATCGACGTGCGTGCGAATCGGTTATTTTTTTATTAAAAAAAATCACGCATGTCGACCGTCTTTCCCCATAGTTTGACATTACTCAGAGGCCGATTATCATTTTCCGCAACATAGTTGGTGTTAGTTTTAATCTGATTTACCTGCGCATGACGTCCAATCGTTGTTACATTAGGCATAACTCTGCCAACTTTCGATCGGAAATTCCTTTCAATAAATTCGATTTTTATATCCGAGCGGAAACGCGCGTATTACGGGGATGATAAATGAGGATTCCACGGCGTTCAAATAAATATGCGGCTCGCGAGTTAAAACAAAATAACGGCGTGGACGGAAATCGCAATTAAATCAAAGATAAATTGAAATAAAACGACGGTCAGGCGCGCGCGACGCGGCCGGATATTGCAATTAAATCAAAGGTAAATTGGAGCGAAATGACGGTCGACCTGCGCGGGCTAAATTAAAGTTAAATCAAACGTAGATTAAAACAAAATGACACGGGTGCGAATTCGCCCGATGTGGATTAAAACAATGTTGGGTTTTATAAGCGGCCGATGAGGGGCGGGGAGAGGAGACGCGCTTTAATTCATATTACGGCGAAATTAAACGGTGGTCTGATATCAGTTTGATAAAAAAATATATATGTATACATTCGGCAGCGAGACATATTCCGCCCGGGGTCTCGGCAAGCGCGACGCAATTAAACGGGGGTCCGATAAATCGCGAACGATAAAGCCAGCGCGAGCTGGACGAGCGGCGCCGGAGAAAAATACCCCTGCGCGAAAACGAGCGCTGCTACCGCGACGCGAGAGAAGCGTGGCCATTTTCACGGCGGCGAGCTTGCCAATTAGGGCGTACGACAACTCGACCGGAATTTCCCGGTCGTCTGACCTTAAAACCACTGGAGGTGCAAGGACACTCGAGATAGGAGAGCAGAAGGACCAGTAGTCAAGAGAGGACTGCCGCACATGTGTGCACGTGTGTGTTTTGTGTGAGGGTATGTTGTGTGTCGTTACGTGTGTACGTTTGCGTGTAGCACGGGTTGTGCGTGCGTAAAAGAATCTTCGCCGACCGCGTCGGTCGCACGGAAGAGTGTTGCGCACGAGTCTGTAGTTTTATTAGTAAAAGTTGTTTATACTGTGCCACGAAGAGAGTACGTTTCGACGTTGATTCTGACCTCGACTTCTCGAGCACGCCATGAGAAGGCTTTCTTTAGGAGCCAAGTTTTCAGATCGAAGCGGGAAGTACGAAAGAGGAGGATTTAAGTTTCGATTAAACGGGGAAGGGCCCTCGAAATTTTTATTTCTTATCGCACTGTTTACGTATTAACGACGCTCTAATTATTATAGGCGATATTAGGCGACTAGGGATTGCTTAGTGGGCTACAATTATGTTTTTATTATAAAATATTAATGCGTAATATAGTATTAAAAATGTATCTTTATATGGTCTCATGCTCATGTAACGTTGCTCACATTATATCTACTGGTATCACCATTGGCGACAAAAACTCTTTGAGCTCTCGCGTGCGACTATCGTTGATAAATTCCCTTATTGAATGATAAACTTGAGACACAAATTAAAAATTTGATTTGTCCCAAATAGATGAGAGCTTTTACATAACACTGACAATAATAAAAATGACAAAGTCTCAATGTGAAACTGATTAAACTCACTTAAAGTGATGAATAATAAAGATGGATACGTTTTTCTTTCCTTAGCCGAAATTAAAAATAATTATACATTCGCACGTAGTGCACTTTTAAGAGAGCCCTTCCCTCGACCAATTGCATATACAATCGATATAGTACAATATAGCACGATAGAAGCTTAAGTATCATTATAATCCCGCGATTAAAGAGTGTAAGATTAAGATACGGATTATTTACACAAGAGCATCGGGTATGAAACGCATTTATTTTCCATTTCTACGCCCGATGGAACTCCTACCGCTAAGTATATTCGTCATATATCCATCTGTCGTTATCAATAAATATACCATCAAATTTAATGTCGTTTATCTATATTCTGTTTCTCTTATGTTTTGTACACACTTGTTTGAGCACCTCTAAGTAACATCGATTTCACGATAACAGGGTTGAGCTTGAATCGAGACGGTTCCCTCGACTCTAACTATCGGCGAGGCTCGAGAAATTCGCTATAGGAGTAGCCGCTCTGTTAGCATTTAAGGCAATCCGCGAAAGAAAAGCGAGACAAGTACCGGGAGTATTGTTTCAAAAACGTATAAATTGTACGAACGTCGAGAACGTTATAATGACGGTAGAAAGATCGGTGCTCCAATTAAGGTAGGGTGTAACTTTTGCAGCAAGGACCGTATAGATACAAATAATAACCGAGCTGACACAGTCACATATCGCGTAGAATTCAGTAATTTTATTTCAGAAATTGTTATCTTTAGCAGAGATTGTTACTGAGATTGATCACAGGAAAACTTTTTGTGTCCCTTCTCCTTATAATTAACTTTAAATTATGTAGCGCTCATTACATCGCATTGTTCTATTTGAAAAGGACGAGAAGGAAGGGTATATTTGTAATTTTAATAAATCCTTTAATTGTCTTCCTACAAGATTTCGTTCTATAGCCATGTATAATCACACTACGCTTAAACGGGCTAAAAAAATAAATTACCGGGAACAAAGTTTCCGCAGCGAGTATGACTCTTTTCACCTTTCGCCGAGTAACAATTCGCGTTAAAAATTAAAAAAGAAATTGACTAGGTGACCGTTTAACGAACCGACGTAATTCCCACAACGAACCCTCGCCGTCCGCTAATTATGACTATAGCCACCGACCGTTCTTTTCTAATCGGCGCTTCAAGTACAGCTGTTCAATTTCTATGCGCGTCTACAAATCGTGAGAAAACAAGTGGATATGCTCCCTTTCGATCGTAGCTCTCTTTTTTAAAGCTCCAATTTGTTTTTTTCATAATGGCCTTTAAGTCCGACGAGCACTCTCTCTCTCTATACACGCTTCAACTATAAGTTGTGACTATATACAACATGTCCCACGACCGGCGGTAAAATCGAAAGCAACACGATCCTCCTTAAGAATACAAAGCATGTCAATTATTTCAAATTATTCAAACTTGTGATCGCCAAATATGTACATGTTTAATGTCTTAATTACTGCTTGAGAGATATAAATCGATATACATATAGAATTGGCTAAGTAACAAATAATTTGCAAAAGTAGAAAAATTCTTGTAGAAAAATATTGATGACAATTTTCTCTTTGTCAATTCCTTCAATAATGGCTGTCTCGTTAGAAAAAGTAATGAAATTTGAAAAAAAAGAGTGCTTTGGAATTAATTAAAAACACACACGATGAACAATTTTTGAAGAAATAAAATTATAAAACAAAATGGTAACTCTTTAATATTGTTATAGAATAGTTGGTGTATTTTTCTTTCTTTTTTTAATAAAGTGTCGGGAATTGCTTTAGGATTTACCCCTATTTCCAGTGAGGACATTCTGTTTACGTGTACGTATAATATATGAATGTATATTATGCATATATATTACCACAATCCGGAAGTTTAAGTGTGTATCGACTAATAATAATAATAACTATTCGCGGGACTATCTTAAATAAAGTAGCTTGTCGCACGAGTGGCGGCATTTTTCTTTTTGTAAATCAGAACGGAAATTGCACATGTTTCAGTTTTTACTTGTAACACATGAATATCAATCGTTGTATCGAATCGTTGTACTAGCATAATAATAGTAATAATAATAAATAATAATAAATACGCAATAATATAATACTAATATTATAATGGCAATAATATATGACGAGATTAGATTGTCAAGAAATTAATATGTGTTGAAAAATGTAAGGACAAAATGGCTCGAAAGATGAAAATTTGCGATATTTAATATCCAATGTATACAATGTTATATATTATTTTGCATGCATTTTAATATCTTGACAATCCGTCAATGATAAATACAGGAACAAATAATTATGATATTATGACTATGAAATATCGAGAAAGTAACAATATCTCTACTATACAAAGAAAAATAAGCGCAGAAGAATACGGCACAAACAAATGATAATGATATTGCAATAAACGATGACGAACGTAGGGTATACGAACGAAACAGCCAAAGGAAATTATGAGACCTACGTAAGTCAAGCGAGTGGTGCGCAATATATTGCGGATTTTCGTTGTATACTACGCGAATAAATTAGTATTGCTTAATCGTTTATTGCTCTATAGCCGTATATTTATGTGCCTATATATGCATTAATAGCAGCGTGGCGTATTTATTAGTGGCTAGTGCCGCGCGAGATGGAATTTTAAAAAATCGAACGAAGCTCCACTGCGCTTCAAGCATTGTCGGCCGATCCTAAGACTCGTTCCCGTTCGGGACGATCTACGCGAAAAATATTGTTCGTTCTGTTCTCCCTGCAACATTTGGCGGCGAGGTTCTTTCTACTGTACATGCAAAATACGTTATCGCTCTTTGATAATTTGATCGTTGCAAAAGAAAAAATAATCGGGCAGATCGCCCGCATGCTCATCGGCCATATTTATTAATTTATCAGTTATTTTTTTTTCCGCTGGGCGACGTGAAGCGTGTGATCCACACCCCTCCGATCGTTTATTGCGATTTTATTCTCGTTGGATAAAAAATGTGTAAAATCATTTTAAATTTCTGATTAAATGCGCAGTAATGCACTATCGATTTTATTCCCATTTTGAAACCATTTAGAAAAATTAATTAATTAATTGTTGTGGAGGAATTAATAATCATCTTTCATTCGATTCCATAACCATGGCATAACACAATACGCTGATTGAATTATGAATGAATACAATAAATTTATTCTGATAACATAATTCAATATGTAGACCAGAGTCTGATGTATATTCATCACGCGAATGTGATTAGTGATTTTTTTCGTAAACATGATTAAATACTCAATGCGGCATGATCTATGCAATTAGTAGAATGTGCTGCGTAGAATTTATTAGTTATGCCTATACAATATCAATTGATATCAATAGGAGAAATCCATATTATTACTGCAAATAATATAGGGAACTGTAAATACGATACGTAATATTAGTAAAATATAATTTAGAATATTGTAGTAAAATATAATTTTTAAAACTATCATCAAATAATTTAAAAGAGACAATTTTAAAATTGCAAAAGCTACTACTATTTTTAAAACAATTTTTAAAGCTATCAATAAATAATTTAAAAGTGACAATTTTTAAATTGCAAAAGTCATTGCTATTTTTAAAAAATCAGAATTGATTTGATAATTTGAGATTCTTTATGTGAATTTTAACACAAGAGACAGACCAGGGGGTGTGGATTTTGGGCAATTATTCTCCATCCTAAGCATATCGTCGGTTCTTGCTCGAGACTTCGTTAAACTTCGATGTGTTCGCCTCTAAATGTATAATTATATAATTCGTTGTGTCGAAACATTGCTTTGACCGTACGTGTCGTCATATTTTTTTTTCTTATATTGCTTCTATAAAATATGTGTATAACAATGTTACGCATTCTATTACTCGAATTTTGCTCTAAGTACGTGGTGTGTACGTGTGAGTCTCCGTTTATGCGATATCGTACGCGTGCTCGCGCGACCGCGAGCGCAACCGGTCGATTCGCGCGAGCGACTATCCCCCGCGACTTCCCTTCGCGCGTTTTTTTTTTCGCCGCCCGATTCAATGTCGCGATATAGCCGCTCGTTTCGTGACTGAAAGTATGTACGCGCGTGTTACCGGTTACACGTGGCGCGTAAATCGCATAATCGTGCGAAATACGCAGGTGTGCGTGGACGATTTGGCCCGACGTGAAAAAATGAGGATGGATAAAGATTTCCACGAAGCGCGTCTAACGCGCATCGGCAGAATCTGTAAGACTGCTCGTTCATTTATCGAAGATAACGCGGCGTGGCATACATCGACCATGTGCAGTCGTTGGTTACCGCGCTATCGATTAGCTATAGCTTTCATCGTTCTCTATCCCAATGGCTCAAATAAAATATTAAGAGGAACGTCCACCGCGAACTACTGTTAACCCCTTTTTGCTCTTGGTAATTTTAAGTGCGAGTATCTTGCGGCTACAACCGCATGAATATTGCATCAATCATGGCGCAATTATTGAGAAATTATATAGCTAATACTTGGAAATACTTGTCCCAATTAATGGTTGTTTAAAGTCGATAAGATAATCCCGATAATCGATTCCATAGTTCCTGCTAAATCCTCTAAAAACACATGTTTAATTAATAGTTGTTCCAGGGTTCAGTTCTCCGTTTGCAGTCTCTCGAATAAAAATTGATTTTATTTAAATAGATTTTGATGACGAATTGCGGGTTCGATCACACCTGCGCGTTTCGGTATCGGCGATGACCGGCCTCGATCGTCGATCGATCGCGAGGCGCGAAGTTGAGACAGATCGAGGCCGCCACCGTGATCGAGATTCGACGAGCGCGGCTCGCGAACCGCGATTAATGGATCCATCATCGATCTGGCGAATCCTGGATCTCTTGCTTCACTCCCCGTTTTAATTTAGGCAGCTAAGTATTAATAAATAATGTCTTCGTAACGAGCTTCGCGGACTAGAATCATACGCGCTAGTAAATATATATATACTATATATATATATAATAATATAATATAATATAATAATATAATATCATATAATGTAATAGGTATATAATCGACTAGAGTGACTAGACTCTGCAGTGTGGACGTCATCATTCGACGTGTTTTTCTTTTACGACTTAATATTACTGGACGTTTTTATTAATGTTAGACATTATTAATAAACTCATGCTCTCCCTCTCTCTTGCTCCCTTTCTTTCCTTCTAATTCGTTTCTCTCCTTTTCACTCCCGCTTTCTCTCTTTCTCTCTCTCTCTCTCTTTCTCTCTTTCGCTCATTCTCTCTCTCTCTCTCTCTCTCTCTCTCTCTCTCTCTCTCTCTCTCTCTCTCTCTCTCTAGCTCTCTTTTCTGTCTCTACTGGCACTTTTCTACTTAAAATCTACGGCAAACCTTATATCCTCTCCTCCGCTCTTCGTAGTATATCCTCGCCCCTCTTGGCGATCAAGCAGCGATCACGGGGCACCGCTAGCTCTCTCTCGAGCCCTCGATCCTCGTGGCGTCGTTGTTCTCGTTCTCGAAGCGCTGCTACAAGCCTCGATTGGTGTTCTGTTGCTGCGTGGCGTTGTTAGTGGCATGCTGCGGCTGCTGCTGCTGTTGCTGCTGCATCTCCTCGTCGCGCAGGCACGCCGACTCCAGGTGTTTGTTCAGATAGGACTTGAGGGCGAAGGTCTTGTGGCACCTCGAGCACTCGTAGTTTTTGTCGGCCGAGTGCGTCTGCATGTGCGCCCGCAGATTCGAGCGATCGGCGAACGCCTTACCGCAGTGGGCGCATCCGTACGGCTTCTCGCCGGTGTGGCTGCGCAAGTGGCCCTGCAGCAGCCAGGGCCGCGAGAACATCTTGCCACAGACACCGCAGCTGTGGGCGAGCTTGTGCGTGAGCACATGCATCGCCAGGGCGGGCATGCTGACGTACGCCTTGCCGCAGTGGATGCACTTCTTGGCCGATTGCGAGTCGAGGCTGCGGTGCGTCTGCTTGTGCCGCGACAGATTCGACGAAGTCGCGTACTGCTTGCCGCACTCGGTACATGTAAACTTGGGCCTGTCCGGCTGGGCCGCCTCTTTTTCGGGCACAGCAGCATTGTTGCCGCTCCCGCCGCGTCGCTTTGATCGGCCGTCGGACACGAAGAAGGCCTCGTAGGTGTAGGCGACAGTCTTGCTGCCGGCGGTGGTGCTGTTGGAGGGTGGACATGGTTATGATGATTCCCGGACGGTAGGGCTTTCGGGATTTTAGGCTGCTTGGCAGCTTTGCTTGTTAAATGTATAAATGTATAATCCCTCCAAATTTTACAATGGATATAAAATGGATATAAAATCTATTCTACATAATCTTTATATTTTGTATTGTATGCCCTAGAAATGATTTTCCTTTTCAACTGCCAACTTTAAATGTTAATGTTACAAGGAACCCCACAAAAGTGTCCCTCTCCGATTTTGATGAGCTTTGAACATGTTGTAGTCTAGATAAAAATAAGAGAAACATATTTTTTTTACACGTGCCTATTTATACGCCCGTTTAGGGGGTGAAACAACTCTCGAAAATAACGGATCTTTTTCGTTTTTTACGAATATCTTTGAAAATATGAAGTATATGAAAAAATATCTTATATAAAAGTTTTACCGTATTTTCTACTCTTTACAACTGTATATTTGTATTTGTCAAAAATGTTATTTTTTAATTTACCCTCGTTATTTTCGAGTTGTTTCACCCCCTAAACGAGCGTATAAACCCCCTATGGGCACGTATAAAAAAATATGTGTCTCTTATTTTTATCTAGACTACAACATATTCAAGGTTCATCAAAATCGGAGGAAAACACTTTCGTAGGGTTCCTTGTCAATAGACCATTGTTTATTACAAAAAAAAACGCAAATAAGAGAATATTCAGAATGTCACAACTTGCAAATTTTCATTTTCCTGATCAGACGAGGTGGAGAAGGAAGGAAGGGGGTGAAATTGTTCAAGTGTCAGACTCACCTATCCCTGCCGACGTTGCAGTTTCCGCCGGTGGCTTCCGCGGTTGCGGGCGACTGCGGCTGCGGCGGCGTTTGTTCTTGGCGTAGCTGATTGGTCTGCGAGCTAGGCACCGGAACGAGCACGGAGACCGGTATGGATTGTATACCCGCTGTCGGCGCCGGTTGTAGCTGCTGCTGCTGCTGTTGCTGCTGTTCTTGCTGCTGCTGCTGCTGCTGCTGCGATGCGGACACGCTCGGCGTAGCAGCAACAGTGGCAGCGGCGGGCGGAGGGGGTGGCGGCGGCGGCGGTGGCGGCGGCGGCGGCGACAGGGTGTGAATAAAAACGGAATGCGTGGGTGCGGCGGGCGACGCGCTGAGGTCCAGGATGGCCTGCGCGGCGGATAGATCCTCCTCGGCGGACGTGCGTATCTCCGAGATCGGTTGCAGGCTGTAAGGACGGTAGATGTCCTTCTTCTTCGGCGGCAGGGAAAGCGCCGTGCCGGTGCTGGTGAAGGACATCGAGAGGCTCTTTCGCGGCGGTAGACATAGTGGCGTGGACGACGACGGCGAGGACGACGACGGTGACGATGATGACGGGCTCGTGGCGGCGACCGTCGCCTGATGCGACGGCGCCTGGTGCAAACCAGGCCCGGTCAGCACCGAAACCGCCGGTAGCTCCTGCGGCGCGACCGGAGGCGGCGGTGGCGGCGGCGACGGTGCTACCGGACGCGCTAGCTCCGCCGCGGAGCGTAGTGTCGCGTACTTGGGCGGCTCCTCGTGATTAATCCATGCCTCGTGCGTGTAGCCTGCAAGAGGGAAAAGAGTGAATCACGTTGTAGGCGTACATTTCAGTAGGCTATGGACTAGAGGCAACTTATTTTTCTTTTTTTCACAAGTACCATTAGAATCGTCATACTACTTGCAATTAATCGTGACGATTTATTTTATGTCTTTTCCGAGCGGTTCGTCAGCACGTTCTGTGCTCTAATTTACGTCCTAATTAAACTACTAAATTTACCAATTAATGAGAATTTGGAATCCAACAATTCCTGAAATATTGCTGGAATTTTTATTTACTATTTTTTTTTTTCACAAGACATCTGTAAAGTCAAGTTTTCTTCAGTATATAAATCGTAAAGTTCGCAAACGTAACGTATGATGCTAAATGCTCGAAATGTTTATCGTGGAAACGGATAGCAACTGCTATCCAATTTATAATAACCCCTTGAGAATTTTTTCGAGTGAAACATTCACGATACAACGGCGAAAGGGTAACGAAGGCGCGGTGCATACACGTACAACATCTCACTCATTCTCGGCGGCATGAATATTCGAGTTCGTGAATCACTCACGAGTTGCGTGGCGTTTCATTTCCTGCGCGCCAGCTGTTTCCACCATATACGGTCATTAACGGGCATAAAGGGGACGGAAAAAAAGTCGGGTGCAGGAGTCGGGTGCGCCAGTGGTGGTAGCGCGCGGCACGTGAACGCGGGGGTGTATAATAACGGCGGTATGTATCTGTTGCGCGTCGCTCGCTGTTGCGCAGGGACGAAGAGCGAAGCTCTCACGTCGCTGTTCGCAGACGGAGAGAAAAATCGGGAAAGAATTCAGGCGGGATGCAAACGGCGCGTCTAACAACGTGTTCTTTCAAATATTTTACTTTTTACCGTCGTTATACGAGAGTACGCATCATTAAGCTATCACAATAAAAATATCGGCTTCTTCGTCGTTAAGAATTCTACGTCTTGGGTATCTTAGACTTTTTTAAGTCTATTTTCAAGACTTTAAATAGTTAATTAAGAAATTTGTTATAGTAATAAAATTGAAATTTATATGCAAAACTACCAGGTTTTTCTAAACTTGTGCCAACGATTTCAAAAACAAATTATTCGATCTTTTATCGTGAGAGTAATACTTATTAAAGCAATTACACAAAGACAAAATTAACATAAAGTTTTTATTATTGTCGAATGACAGTGGAATAATAATGCGACATATACATCTTTTATTTATATCTCAATTTCGATTTGAATAAGTTTGTACCTTTTATCGCATTGTTTTAAATCGCTATAGTTTAAATGTGCAATTTTTTATCAGGATGGTATCTTGTTATTAGTTATTGATGCCATTTAAATTCTATTCGTATTTCTTTTAGTGCTTCTGACAATGCAATGGAGCACGCAATAAGCGACTTTCGACGTTTTGCGCCATGAAATCGATACGCGTGCCGTTCAACGGGTTACGTAATACGAAAGTCCATGCCCATGATGCCGTAAGCAGTGAAGACACTATTACGCAGGGAACAATTAATCACCGTTTTCTTATCCTCGATTTAAACGTATCAATAATCTCGTCAGTTGATATTGATCATTATTAGAAAGGAAATTGAGTTAATCTTTCCTTGAAATAATGCGGGAAAATTTGTTTCCAACTTTCTACACTCTATATACTTTAGCTAAAAAAAGAAAATTTATCATAAAATACATTAAAAAGTTTATTATAAAATATATATTGTAAAGTTGATGGACAATAATAGTTAACAATAAATTTTTTATTAAATAAAAAATTTAATTTAAAAAATTTTATGCGAAAACTTTTTTCTATTTTTGGAAAAATTTATTTACATTTACTGCTTTTTAAACAATGATTATTTTTAAATAATATATCCGATTTTTTGTCATTGGAGACCGATATATTTGACAAACAGAATAATATTTTGTCTTGTTGAGAAACTAAAACGGTTGTTTAATATATAAAATATGTTTTATCGAAAAATTTTCCTTACTTTATTTTACTTGCTTGATTTTTACAGTTTTCGAATGTTGAATATTTTAATGACTATGCGCTCTTTCCTACTCACTTCATCATTTTGTTAAATAATGCAGAAACTGAAAGTTCAAGCACAATTTGCCCAACTTTCTTTCTCCGTCAATCATAATTAATAAACCTCGCATTTTGACATTTAAAGAAGAAACTGTTTTAGTTATCCACAAGAAATAAGAATCATCACGTACGTCAGACGCGCCTCTTACTGTTCCCCAGCAAGGTGCTATTTTTCCCTTCGGCGGACCCTCGCGAGGGTCCTAGGCGAAGGCAGCACTTGCGATAAATCAGAAAAGTGTGCTGCGCGCACGATCGATCAGCTGGCGCGTACCTATTATTGGCTGAAATAAAGGGAAGTCAACACAGAGGTGAAGGAGAGCGACCGTGTCTGCAAGTGCATTTCATCAACGGCAGAAGGAGCGCAGTTGTGCGGTGGGTCGAGGAGGGCGGGAGGGAGGGGCAGGGGTGAACGGGGCGTGCAGGAGGGTTGTATGGGGACGGCGGGGGGAATCAATAACGGCGAATGAACGCTCCGCACGCGCTCCCGCAAGTCCGTTGATTCTAGGCCCTTTTAAAGACCGATAAAAATCTCCGTTGCGTTTAACATTGATGCCGAGCTTTTCCTTTCGATCCGCTCCTTTTTTTTCTCCTCCGACGACCCGAAGATCGGATATATTGGAAGCGACGCGACAGCAGCAGTTAAAAATTAATAGAGTGTTACTGTTTATCAATTAACTTGCACGTTTCGTTATTGGGGCAGTCATTGATCGCGCCGATCTATTTGCAGAATGCAAAAATGGAGTTGAGAAAAAAAGTCTTTATGAAAGACGTGTAAGAAAAGAATGTAATGTAAATCGCAAGGTCTCGTTCTTACAGGTCACATTACTTTATTACATTTATTTATACATCAGTGTGTAATTTGGCTATAACCAGTTAAAAATTAATCAATTAATAGAAAATACTTCTCCGAAGGAGTATAACTTAAACGAATAGAGATTTACTATTTTCACTGGCGTTATTATTATCCTTGGAATGAAAATGAAAAAGGTCTGCTTTTAATAAATCGAAGATTATAGCCTCTTATCCAAAATATCGGATTAAATTAGATTTATATCGATGCCCAGTGATAATTTCTGGCTCTATCTAATTTAACAGCTTACAATTAAGAAACAATAAAATCATTATGTAGAGTGATGTATAAAGTAGCATGGATTATCTATGACTTCTAGGTGGATTCTATATCTACGTTATCTATCACAGATCACAGATATAGCCCATAAAGCATATTTATATACCTTGAATGAACATTCCGCACATTCCTGTCGGTTTATCGCCTCTGATCTTTATTGACCCTGTGTGCGCAAAACAAACAGCAAGTATAAATAATTATACTTGATCTATCAAACTATCTACATAATTAAACAAAGTAACATTTGTGTATTGTTAAATTATTCGTAAGAGCTATTATTTATATTCGTATCTAGAGAGAAAATAAGCATCTCTAATAATATTGATATGCCAATCAATCATAAAGAAATTGAATAATAAAAGAAATTAAAACTTTAACCTTTCGAGATTCGCACGCTTCCGATAGATAATAAAAAGTTACTTTTCTATCATATTGCGACGAGATATTTATCATAGTATATTATACTTAATATTTCATGTTTAATAAAAAAGGAAATATAAATATATAAATTTAAAAAAATGACACAGATCCATAATGACTCTTGGTAATAAAATGTTGTAATAAAATTTGCTATGCGTGTGGATAATTTTAACGAGCTGTTTAGACTTTCTAATTAAATTATATATCTTTCACGACAAGTTATGGAAAGATTAATAGTACAATTTTCCTTTCCAAGATATCTTTTGCTATAAGAAATATTATTACTACCCTCGACTTTGCCTTACAAATGGTCAAAAATGTAAGATCATATCACGTAACATATTATATTACCCAGTGAGTAAAAACCAATCGTTAATCGCGCTACGAAAGTCAAGGACGATGAAACCTGTTAACAGACATAAGTCCTTACGCTTTTCTTGCGTGACTGTAATTTATTATCCTGTTAGAAATTTAATCTCTGCGATAATGAATAAACTTTATGACTTTCTATATAATTTTTTATTTAATATTATAAATGTACGCAGATACATAAATAAATGTTAACATCTTTTAAGCCTTAAAAATTATAAAAATAATTTTCGTACAATGGCGGGTAAAATTCTTTATTGTGAATGAGAGCTTTGTTGTAAAATATTCTTCAGATTCGAAAAATTTGTATTAAATGTAAAATTATTCAATGTTAATTGAGAATAATTATTTTAAACATTCATTGAAAAAATTACGCTACTCGAATATATCTCTCGAGTCTTTTGGCGAACATTGCACTAAAAGTCTTGCATAATCTTGAATTTCAGCGTTGAAGAAATTGATTGGCTAAACTCAATCGTAGTCACATATTGTGGCGCACATAGCGACACGCAGAGAACACTTGTTACATAACAGCGTCATTTGCGCCATTGTACGAGCACGTGCGCACCGCACTGTCTATAAGCTGCATAAATGAGATAAAAAGAGGTCGTTACTCTGTAGTCCTGGCTTTCAACAATACTTATAGACGTCAGCTTCAAAGCGATTGACTTTTGCACGCAAAATTTTTATATGCCCTATTTTTATAGATTAAATTCTTATAGGTTGTCGGACACGTTGTAAATTTATAACAAGAAGCTAAATTTATTAGTAATAATTTTATTATATTATTTTGTGACATTTATCTTATTAAATAATAATATAATATTCCCAACTAGAAGGATAAAAAGAAATTTCTGCTACTTCTTTTTTTAAATTTTATAGTCAAATTTCTTCTACATATTTTACACATATATGATAATAGTATATTAAAATATGATACGAAAAAATGTGACATGTTAAATGAAAAATTTAATAACAAAATTTAGGAACTATCCAAGCTTTTTTGCTCTTTATCGTTTACCTTTAAAACATTTTTCAATTGTTGAAAACGTTTTAAAATTGATAATACGAAAAAAAATCTTAATTAAGAACCGTCTGTCTCGCATTTAGTATGATTACGTAATGCATATAGAGTTCGCGAAATGTTATATATGCAAAATACAATCGCAAAAACACGAAGAATACTCGACAAATAGTTCGCTTGATCATAATGCGATATCGTAGGCGTATTCTCATCAACGTCTACGTCACAAAAGCAATTCGACCGTTCTGGACACGGACGGTTACACAACAACCACCGCCGTCAAACGCAATCAGTTTCCACCCTGTCCGATTGAGAGTTGAATAAATGCGATAGGCGAAATAGGTCTAATGATATATCGGGTTCGTGACTCAATGTTAAGGGTGCCGAATGTAATTCTACGGTTACGAACGGGTGTGTCGCCCATGTACGCATGTATTGTACGCGGACACATGGCCGACTTTGCGGGCGGTTTCCCACAGGTCGCGGAAACGCTCGCTCATAATCACGCACGATTCCGCGACTTTGAGCGGGCAAATCTTTCCGCGTTCCCGACGGACCATCGTGCTGTCGTAATCATGGCACGTTTATAACAGCTACTGCAATCTGTCTATAGCGCAGATTAGCGTGTAACAGACGGGTGTGTCACCCTGCGTGGTCGACGCATGGTCGGACTCGGCCGTGTCATCTCGAAGCAGCGGAAAGAACGAAAGAAGGAAAAAAATGAGAATGATCCTCATATTCCCTGGTCGCAGATCCCGCAAACGTTTCTCGGAGGGAAAAAGCCTTCGGATTTGGGCGTGGCGCGTCTAACCTACACCACGCAAGCGATATGCCGTGTAAAAGCGGGCGACCGCGTCACGCTGCCCGCTGGGCGAAGGGTGAAGCGAGAAGGAAGGGCCCTCGTGGGGCTCTCTCTCCACTTACCATGATAGTAAAGAGCGCCGGAGGCATTGAGGGGTGGAGGACTGGGGGCCGTGGCCCCCGCCGTGGGACTATGCGGCCCCCAACAGGTCTGCTGATGGTCGACCTGATGATTATCGACGTCCCCGACCACGTCGATCTCCTCGTCCTCGGGTTCATGCCTGTGCGGCCGCTTGTCCATCGCATCCGCGGTCTGGTGTAGAGCGAGATGTTGCGCCTGCTGTTCCTGCAGGGCCCCGAGTGGCGTCGCGTCCTTGTGCTCGTTTTGCTGATCGTCCACGCGTGCCTGCCACTGATTCCACTTCCACTTTTTCGCCATGAGACAGCGTGGCATAGTGCTGACGCGGATCCGTTGTCCCAAGGCCGCCGACACTGGGAATTGGCAATGGCGACTGCCGTCGTCGTGGTCCGGTCACCAGGAACAGCGGCGGCGGCGGACACCCACGCGGCACACCAACACCGACACGCTCAACACCAACAACCGCAGCACCAACCGCACCACCGACGTCGTCACGATCGACGATCGCGACTACGGCGCGTCCGTCGCCGTCGCTGCTGGCTGCTCCGCCTACTGTTCCGCGGACGCCGTCGTCGTCGTCGTCGTCGTCTACGCGACGTCGGCGTCTACGTCGCGCCCGTTCGTCACCCAGCCCGGCCGTCTGTGGCTGCGGCCCGTGGTCGGACCGATGGACGATGAGACCGTCTCGGTTGGGTGGCCGCTCGCTGGCCGGTTTCGCCTTCGTCCTACGTGGTACGCGCTGGTGTGACACCTGCAGCCTCGTCATCGGCGCGGCGAGGGCGGCTCCTTAAACGGATGCACCACCGCCACCATGCCAGCTCGCAATCCAGCGGCTTGCGATCCTTGCGAGTCCTCTTGCGAGAGTTAGTTTTCCGCTCGTCCACTCGAGAGGGTGGTCGTCGAGGAGACTTGCTCTATACCGTATCTTGCCGCGGTTTGCGCTCGTATGGCGGGTAAATATGCCTGTGTAACGTGTGCACGCGGGGGTGTGTATATATCCGTATGACTGTGTACGTGTCTGTGTGTGTGTGTGTGTGTGTGTGTGTATGTGTGTTTGTGTATGCGTGTGTGTCTGCGGGGGTGGCTCTCCTCTTGCGCCCCGAGACTTGCCGAGTGGACCGACTGACTGACTGACTGACTGACTGACTGACTGAGGACCGTCCGTCCGTCCGTCCGTCCGTCCGCCCGCCCGCCCGTCCGATACTCTTCCGGTCGCTCCCTGTCGCGGCTCTCGCCAGTGACAGGGGGTGGCCTCGAATACGACGGCGACGACGGGGTGCGACTGTTTAGTCGGTGGCGCTGCCGCTCCGCGTTACCATCCCCTCGGCCCTTTATCCCTTCTCCGTGCCGGCCACCACCTCTGTCACGCTCACGGGGTTGTCCTCGTCACTCACTGCAGGCTCGACTAGTCAGCAGCACCCCCGGCGTCCCTCCGTTGCGGCTCCCCTATGGATGGAATCGAGGGATGGCGCTGCTGCCGCCGTTGCTGCTGCTGCTGCTGCTGCTGCTGATGCTGATGATGGTCTCGTACGAGGGGTTGCACAGCTACCCCTCGAGAGTGCTGATGTCGGTTCTCGATTCCTGCAGGTCGCTCGTTGTGGTTGTGCGTACGTGATGTGCGCGCGTGGCACGGGAACGAGCGTGTGTTGCCCTTGTCAGTGGCGTAGAACGCCAATTCTTTGCATAGTATCGCAGTCGTTAATCGGCGCACTCTCGTAAAAAGCTGAGGGGACATTTGGACAGAAAGAAAATCAATTTCTTCAATAAAGAAACGGACACATTGGTAATTTTTAAATTATAAAAGAAAAGAAAGAGCTTCCGCGAAGTAAACTAATTCAGACTTTTATACAAATGAGTAATGAAACTATACTTTCTTTAGATAAACGTTTAGTTTATACTCTTTTTCTTTAATAGAATTTTAATTTAAAACTTAAGTATAAAGATTATGATGTTTAAAAATTGATTACAAAACCGATAATCTCTGTCGACATTCTTGCAAAAGAAAAATAAAGCAAAAGCTGTGACTTTAGATTAACAAAAATAATGCGTTGAAAATAAGACTTTACGTCATAGAAACCTACGTATTATTTAAGAGTATTAAAAATAAAAATAGACACTTAAATTAAAGAAAGAAAAAATGGCAATACATACATATGCAATAACGACATAAACTGTATATCGCAAATATTTCGCTTTGCCTATGTAAACGATGATTTCGTATTCTTAGTACGTACACACGCGGCACCATACTTTGCGTAAAGTTGAATTTATGTTGCACCACGTATTTGGAGCTCACTACGTAGACTGGGTCGCCCAGCCTGATTTAAAAAGGAGATTGGAAAAATGTAAAATAGGAAGCCGCAGTTACAATACGTTGTACTCTTCACTACGCTTGCATTTATTCTGAATAAGAGCAGAAGGCTAAAGCTATTCCTGCGATTCTATATATATTTGTCATATTTCTCGAATTAACTACGAGTAACAATATCAAATCTAGTTATTTTCCAGTTCTATTTAATAGTTTTGTTAAGTTTTAATAAATTTACGGGCTAATTTTAAGTCCGCTTCTCAGAAGATCGATAACAGTTTCTACAATTTTTTTCCTCCATTTCCTCCGCAATTCTCTGTAATCTACAATATCATGTAATTGCAAATAAGAGTCCATCTCCCGAGTAGACAGAAGCACGATCGCCGCGAGGCGTGCGACGCACCTTCCAGGGATTTCATCGGGTTTAATCGGGACGGAATTTCCGGTAAACCGGCAAAGACTCTCTATCCGGTCATCGACCCCTTATGCTACGCAACGCGCTAAGCTATCTGTAAATCTTTTCCTCGCAAACTCCGCCGCTGTTTATCGCGCCCCGTGCCACATCCGGCGCAACACACACGCACGCACGTACGCACGCACGCACGCACGCACGCACACGCGTACAAACATATCCCGGGACTCTTTCGCAAAAATCGAAGAGGGAACAGCTGGTCAGGGTGCCACGTTCCCGAGCCTCGTTCCTGGCGTTACGCGATGAGCGTAACTCTTTCTCTCTCCCCCTTCCTAAGAGAGACAAAGAGAGGATGGAAGAGAGAGGGTGGATGGTAATTCCTACGGAAGATTGGCTGCATAGTAGCGATACCAAGGCGATATACGTCGTCTACTTGTTGTCGCCGACAATGGTGGTAGTGCGGCGACGGGGACGGCGTCGGCGACGATGGTGGTGGTGGTGGTGGTGGTGGTGGTGGTGGTGGTGGTGGTGGTGGTGCAAGGGTGGCGATACTACGCAGGGGTGTATCTCCCCCTCGTGCAAAAACGAGGAGAAACCGAGGGTGGCGCGGCGGCACGAGCGTAGGGAGGAAAGCGATAGGGCGATAGCAGCACGCGGAGCGCGAGAGGAGAGAGAGACGAAAGGGACGATGGGCGAGAGAGAAGGGTGAAAAGGGAAACGGGAATCGCACATGCGCTTGCGTTCGGCATCGACCCGATGTCTAGGCAACACCTGGTAGCGCCCCACGTGCCACGTTAGGGTGGCACCAGCGTCACTCCGCACAGGCCGCCGCGCGATCCATGCCCTCGGTATCGAATATCCCACTGGCCTTCCCTTCTCCTCTCCCCCTTTCCGTCGGGGCATCTCGTCTACTGACCCACGCCAACGGAGGAGAGACGGGATAGACGTCTTTCGTTCCTCGCTGAATTCTGCGCCCGATGCACGCGCCGCGGATGCCCGGCGCCGCGACGAGGGAATTCCTTTTTCGGGGTGGGGCGCGCGCGCGGCTGGAATTTCGATACTCGAGCTCACGCGCGCGGGTCTAGGTCCATCGCTGCGCAAACGATTCGGGGGAAGGGGAGCAACTCCCGTATGCCCCGTGTAATGCTGATATTACATGCGTCGCGAAATGCGATCCCGCTGAACGCGTCGAAAGCAGACGATGGGACGGAAAATTTTTTAAACGCTGCGAAACATTCCGTCTCGTGGACCTTACGCGATAATATAGCGTGTTTGATAAATTGGCTGTACAAACTGTAATGTCGAATTCAGACTGGCCGTCTACATACAGTTGCAAGTTGATGCGAGAGACAAAGGTTTGGTTTGAGCTTGAGAGAGAGAGAAGGAAGACGAGGAATGCGACGCGCTCTTATTTCCTGAAGGATAAAAATACAGTTGTCGCCGTATACGATTCGCACCGCGATCTATCCTCCTTCTCCATCATCCCTTCCTTTAGAAATTAGTTTCTTTGCATCCCCATCCCCCCCCCCCCCCGACCCTGCTCTATCGACACAGTTAAAGCGAGGAAAGAGAAACCTCGATATTTGAACTCGATAAAGAGAATTGGGAATTTCTCCCACGAATAATATTTGCTAATTGGAACTTTCGTGGAGAAATAGAAGGATGTTATACAGGGTGACCTAGAATCCTCGTTTGTGCTCCACATGGTGAGGCATTTCGACTCGTTCGATCTCGTTTTCCCGCCTCAAATCCAAGGATGGAAAGATCTCAATTTGGAGAATATTACCCGATTACTTTAAATTAAATTAAAACGATTAGCTGAAGCAAAAGTAGCAAATCGATTTTGATTTAATTATATTAATATAAATATTAAAGACGTTATATAAAGTAATGGAGTCAATTATTTTTTTACAAGTTATTTGAAAAATTTTTAAGTAAGATATCTAAACTCTGAAAAATATTTGTTTAATCTCTTTATTAACGTTATAAATGTTATTAAACACAATTTTTGTTTCTACATATTTGTCTTAAAATTTATTCGTTATGATCACTATGCATACTTCCTGCTATATATGTATATCATAAATAACATTATACTGATTATGTTATTATGATTTAATATCATTTCGGCTTAGAGTGTAATTTTAACTTTGTAAGTTCTGTTAATCTTTATCTTGAAAGTGTGGCAACAGAAAATTAAGCGCCACAATTCGAACTTTTGTATTAAGACAAAGAATTCTTTCCACCTTGTGGAGTTATAGGATCGTGCGATCCTATTATCTTTTGCGTAATCTCAGCGCAACAGCATCTCTCTCTCTCTCTCTCTCTCTCTCTCTCTCTCTCTCTTTCGCTCTCATTCGCACATAATATTATTTCGCTAAATTTTTGCTTCGAGAGAAGCCTCAAACGGGAAAGCCAATTTATTATCAAACGATGCGCCCACAAAGAGCAGATAAGCCTTTACGTAGCCTCGCCTCTCACCTTGCGACACTGGTTACGCGAAATCGTTATTAATTAGTCCAGCTTATCGTAAAGTATCGGGGCCACGTTGAGGTGCTTGAATTATTTCCATGAACGCGAGCGAGCTCAGTCACGTAGAGTATTTACCCTAAACCCTTCTCCACGGTACAGTGGAGCGCATTAATGATGATCTCCCGCGTTATTCGCGGATCAAAGGAACGGCAGGACACGCAGCGGACGTTAGCTTATACTCGGAAAAAAAATCCAAAGTGAGCCAGCAGTGCGCGAGCAAACACGAACCAGCAACTTGTTTATTTGTGTTTGCTCGGCGTTCGGCGACTTGGTCTGGATTCAGCTTTAGACAGACGCCATCAATGCTGTGCACGATACAATGCTCGAAGAGGAGATACATTTACGCCAAACGAAGCGAAACTCTCCTCTCGCTACTCTCTCTCTCTCTCTCTCTCTCTCTCTCTCTCTCTCTCTCTCTCTCTCTCTCTCTCTCTCTCTCTCTCTTTTCGTCTCTCTCTTCGTCTCTCCATTGTGTCCGCTGGTAAGTTAACGTCGAGCAAGACGTATGCGTGCGACGAATAATTTACGAGGTTCCGATTTAGATCCCGATTCGGCCACTCGGCTCCACGGGGGTACGCGAATCGGGGTGAGATTGTGCAACCTCGGGAATGAAATCAGCCCACCCGCGACGTAAGCGATACGAATCGTGCCGACGACACGCCATTCGCTCTCTCTCTCTCTCTCTCTCTCTCTCTCTCTCTCTCTCTCTCTCTCTCTCTCTCTCTCTCTCGTGTCTCTCCCGTAATCTCTTTTGAGATATACCTGAAAGGTTGTCGATGTGGAAGCTCCGAATCGCTCCGGGCGTTATAAAGAGAGCGCCCAGTAACGAGATATAAACTTTGATATTTCGCTTCCCGTCTGTCTGTGTATGCCCCAATCGGGGCTACGCAAATATTTTGATTTCAGGCCGGTGCGACGTTCGTCGGCGGAAATTTCTCTATGTGCGCCCAGGACGAACGCTTTCGTTCCTCATCGTCGGGAGGAGCGGCTGAATAGCAACGCGCCCCCTTTTCCAATTACGCTTACCCCTTTCAGGTTTATTGAATGGACGTATAATAAGGGGCTTGTGTATTATGTATCGAAATTTCATATCGCCGTCTTGTGCACTCATTAATTTTCATTCTGACCCTTTGCGATTATCCGTTGTCGGCTTCCAGGCCGGTCTTGTATCGTCGAGTGAAACAATATTGCCGTAGTTGTTACATTTTCAAACTTTTTCTCTCGATTCAATATAACATAAATAATTCTATAAAAATAAATAATAAATTCTATAAATAATTCTAAGAGGAAAAAGGATAATTGTCATGTGCTATAACATTTTCTCAAATTCTCCTCCAAAGCGAAACGCAATGCTACGCAAAATTGAATCAGAAACGAATTGAAACCCATGTTTTCAAACCCGATTGTTGTCACGTTGCTGTCGTATAAGTCGTTTAACTCGTATTCACAGGTAGTTGATTTCGTTGTCCGGATTTCATCGGCTTCACAGTCGCGTTCGGTTGCGCCTGCAAGAATGGGGGACTTTGAGTTTCGGTTCGTAACTTGGCCCCGCGTACTTTATTTCGGAGAGAACTCCGCAAACTTTTACACGAGTTATACGATCACATTTTTACATACGACTTTTGTAAATGGAAAATTGATGAAATCGTGAAAGAGAAGAATAAAGAAATCGCATAAACTAATCAAGATAACATCTTCTCTGAATAGAAGGCAATAAAATCCATTCCTCAAAATTCTCAAAGTAATAATGGAAGAGACTATATTAAATAATCAGCGGTCGATTATTTAATTCAATCATTTAGGCTGCCACCGAGGCCTGCCCTCGGCATTTTGGGGGGTAAGTCTGGCGTTCAAGGTTTCGGCTGCTGGATGAACCAAATTTCAGGTAACTATGCGAAAGATCGATCGTCGTGCTCGTCGTTCTATGCACGCTGTACGTACGGGCTACTACCTGCACGGTTCGCGTGATCTCAATCGCGGAACACTTTGACGTCTCGATACATGGAGGCAGGGATAAAAAAGACCGATGCTTTATGCGGCCGCATGTATAGCGATACGGCGATTGACTCCATTCTGGGCTTTCCCGCTTTTCGTACCGACATGCCGTTCTTTGCTCAATGGACAAAGAACAATAAACAGCCAAAAACTCGTCATCACCTTCGGCGACATCGAGCCGGTATTTTCGAGCGCTACCGGACTCGGTGGCAAGAAGCAGCGTCGAGGGACGATACTTAAGCGTCTTAAATGTTTTGTTATGGTCTTGGATTACAACGTCGCGACGATAAAATTATCGAGAAACCTGTTACTCGCGGTTACGAAGATTACTCAATTAATTTAAAGACCTTTCATGTCGCGCGACAAAAAAATCCTGTTAATTTTTATACATGGCCAATGCATATAATTTTACATGCATACGATATGTAATTTTAATATGCTGTACGATTAATTTTTTCATGGACGAGTTTATTGAAACAGTGCTGATTGATTATCGGAAAAGTAATTGGACGATGAATAAAATTCGAACATTAATTAATTTTTTCCGAATGAAAAAACAAAAACGTCGAGATGGCAGCGGTTCTTAAGTAACAGACGAATGAAAGTGCTTGGAAGCGAAGCTTCCGAAGGACAATATTTCCTCTCGCGAGTATTACATTAAATATGACGTCTCTCTTCTGGAAAATCTTGAGAGAACAAACCTTTCGTTTTTCCCTTTTGCTTCATTATGCATTATTTATCTTACTGAGTTTGCCACTGCATTGCGTCATCTCGTAATCTACTTATCTGTAAAAATGGAACGCAGGTCCTTCCGCATTGTGAAAAGTGCGGCTGTTTGAAGTATTAACTTGTTGTTACTACCACGAGACAGACGCTTCTCGAGGCAGACATATATTCGTATTCTCCAACAGTAAGTACGTCCATTGCCTGGGGTATCGATATCGCGGTAATGTCTGGAATTATCGATTGGCGTGCATTAATAGGCTTCTTCTCGCATCGTGAAAATCAAGGATGACAAGGGAGAAATCCAGGATACGCGAGACTTTTGTGAGCACACAGCAAAAACTCTCTTTGTTGAAAGAGAGCGACGAAAAAAAGCAATAGTGAAAGGGAAAATTATTTTTTGAGGGATTAAATATACCAAAGCTATTATTAATATTGAAATTATGGACTTTTAATTAAAAATATCATCGGACCGTATAAATATCTTATTGTTACTATAAATCGTAGTTCAATTCCTTCAACCCTTGTTCAGATTCGAATGTTTCGTTAAGGAAAATTTATTCGTGGAAACACGCAAAACACGCAAGAGTGATTGTCTCTGTAGTTTCTTCTAATAAGGCAATTCACGTTGTTGGATGTATTGAGAAGTATTAACGGTATAAGGGTCGAAAGAGCATTTCTGTCGCCGTGTGTTTGCGTCTCATCGCCACCCTGTGACCCACCCTTTCACGTAAGCGCATGCCAACTGTTATAGGGGTTCTAAAACAATACAAGCACGGGATGCTGACGTATCTGCAGCACTTTATCGCGATGTATACTCGACGGATTTACAATTTACGAACCTGAAACGAACGAGAACAGGGATTGGGATCCGACCGCATGTGTCGCGTGTGCGTGCGTATCTGTGTGCTTCGTCGTGATGTTTTTAAAGTCAACCTTGTACGTACGTGGACTCGTAATTTGTACAACTGAGAATAACGCAGATCACGCTCGTAATAAAATCGGCTTAATACGATGGCGGTACTTGAAACACTATTTTTCCAACCTGTGAATGTTACGCACAGTGCTAATATTACTGGTCAGAATTACAGATTTATGATTCTGCAAATTAAATTCTAGCTTTTCATAATAGTATCTTTTTTATTCTCAACAACCACTTTTATCAACGCGTTGGTAGAAATAAAAATGCGGTATCACTGAACGCACAAGAAATGTTGTCTAAATTATAAGATTATTACATTACATAATTTCAAACTGATTAAAACTTAATTTAAAAACAATAAACTACTTATATATATATATATATATATATATATATATATTAAAAGTGACATGCAAAAAATAAACTCCAATTATATTTTAATTCTTTATTAGTTAATACAATTTAATATGAAACACGTAATTATCGTAATAGCAATCTTATAATTATGGAAAAAGGAAATTAAGAGTTTCTCGCCTTTGATCTGCTGTAATTTCGAGCTAAAGGATCTTTATATATACGAATTTTGCATTTCTGGCAACGCCGCCTCGACTATCCCTCTTTCAAGCACCCTTCCGCAGTTCTAGGGTGAATCATCCCTCGTCCTCGAGCTCCGACGATAATGCGAGTCCCCGCGCACTTTGTACCGTCGAAGGAGGTCAGGTCTTTGTGTTGGATGATATAAATTTATGCGTAAGGAGAAGAGGGCCGGACCGTGAGATATAGCGGTAACGGAGGAAAATGTCATGGTAGAGAGATAAGCGATCGGACGGATTTAGAAGAACAAGTAGGGGAACTTGCGAAACGCTGGAGTTTATGGCAGATGGAGATATGTACGCGTGGACATTGTATATTATTACTATTTTTTTTCCAACTTTCTCCGGAATACAAATTGTCTACGTCGCAAACGGCGCAAATCACATTTTTTTAAGTCTGAGATATCGATTGGAAAATATAAGATAAATATAAGATAAGATCCATCTTTTAAAAAAAACTACAATATAATAGCTAAATGTGCTGTATACATATCTAAAAATTTTATACAAATTACAGACTGTCTTCATTCATACGCTGGACCTTTCAATCCTTATCTGTATTCTATCTGTTACTCGACTTTATCGTTACCCAAAATTTATGCTCCGCTCGAAATGTAGCTTATTCATGTGCTACAAGAAGGAAGGAATATGAAAGAATATAGCTGTAAGTATATATAGATAATAAATAGACGTAAATTGAAAAAATTGTTGGCGTGTATTTCCATGCTTCTGACGTCATAATCCAAGATAGCTGATGTAGACGTCAAGGACTTTTAAAGACTTGTTGTCTTGAATTTGCAGACATTTTACAAATATTGATTCTGTATACGTTCAGTTTAATTCGTTGTGCTAATTCGTCGAAGAAAGTATTTCTTACGTCGTCTTCCTTCACGCAGTTTTCTATCATGAATCTACAACTTTCCCCTGCCTGGCACTCTGACGAATATTTTAAAAGCAGCAGAGTTATTAACTCAAGCGTATTTAATTCTTAATGCCGTTAGTGTCCCCAGAGGCTTACCATTGTAATTCGTGAACGGGTTACGTAATCGCGACCGAATTTTATAAGGTAGGAAGACGAGAATACTTCGATATCTTTTCTCATTTGGCGTAAATGGCGGACGCACGCGCGGGCATGATAATCACATTGAGAATTTCCATTCTGAGAGATTGTACTTTAAGCTCGACGATTACCTAAAAGTTCCTAAAATCTGAATTTCTCGAACGCTCCTTATATAATTTATTTTTCACACGGTCTGAAATAATTAGACACAAATAATTTTCTTATTACAGCTTTTTGCAGTTGTAACAAAATTATTAATAAGACATTAAATATCGACGTTCAAAAGACGAGTCATTCAATTTTCTTTTTCAAATTTTGTCGAAAAAATCCACAGGACAATTTTCTTTATCTTTGCACATTTACATTTAGAATAAGCTCTCTTTCGAATATATGGCGATGCATTAAAGTAAAAGATTAATTTGAGGCAGCCGGTTCTTGATCTTCCGACCGTAGTCATTGTGCCGGTATTATCGTGTTTTAAACGAAGTTTTAAATTTTACGGCTCAACTTTAAAGTCTCAAGTTTCACGGCGAGCCCATTATCTAACGTAATTTACAGTTCCAGAGTAAATCATCTCCGTGATACGGCGCTACTCGCGACAGCAAAGAAGAAGCGATGACTACAAAAGGAACGAGAGCGCGGAAAAGGAATGGAATTGTAAGTCCCACGAGCGGATATCATTATATGTTATTAACGTCATCTATTATTCATTCGTTATAATCGCTATTCTTGTAACAATTACATATATCATTCATACGCGCAACTAGCTTAGGAGCGGAAGTAAAAGAGACTGTGTTAATGCGCAGTTTAACAACATCTGACGTAATTTAGACTGATATATCCAGTTCAATTAAAACTCGTTTGGATGTATCAAAGTAATGGGCCAAGTTAATAATTATATTATGCCGGGTAAATGGATCGTTACCGCTAGGAAGAAACATTTTTAATTTAGGGCCCCGGCTTTCCTAAAACTTTAAGTAAAAAATTCTTTACATGAAATTAACATGTCGCAATTAATAAAGCGCCGCCGTTTCCTTTTGCTTTCTGTTTTATTTCGACGTCCGTAAAGTGACTAAAGGGCATCTTGGAAAGAAAAGCAACAATGGTCCCTCTTTCTCTTCGCGGGGATGAAATCCATACCACCCACGTGCTATGACGTGTTCGACTTTTACCCTTTGCGCTGTTTCCAGAGATAACACTCACACAGATGCGAAACATCCAGCACGAAGCAACCGGCGCGCATGCGAGGCGACGTAATATATATTTACGTACGCGTCATTTCGCTATACAGAACGACGGTCCGAAATCGCCCCTTGCTTAATGAAACTACCCTTAACAAAATGGCGACCACTCGAACGAAATTGGAATGTATGGTATCTACGCTAAATGCCGCAGATACCTCTAACGCACGAAGTCGCAATAAATTTTCGTATTGTATTGAGATATTTGTTAGAAAAGAACTCGACATTCATCGAGGGAAATTACAAAGCGGCTGATCTACAAGTTTACATTTGATGTATCGATAAGATGGAAGATTATTAATAGATCTTATGTAATTAAGGAGCAATTATAAATAAATTAAATTTAATATTTATATTCAAGCTTTACACATAAATTGTAAATTTATACTGAAATTGATGGGATATATTTATTAAGAATTTTTTTTTTCAAACTGAACAGACGCTGAAAAATAACGTAACTTACTTGATTAAATAAATCCTAAGAATTATGCGGTGAGATTAATACGTCAAGATATAATACTGTAATGGTATACATTGCTAAAAATCCTATAAATCATGATTACAAAAATCTCTAGAATTTTAAATCTGAAAGTTTACATACAACAGAGGGAGAAAGAGGGAGATAATAGAAAGAGAAGAGAGAGAGAGAGAGAGAAAACTGTAAAAAATTTATAAGCCATTAAAAGAACGAAATCAGCAAAAAGATAACATCAACTAAAATTCTAAAAATTCCTAAAATTTTCGCGATGATTGGCGCGGACCGCAAACAATTAAAAAAAAAGTAATATTTAATTTCTATGTCAATAATAAATAGAAAATTTCCAGAAATACAAGGATACGCACAAACGTCTCGACGATTTTGTTTCACTTGTATTTTTTAATCGAGAAAAAGTAGATTGTGATAAACGATTAATTGCGCTGCTCTTGCTGGAAATTTACGAAGATTTTTAAGAGTCGGCAAATTCTCGGGCAAGAGCCGGTTTCCAATAATTTTCAATTGTGCGGCGCCTCATCTGAAGCGGACGTGCGGCTGGACTGCTGGCCGTTTCGTTATTATTCGTTTCGCTCGCTCTCCATTCGACTCATGCACATCGCTTCGCCGACCATCACCCGTTGCTCGGCAACCTCTGACTCGCGACGTGTCGTTATATGATGGCGGCGGGGGTGGATAACCGGTGCGGCTGTTCAGTCTCTCTCTCTCTCTCTCTCTCTCTCTCTCTCTCTCTCTCTCTCTCTCTCTCTCTCTCTCTCTCTCTCTCTCTCTCTCTCTCTCTGTCTCTGTCTCTTCCCCTCTTTCTCTTTCCATCTCCCTCTTTGTGCCTCCACTGTTCGGCGAGGCCGTCGAGTGGCACTCGTTGACCAAACGGTCATTACGACAAATGTTAGTTATATCTTGACGACGCCATCAGATACTCCGCGAACTAGCACGAATCGGACGGAGGTGTATATGGGGTGAACCACCATAACCACCCCTCATAGCGAATAGCGCTGTTGGCACCTATCCACACAAACTGCAGCTGCAGGATTATGCTCGTACGCGCTTGACATAACTTTTCGTCGAAAATATATGTATAATCGATAACCAGACAATATAGGGGAGAGATATATATCGCAGCACGGAAAGTAACGACTTATTCAAGTAGCTTGAAACGAAACCGTGGCCCGCGGTATCAATCTTAAGATTGATAACAATTTCTATCGGGATATATTTGCATGCTGATCGTTTGAAATATTCGCGTCATCCGAATATGCTAATCTCTCATTCGCAAACTTGCGCGAGTAAGAGGGTTAATAATAACTACTTTAGCAATTGTTAAAATGGCTTTTCTCATTTTAGATGATGAATTTCCAACTGGGTTAACGCGAGAAATTTACTGTATGACTTGGTTCTAAGTGACCGATCTAGTTATCACCGTTCTATGCATGTTCTTAAAGTTTACATAAGATGAAATCATAGATTAAGATGGAACCCTTGTCAGGGGTCATATATCTGAACCCATTAATTACTACGGCACTATCATAATCTGTCGCGCAATCTCGTATTCCGAGATGATTAGCAGAGTCCCTGTAAATTTCGCATAAAACACGTCGCGAATTTACCTATATCATCTTCGCCTAAAGAAGAATATACGTATATAAAATAAGAAGCGAGACAGAGATGTAAAATAATAAAATCTTGTTAAGAAGGTGAAGAAGAAAAAATTTACTACTGAAATTACGCAGGAAAAAGATACGTTGCGTGGAAAAAATTGTCTTGCTAAGTCCACATTATTTATGGATAGTAACAGTATTTTACTGCAAAATATTGTTTTAATAACAACCATCTCACTACATGTGCCTACTTTAATGCGAATGATATGAATTGTAATTAATAGGACTATTGTAGCCACCCACACGTAGCGAGAGGGAACGTAAAATTAGCATCTGCCGCCTTCGCGGAGCGTACGCACAGTTAATTTCGTTTATATTACTACTCGATATTGTTGTGAGCTTCCCGAGAAAGTTGGAGCGGCGTACCGCGCGGACAACATCTGAGAAAATAATCCGAGTTAATTCCATCGGAGCTACACGTCTCGGGGCCAACTTGTAGCGTTAATTTCAGGAGTCTCCCGGAAAGAGAATGGACACGGCCATACGCAATAAATAAATCCAATAAAAGACACGCGAGGTGGAGGAGCGAAATAGAAGAAAACGGGCCGGCCAGGCTAACCGGAGACGGAGACGGAGAGGAGAGGAGAGACACCGACAAACGGAGGCAGAGAGACAGAACCCGAGGCGCGGAATAACGCGAGGGTGAGAAGAGAGAGACACGGTGGGGAGATGGGGACCGGAGCGGCGGGGTGGAACGTCACGGGAGCGAGACGCAACGATGGTGGAAGGGGACGAGGCAGGGGGTGGGCGCGCGCTATCGCGAACCCCGCCGGTGAACGCGGCAGGATGCCGAGGTCGACGCTATCGATTGGCGTCGGCGTTTCCTCGTCGGTATCTAGCGGCCGGTGCGCGCTCTCTCTCTCTCTCTTCCTCCTTCTCATCCTTGTGTCTCTTTCTCTCTGTCAGCCGCGAGGAGGGAAGGGAGGGGTGGTTTTGCCCTCGACCCCCCTCGTCCCCTCTCTCCATCTCGCTCGGTCGCACGCTCTTCCGCCCTTCCTTCTCAGCCACCCACCGCGGTAACAGGTGTTGGTCTGGCCCCGAACTCGTACAAAATCGATGGGCGAGAGCCAGATCGGCGCTGCGAGGGGTTTCCCCGCCGATCCACACCCCCGGCCTTCCCCCTTAGCAACCTCCGCCATCCCCTCGATCAGGGACAGAAGAGAGGGTGGCGCGTAAGAACGGGGGAGCGAGAACGAGAGACGCGGAGGACGCGCCGCGTCGCGGCCGACGAGGAGGCGACGACGAGAAGGGGGTTGGAAACGCGAGTTACCAAGGCAGGGAGGGCAAGGGGGGAAAAAGCTGCACACGAGCGCGGCGGCGAGGACGCAGGCGCCCGGGACGCGGGGCGACGCTCGTCGGCGACGCTGCATTGGCAGTTGCACCCCAGCCACACCCGGTACGAGCCATGTAGTCGGGCTACCCTCCACCGCGATACACGGCGGACAATTGTTGCTTCTGCGCCTACAGGTGGTACATCTTCGTCTTCGATCTTCGCGGAGCTCGTCGGTACTCGCGTCCGCCGTCGCCGGGTGCCCGGGGATTCCGTCGTCGTCCTCGTCATCGTCGTCTTCGTCGTCGTTCTCACCGTTGTCCACATCTTCGTCGTCATCGTCGTCGTCGTCGTCCTTGTCGACCCATCGTCGCCGTTGCCGTCGCCGTCGTCGTTATCATCGTTGTCGTCGTCGTCGTCGTTGTCGACCCATCGCTCCTTCTCGTTCCACGTCACCGCCGCCGCCGCCGCCGCCGCCGCCGTCGCCGTCGCCGTCGCCGTCGCCGTCGTCGTCGTCGTCGTCGTGGCCATCGAGGTGCTCGTTGTCGTGGTTACGCCTCGTGTATATCCGTCCGCCGTGCGAGACTACCGATAGTCCGCGTGCTCGCCGAGCGAACCGTCGTCGACACGCTGCATCGGTGTGTCCGTCGGGATCCCGGCCGAGTGGCTTCCGGCAGGGAAACGTAAAAAAGAGACGAGAAAGAGACGCGTCGGTGACGCGAGAGGGGGTGGCCGTGGTGTAAAGGCAGGGGGTAGTACCGTAGCTTGGGGCGCGCTCGTCAGCCAACTCGCTTTCGACTGCGACTGTGTGCATCGCGTACAGGGTAGCGAGAGCGCGCGCGAGACACAGGGGTTGCAAGGGGGTGCGCGCGGGATTTCCGGGGTCGCGGAGAGGGCTAGAGGGAGCTATCGACCACACACGTAAGGCGGCGGCGGCAGCGCTCGCACACACCGGCGCACACGGATACACAACATCGCGGACCTGTTGTCCAACTTGTTGCTCGTCCCTGCGAAGGCACACCCGCCCATCTCCGGAGTCGAAGGAGAGCTTATTTTCGAAAAAGGAGTGAGCGCCGCTCGCCGAGGAATCGCCTGATCGCATATCGCGCAACGCCGCGCACCGACGATCCAGCTCCGACCACCCCCGGAAGCACGGACGAAGAAGGCGAGGATGGAAATACGCCGGGCTACGCTGAAACGCGAAGCTTCAAGCTTGAGTGTCGACTGAAGAAGGCAAGAGGAAATGTCTACGACCATTTTTACCCTCAGTGTATAGTTTTGTGCAAGCTTGATACAGTGTGTTGATCTCATCGGAATATCGTGGATCGTGCTTCGTGAGAAGACTGGGATTCACCCTGCGAGACTTCCTCTCTTCATGAGCGAAGACATTGAAGAAGACTAGACGCGCCGGGAAGCTCCACTTTCATCCTCGGAGCACAATAATCGTTTCCTAAGGTCCAAGGGGAACTAGTGGGGCGCGCCGAGTAATTCAGAGGACCAACTTGTTATAGAAACTCAGCTATTCGGGGCTCTCAAAGTTTTACCGTGAACAGCAGAACGTCGGCCAGAGAACTCGCATTCGACGAAGACGAGCAGGTCCGAAGCCTGCTTTGTCAACGAAGCAACGGGCGATCGTTTTTTTTTTTAATCGCACCACTCAAACGAGATTTCTCTCACTGAGGAACGGGGAAACTTGCGTGCACCGTTCGTGAGAGAAGTTGAACGTCCAGAGGCACCAGATCCTGCCGCAATGAGGATATCGTCATCGGGACCCGCGCGTCTCGAGGCAGCGACGTCATCGGGAATCGGCGCGACGAGATACCACCTGGAACAGCCGGGCGAGTGAATCTCGCTGAACCCGAGAGCGACGGAAGCCCCAACGTGGATTCGCGCATTCCCGGTGACGCATGTACTGCCGGAAGCAACGCAGGCGAACGAACTCGCGGCGGTGAAGCGGAGAAAGAGAGAGAAAACGGGGAGCGAAAAAGAGAAGGAGAAAAAGAGAGAGAGAGGAGAAAAGGGAGATAAGCTAGATGGGTAGAACGCGCACGTAGACGTATGCGTACGTTTTGCGAGCGACGAGCGACGCGGCGGGCATGAGGCCGGCGCCGTAGAGCATGTAAAATCTTCCACCCGTGAATATACAACGAAAGCAATACTACAAACAAGGTAATCTCGAGGAACAAAGCAAAGGCAAGCCGCGCGCACATATACACACACCTTCTGCCACCCTCCCACAATCTCGCCCTCCGATCGCGCTTAGGGATCATCCAGAACCGACGCACCGCGTACTATTTCCCAACCGCTCGGACTCGATCGCCCACGATCGACGGCTCCTCCCAGCTCCTCGCTTCACTTAAGAGATATTTTAATATGAATGTATACATGCGCATATAGACACCGCTCTCGTACGCGCTCACTCTCATCCCTGTATATAGTTATACAAAAAAATATATATATATATACATTTATACGCAGAGTCCTATTGAATAATTGTGCAACGACGTTTAGGATTAAATCGAGCGATATCGCCAAGATAGCCACCCTGAGCGTTTTATCTTCCCCAAGAAGAGAGTCGTTTGTCCTCGATCCTTTTTATTAAAGGGAAGAATTGCAAGTAGAGGGAACTTTGATTGGAACAGCCGGCCGCCTGTAGATCGATACAAGGCCGACAGATTGATCATGTCGTATCTCAGGATATTCGACAGGAAGCGCGTGAATGGGACAACGAGATCGAGCATTGATTGAGAGATCAATTGATGTCGTTTGCCTCGTGATACCTCGGCATTAATCGTCATCAGGCGCAGATAAACCCACCGTTTTTCCGAAAAAAAGAAAGAAAAACGAGCGGGACAGTTGACGGTATATTGAACGATATATCATAGTGCGTCGTTCGCCGGCGTGAAGCCGCGACTTGTGCGAAGAGGATTTGCGCGATATACGCGATCGACGCTTCTCGATCGTGGCACGGGAACGCGCGCTCGCAATAAAGTACGCCGTCACGTCGAAGGACCGAGGGAAGAGGAAGAGGAGAGTCAGGGCTCAAGAGGGTCGTGTTTACCCTGCGCGGTTGTTTGGTGATCTTAGAGCGATATTTCGTTATTAATCCCAGTGCGAGGAGAGCGACGATCAGCCAAGATGCCGCGTTGCTATATGGTAAAGAAGGCCTTGTGCAACAAGTACATAACCAGCGTTGCCAGAGGATTTGAGAGCTGGGGCCGCGTAAGGAGCACGCCATCGCCAATCCCCATACAGTTGCCCGTCGCGCCCGCAGAGGAGTGCGTCGCGTCTCCTGTTGTACAAGGTACGCCACACTCTGCATATTTTGCCGGGATTCTGCGAATCGTTGCATCAATTATTTTTCCAAGTTAATCGGACGAGTACCAAACAAAGCATCCAAACAGAACAGTTTAAGTAGTTTCAAACTGGACAAGAAAGCGAGATTAAGATTATATTATGCAAACAATATGAGAAAATACAACATAAAGTATATACAAAAGATACGTAAAGATATGCAAATATCTTTTGAATGATAATTTTCAGAAAACGCGATAGTTGCTTTTTTTTGTTTTTTCGTAATTGTTTCAGCGCTTTAGCGACACTTTATGATATTCACTTTGGCGCATAGCGCTAGCCCGATATGAGTTTATATCGAATTATCAAGTGATAATGGTGCCACACGCCGCTGCGCACCGCGTAATTCCCGACAATGCGTTACCTGGTCGCAACAAAACGACCTTAATTGTCGGAATTCTCCGTGGTGTTACTACTTGTACGGCGCATCCGCCGCTCTCGTGTGAACGGCGAAAATGGTATGCGAAACTTGTCGAGACAGTAAATGCAGTTACAAAGGCGGCGCTCAGAATCATCGTAACGGCAATGGCGTTTATAGCAGCTCGGTATAAAGAGACAAGAATTTCGAACGTTCGCGCTACGAATAATTTACAGTTGATCAAAATCATTTGCGGCAGCGTCTAAAAAATGACGAGTCTTTTATTTTAATTTTGTTGATGATGTCCGTGTAATACTTGTTAAAATTAATTAAAATCAATGTTTATCATACTATTGAAAATTATATATGTATATAAGAAATGTAATATCTAAATATCTTAAAAAGTGTGCTAACTTATGGGATGCATAATTGTAAAGTTATAAAACACAATTTTCTTTCTTCTTTATTTTCATTCGTTTTTTTTAATTATTTATAAAGATAAAGAGAGGACCAAATTTTAATTCAATAATTTTTTATTGTACATTTTTTTCTATTTTATACACATTGTAGGTCTTTTAATAATCAATATCTTAATAAATATCTCATATATACATGAGTGATATATATGTATTTTCGCAGTCGCGCAACTCACGACAAAAATTTTGCACATATCCAAAGTTGATACAACTTTTTATTGCGCAAATAAAAATAATGCAACACGAAAGGATATCTGCACGATATTCATAGCTGTCGATCCTTTCACGAATAGCGAGACTCTTCGTGATCACAGTAAAAATTCATTCCACTCGCGAAACGTAGAGAAACAACGATGGAGAAATATTAATACAGATCGGCCTGGCGGCGTAAGAGAAGTCGGTCGCTTTTAAAACGAAACGTGCGCTTTCATAACGGAGTTATCGTGAAATTTTATATCCGCTTAGTCTAGGAGACCTTCTTGGTTCCCTACTCCCATCCCCTTTGACCTCGTTTCTAACATATTTGCCGTCATAATCCCACTACCCCTACCTTCGCAATCCGCACTGTACGGCCCACGTCTTCCTCCTACCCCTCTATCATCCGTTTATCGCTGCACTTCTTCCAACCTCCATCAAGGTTCGACACTCTTTGCTATCACGCCGGTAACGAGAATCGGATACCCTCCTTTGGTATCCCATTTAAAAGCCCGCGGCGTCGTTAAATCTCGATTAAAAAGTCAAATGAAAAGAAAGAAACGAGTTTGCACGTTGCCGCGGTGTACAATTTAAGTCAGTATTTTGCAACAACACGAGCTTACGGCAAATTTATATATATATATATATATATATATATATATATATATATATATTCTTATTCCGCCACGAGCGTGGTCTAATTGTAAAGTTATCACAAACGCGAATATGAAGCTTAATCTTTGTGATCGCAGCAGAATGCCGCAACACGCAACCGAGAGACGCAACGGCCGTCGCGCCTTCCGTCGTGGCCGACGCCGAGCCCTCGAAGAACCAGCCGGGCGACGCGGACACGACTGTCGCGACGACCACGTCGGCGATGGTGACGGCGTCGTTATCCGTCATCACGACAACCCCCGCGACGGACTACTCAATGATGACGCGAATGGAGCCGGCCGTCATGGCTGTATGCACCGCCACGACGACCCTGACGACTCTATCTCCGGCAGAAACGGTCGTCCTTCCCGTCGAGAACGCCACAACAACGACAGTGACGTCGTTACCTCCGTCGGACGTGCATACGATACCGGAGAGAGCCGAGGAGACCACGACAACGTCCACCATCACGACGCTGCACCATCATCCAGCACCACCGGCCGCCAAGGAACCGTCTCCGCCGTCCAGCGTCTCCACGTCGACGTCCTATCACCTAGAGGACACCCTGGAGCATTCGAGAACAGCCGATTCCAGGTTACGACTAGTCGCCACGTCCTGCGACCTGCCCATGTCCGGCCACGTGCCGTCCATGTTTAAGGACCGCTCCGCGGCGGAGACGGAGGCGGCGCACGACCTCCTCGAGCTCTCTCGATCGCTGCCCCCGTTGGCGCCGCCGAGCGTCGCGATCGGCCCTCAGAGCGTAATCGAGTCGCCGGCGACCGATGTCCAGGAGATGACGGTCTATCAACCGTCGGCCGACCAGCCGATCTACCAGGTGAACACGATAGACCTGGCCAGCTCGACCATTTACAGCCATCACCAACAGCAGCAACAACAGCAGCAACATTCCGCGGCCAGTGTCATTTACGAGTCCAGTACGACCATCGTGCCATCCTCGGGTAGCGTTTTCATACCCCTATCACCGGTGCAAGAGATCCTGCTGACGTACAGCACATCTAGCATACCGTGCACGTCAGTCATCGCCCAACAGCCGCAGCATCAGCCGCCACCGCAGGAGCAGCAGCAGCAACAGCAGCAGGAGCAACAGCAGCCACCTCATCATCAGCAACAACCGTTGCAACAGCAGCAACAGATCGAGGCGACGTCGCCACTGACGCCGTCGACCTCCGAATGCAGCAGCGATATCGAGAACAGCAATCCAAACTCGCAGCCGATGCAGAGGGACAAGGAGGTGCAGACCATCAGGGAGGAACATTCGGAAAGCGTGAAACCGGCCAGTTACACATACGACACGTTGCTCGTCTCGGATGGCAGATCGAAGAACAAGAGGACGCCGCCCGCGCAGAAGAACCAGGAAACCGAGCCGATCGAGGCACCCGAGACTTCCAAGACGGGTCGCTACGTGTGCTGCGAGTGCGGTGAGTAATTAAATTAACTCTATTGTAATCTCAGATAGGAAACTTTTGTAATTAATGCACAATTATTGCTTCTTTCCATTCACAGCATTTCGCAATTAATTGTCATAAGGTGATTTTGCAAAACGCATATCTTTTGAAGAAAAAGAATTTTACAATTACAAGTTGTAAATATTGAGAAAATTATGAAGTAAAGTTTCTTAAAAAATAAAAAATTTCTCACTATTACTTGAATAATAACTGTATAATTTTTTTGCTGTAACGATTTTTACAATAATTACAAAATTAATTTCTGAAATGTATTCAGTAATAATTGTGCTAAGATGATTCGCTCTAATTATACAATTATACAAGAGTTTATTTTAGGCATCAATTTTTTAAAGATTGCTATAAGTATGTTTCAATAATTAAATTTAGAATTAATTAATGATTTTAAAAGATAGATTTAAATTTATTACACAATATATTATACATTATATTTTCAAATTAAAATGATGCTAAAATTTTTCTCCATGCGTTCCTATTTGGGATGTTATACCTTAATATTGCACCTCTCAATACATTGTTAAATTCGCAATGTCAAATTGTACCCAATTTGAGGCAAATTATATTCATTTTTAACCATTCCTTAGGTCGTCAGTTAGTAAGTTAAATTAACTTGTTAATTACACATGTCTTGTATTAAAATAACAATTTCGACACATATGGCAGTTAAACCAAATATTACGTACTTAACTCAAGGAACTGGTTTAAATTTGACGTTTTAATATTTAACAATCTAAATTTGTGAGTTTAATTTGAATCGGCGAATATCGTTGAGACGCTCTAATCGATCCTGCACGAATCTCTCACTTCAACCTTCTGTCAACCCTTCTCCCCCCAGGCAAGCAATACGCGACCTCGTCGAATCTGTCGCGGCACAAGCAGACGCACCGCAGCATCGACTCGCAATCGGCCAAGAAGTGCATCCACTGCGGCAAGGCGTACGTCAGCATGCCCGCTCTGGCGATGCACGTGCTTACGCACAAGCTCACGCACAGCTGCGGCGTGTGCGGCAAGATGTTCTCGCGGCCCTGGCTGCTGCAGGGCCACTTGCGCAGCCACACCGGCGAGAAGCCGTACGGATGCGCCCACTGCGGCAAGGCGTTCGCCGATCGCTCGAATCTGCGGGCGCACATGCAGACGCACTCGGCTGACAAGAACTACGAGTGCCCCAAGTGCCACAAGTCCTTCGCTCTCAAGTCGTACTTGAACAAACACCTGGAGTCGGCGTGCCAGCGCGAGAACGACTGCAATTCGGAGAACGCCGATGATCCCGATGATCCCCCGCCGGCATAAGCAGCCGGGACAAGCGGCAGGTAGGTCTCTTTTTCTCTCTTTCTCTCTCTCTCTCTCTCTCTCTCTCTCTCTCTCTCTCTCTCTCTCTCTCTCGTTCACGGTGACTTGCGACCCAGATTCCCTTTTTTTTCTTCTTCAAAGATTGGCAAAAATCAATTTATCAATTTTCTCGAAAAACGATGCTTTCGTTCATCGTCGGATGATTGTTTCGCTTAATTACATTCGCAACCGAGTCTAATATTATACAATGGCGCGAGAGGGCTAAACCTGCTGACATATCACCCGCGATCGATCACAACTATTTTCGCATTTAGACCTAACAGCGCGCCCGAAATAAAGCGCGCCGTGCTAACCGATCAATCCGCAATTTGCAGCCGGTCGTGCACGACGTAAACAGAAGATTGCAGCGGCGTCATTACGTTGACTGGTAAAAAAAAGAGACAGAAAGAAATAGCTCGCTGCGTAAGCAGCGCTTTTGCTCATGGACCAAGAGGAGAGAGAAAAAAAGGACGGAAGACGAGCGGACGCACAGGAAGCCGCTGCCGGCCTCTCATCGCCATGCGGATGCGATTGGTTTCGATTGTTTCGCACGGAATTCGAGTCGGTCGGGTCTATCGTTGCGCTCGATTACGGCAGCGAGTCCTCACGTTCCCTTTGTCTCCGCTGCGATGCCTGCGGAGCTTGAAAAAAAAAACCTCGCAAAGCTCGAAGTTGGGTTTAACGTCAATTTTCGGATATTCGCTTGTGATTTGAAAGTACTGCAACGCTACACAAGCGTTTCCCGTTAACCTTCGCTCACAAATTGTTCGATTAAGTATCATTGTTCCTGAAATACCCGAAATCGATGTTTTCATCCCCAGTCCAGAATCTCTCTTACTTTCAGCCGCCAATTTACTAAAAGGTTTTTCGCCTTTTCTTCTTAAAGTAAAAAAATATCTCCTCGTCGAGAGCACATTAACAATTAATATTAATTGCATATGGATGCCAGATCCCTCGGAAAACTTGTACCAGGTCCGTTCTTTGCTAATCCGAGTCGGATTGGATAAGGGAAACACGGAAGCTGTAAGAGAGAGAGCTTCCAATTAGTCGATAAGATTTCGCCCGAAATTACAGAATGGGCTAATGACTCGCTGCCGTTGTCGAGAGGAGCCTCGAGCTCTTTTGTGCATCATAGACGATGATCAGACGTCGAATCACCGGTAACATCCAATTTCAACGGGTATCTCTCGGTAAGCGCAAAGTGATTCGATTTACTCGCCGGCTTAAACATCGCGGATGGGCGGACGGGCGAAAATCTCCGACTGCGCGGGAACGAGGACGAGAAGGTAATTGACATATCGGCGTCTCTGGATCTCGCGCTCGTCTCTTCCTCTCTCGCGGGAAGAGGAGTCTCTCTGAATATTTCACCGCCGCCGCTTCTTTCGGCTCCGAGTACATATTCGGGCTATTCTTAGATTCGTTTTCCCGATTTTTCCCTCCTCGGCGCCGAGACGAGAGGAGGACTTTGCCGATTGCCATGTGGATCTCCGGCGAGAGCGAGTATCGTTGGCGGCAAGTAGCGAGGATTGAAAAACTAAACGGACGTGGAAATAATGAAAATACGAAGCGCGAGATGAAGAGAGAGCCAATTCTAGAATTTGATTATTTTTGGTAAAAATGTTAAGAGGTGATCGCGACCTGTGTCAAGTACTTTTGTGCTGCACATCGTATTGTCAATATGGCATATGCATTTACAAAATTTGAAATTTTTTATACGACAAGAGTGCACTTGGCATTCCGCTTTTTGAAACTATTTTTTTTTTGCCGCATCACTTTTATCTATTTTTATCTACTATTGGACAGTTGCGCCAATGTCACAGTTCGCTTCCACTACAATCTAATTTAAGCGATTCTTTGTCTTTCTTTAACATTGAAACTAGACCGGGGAATCGATTAAACTGAAGTCAAACTTGACGAAACTGACCGTTAGTTTTTTAGTCGCCGCCGAGGAACGAATAAAGTTTTTCGATAAAGTTTCATTTAAAATGCACTTGAATTTCTCAGTAAAGCCGCGCTTGATTTCTTCAAAGTGCCGCTTTCTAGCAGCGTATTAGCACGCGTGTGCTTCGAAACTCGCACAATCTCGTCCGTTGGGATCTTTTTTAGTGCACAGAGAAACTCCTTTTCCACCAGTGAGAAGATCTGTATTTTGATTCGCTAGTCATTTTAAATAAGCCCGCCGTAAGGATGCCCCGACATAAAGTGATATCAATGTTTCCAAATGTTTTTGGCGTCTTCTTGTCGGAGATCGATACGATAATATCGCAGATGCATCTCGCTTCGTGAATTCGTAAAAATGACGAATCGAAATGCTCTCGAAATGAGCAACGATAAAGTCGATCGCAGACGAAGTAGTGCAATACCTTTCTCGTAGCTTGTAAGAGCTCACTTTTTTCATCCATCTTTGCTCGATAAAGATTCAGCTCTCGTTGTTCTCTTCCGCGAAAAAGAGCAAGGTCCTTCGTAAAAGAAAAAGAAATATCCCCCGCCATGTAATTTCATTTGCCGGACGAGCGATCTCTCGAAGCACCAGAATTAGAAACTGATGGTGTACGTAGGCAAATTGAATTATCGCACTACACTCTACTTTACTTTAAGGGTATTTCGAATGTCGAACTCTCGCACCGCGGAGCACGATCTCCCCCGTGCATTTAAATGCGCTCTTGCGCGATTTTCGCCGGGATCCTTAGCGTAACGCACGCGGATGCTCGCAGAAAGTTTTCATCAACATTTCACGTAAACTGGGCCACCTGTTGAATGCAGAAATGACCATTCGGTGGCAAAAGGGTCGGTCGTACCGCTCCCCTGAATTATGGAACACATCATTTCCTCGGTTGTTAAAAGCGCGAACAAGATCGCGGTCAATTGCAACGTTTCATCGAAATTTATCAATGTTTTTTTCCCCGGAGCTGCGAAAATCGCAGTCGAGAATAACTGAAACCGCAATGGGTACCGCGATCACTTTACCTGAAACAGGTGGCACTGTTTGCAAACGTTCCTAGAAATTATTTTTAAGATATTTGTTAGTTATCTCGAATTTTTAATATTTTTTAAATGTGACGGAGTTGAGAGATTATTTTTTTAATAAATTTTCGTTTTATCGCTTTGTTATCAAAGTTCCTTTATATAATTTTAAGTTTTGATCAAATTTTTTATTTATTTATATAATATATTATGTATATATTATTTATTTGTGAAGAATCGAATGAAGATTAACGGAGCTTGTTGCTCAGTTTATTAATTTTATTTCGTAATTCTAGTCATATACCTAGTCGTACGACGTCAACCACGAGAAGACGCAAATCCTCCATCTTTTAAAGCAATATAATAAAATGTCTCGCGTAACGGGTGTATATATAGCATGACATACTAAAACTGGATATATTGAGGGAGATAATACCATTGCTTGGAAGGTATTTTCTCGTGAAAGCTTCGAGCAAAAGAAGAATGAAAAAAGTAGATCGCACGCGAGTGCATTTTATAGAACGGTGCAATCCACGACGTCATACCAAAGATATGACCGGGGGAAAAACGAGAAGCGGAGGAGGGAGGGAGGGAGGGGGGCGGGGAGAGCGGAATTAAGGGAAGAAGAAAAAGTACTTACGATCTAGTCAACAAGTCGCGCTTGAATTACATCCTTTTTATCTTAGTTGCCTAAGGCGGCCGCATGTATAAGTGAGGAGGAAGTGACGCTTATTCTCTTTCCCGTCGTATATTTTATCCTACTTTCTCCCCCCTGGGTGCCGTCTGAAGCGTTTCTAATATAGCTTAGAGATATTTTGGTACGGGAAATTTTAGCGATTGTGCAAGATATATCGCGGAGTAGATCGCGATCGTGTGTACTTGATTAATCGAACGTAATACGCACTTACCGCACTTAATGAGATTAACGCCCGGTTAAACGAGCGAGAAAGAGAGCGAGCTTTAGTGAATTTAGTTAGTACAAACGTATATCAACACCAAGGGAGCTAATGCATGTAGACAGCCCAATCGCTTTTTCGCGACGCCGCCGCCGTAAAATCGCGGCGATAAAACGATAGAACGAGAGGAGAGATCGGCGTTTTTCCGGAAGTCTCTTACTTACGACTCATTTTCTCTTCCTCTCGGGAACGCGACGGGCAGATAACGTCGAGACGCATTGAAATGTAAAAATAAGATATGAGAGAGAGGCGCGGAATAAAATGCAACGCTACCAATGCAATAAAATAATAACTGCAAGAAGCAACGAAATTAGGACGCCGGATGTTGGAGAACGAGTGAAACAACCGAGCTGAAAAAACGTAAATAAATATTTTTATGCCTTTTTTTTTTATATTTTTAATATGCATTGTGCCCGTATTAAAAACAGAAGTGCATCGATGCGCGCTATCGTTGGCCGCGAATCGAAATATACATCCACGTGAGATGAAATGACTTCGCAAATGTTGAAAGCGTAAATAAATTCAACGTATTTTCTGTGCTGGACTCGTTCATTAGCGCTCGTATTTTGTTGTTATATTTCGTGCCTCGACCACACGGGGAAGTCGTCTCGCGAGAAAGTGAATCCTTATCCGTAACGGGGAAATCACGAAACGTACGTAGTTCTGCAGCTCGGCCACATTTTTCCAGTAACATTTGAGATTAAGTAGACACTCGTCTGTAATAATGTTATATTACAATACTCGACAGTCAATCGAATCTATAATTAAATAGTATAACTCGTAACGGTAGTCAATAATTGGAGGGGAGATGCACATGGTCCACGACCGCCCTTAGCTGACTCCCAAGCGAGAGTCCCGTCGGGGATACGTGAACGTTGTGGCGCAGTTTACAGTAGTTTTAGTATCACGAACAAGAAGGGTGGCAAGAAGCGAAACGGTGTTTCGTGGCACGATTTCGTGTACCTTGCGTAGAATAAAATTGTTTTTCAACTTGAAACTTACCGATGCAACAAAGGGACAAGCGTACATCTCCGATTTCATTGTCGGGACATACAGTTTCTCGTTTATAAAATAAGCTCTCGCGCATTCTTGAGTTTTGTATCGATGTGTCGTTTATTTGCATCATTCCTGTAAAAAGAATTAAAATGATTAAAAAAATCAATTTTAAAATTATCGATAAAAAGTTTATTAAAATGAATAAAAAAACAATCGAGTTATTTGATTTCATTTTTATACTGAGAGAAAAATATATAGTTACTTTTGGACCCAACCGTAATTTTATAATATTCTAACAATAAATATAATCAAGTTAATTATATGCATCATTATGCTAACCATAATTATCATTAGAAATATTATACAATTGTGGTTGAGGCCAAAAGTAACTACATTTTTCTTTCAGTGTACTTGAAATTTCGATTTTTCTTAATACTGTCAGAAAAGTATCCGTGAGATCTTGCCACGAACCCGACACTTTTATCGGTGCGATATACTCAACGAGAATTATTCAATGTGAGCGAGAAGAAGGGAGTGAGGGCGAATCGTCAAGAGAGTGAGATCGCAAGCCACAGAACTGATACTCGTAAACGCGAGATATATGCGGGCAATCGTTACTATTTTTTAAATATGCAAATAAAAGAAAGAGGGGGAGAGAAAGAGAGAGATTTAAGCCAGGCCCCAGGACGATCATGCCTCACACGTTTTTCAGTCCGGGGGAAGTTTCTTGTTCGAATCGCGCACGTCAGATTTGAAACCGAGCGAAACCGACGTTGACTTTGCAATCGGGGCGCATCTGTCTTGGCACACTTCCGTTTTACAAAACGAACGTGGCGTCGCTTCCAAACGGATTAATCCTTATTCAAGCAGCAAAACAATTGTCAAAGGCGAAAAGTCACTCTTTGCATAGAAATATAATATTACACAAAATTGAAAATTATTTTATATATAATTAAAGTAAAATGTATTAATATTATTAATTATAGTATGTATATATATATATATATATATATATATATATACTATATATTAATATAGTATAATATATATATATATTAATTGTACTTCGTGAGTATAAATATGTGTTTTTTATACAACCAAAGATTCGCGCGGAGTTTCACAAAGAGCATTTATCATGGTAAACAAATTTGTTTCGTGAATTTTACGTGTTGCGGACCGATATTGCCCAGATAAGAGTTAAGTTTTAATCGCGAAAGGATTCGTTTGTCCTTTTGTCACTCTTGCCATTAATAATTAAGCAAATTCAATCATTTATATTTGAATCTGTCCCTTTGTTCTTCGAAACTTTCTTACGATAACGGGTCAAGTGGAAAGAAAAGGAAGGAGCACCCCAAGAAAGAAAAACCGCAAGCAACAATAATATACGAATGAAGGAATGGACGCGCATTAATATAAAGACTCCCAATTAAAGAGGACCAAGTTGCTAAACCGTTTCTATGCCGCGCGCGCGCGGCGGATTTAACAGTCGTAGGTATATATTGTTTTCGAGGTGATAAGAAGCGTCAATATAAGCGATAGAGAGAATAACTCGCACTCAACCAACTGAATGTTAATATATCGAAGATAAAAAAAAAGAGAACAACGAAAATGTGACAAGCATTGTACACGTAAATATAAATATTAATACTTATATAGAGACAAGGCGCATCCATTATATATATATATATATATATATATATATATATATATAGAACTATATACATATATATAGATGTATGTACATGTAGTAATCGATCGAATCACCCTGAAATTCGAGAACCGATCGCTCGTACACGTCTTCAATTAACGGTGACGACGTTTCGTACTTGCCACCGTTTAAACGGATCTTGTAAGATTAACGCGAGAGATAAGATGCATCATCCTGGCGATGTCAATACTCCCATTTCGTGACGAACTGCGATTCACTTTCCTTCACTAGCTAAAATTTGCTAAAATTACTTTTGTCAATCGAATTAATTTTGTAGCGAACGTTTCCTTTCTTTCGCGTTTCTGAAAGTAACGAGAGAATTTCAAGTGATTCCGCCGATTATTACATTTATCGAGTTTATTATATTAATTAGTGGAAAGGAGAAAGAGAAAGAGAGAGGAGAAAGAGATGAAGAACTGTTGCGATAAGTTAATGTATTAAAAAGATACGTGTGAAAACGTTTTCGCGTGCATACACGAACTTTATAGAGAAGCAGGCATGATCACCGCTAAACCTGGCTTTTCAAAAAAAAAAAAAAAAAAGGAGAGAGAGAGAAATAGACGATGGAAAAAAACGCGTAAGGAAACACATAGGGTTTAGATTAGTGTGATACAAGGTACGACAAAGCAATAATTTAGTGATTGTACGATATACTTGATTAGCGAATTAGTGCTAAGTTAATGATACTTTCGAAATCTATAAATATTTACTCGATAAATCGTATAGTTTTGTAGAAACGCTGGAAAGATTGCCATTTCAGATTAACACTGTCTTGGGATCAAAGATTTAGGGGGAAAAATGGGGAATAAAAAGAAAAAAAAAGAGAAGAGAATCGGTAGTTGAAGCTAATCGGGCAGAACCGCGATATAATCCTGATCGGGGGATCCGTAAGGATCTTTTTTTTTCTTTTCGTATAGAGAAGACAAACGAAACGCGAGCAATTCAGCGAACAATTAAAAATGAACGAGAATTTTGAGCACGTGACTTTTTCTAACACAGAACGAACCTCGAAGTAATTACACTCGTTCGCGCGAGTATGCGTATCTTACTGGAAGAAACAGGATAGAAATACCGCCTTTAAATTCCGATAACGACAGCGATGCTTTGTCATTTAGAAGAAAGAGCCATCTTGTACAGGTGCCAAATTTACGCATACCGAAAAAAAAAGGTTTGAAAGGAAAAAGGAAAAAAAACGAAGAAAAACCCGATAATACGATAATCCATATCGCAGTGCAGCTTGTATCATCGCTTAACGATTTGTGACATTCGCTCTTATCATACGTTGCTGATTATGCCATACATACAATAGAAATTGTCACTTAACGGATGAGACTGAGAGTGAAATGAATATAAAAAATACAACGCATCCCTTTTGTCATTCCCTGAGAGACTTTCTTGGAAGAATAATTTTCAACAGTCATCGGCCACCGTGGTATACCATGGCTTTTTATTTGTGACAGTGTTATCGTGGAGACACAAATGAGATCAGAAAACGAGGTTGCGGCGGACGGAAAGTTGTTTACTCCGATCTGCCTATGCCAAGCTTTTAAATGAAGAAAATACGAGAAATTTATTGCGGCTGTCGGAAATTTGTGACCGTATAAATTCGTAGCGTAGATAAAAGTGAATTTGTGAGAGAAAACTCGCTTCTTTCGAGTTCACGAAACAAGTTTATAGAATTTTTAGAAAGTATACACAGATCTGTTAGCGTGCGCGTCGATGTCGTAATTGAGGCTTACTTTTGATAACATGAGTATCAACTTGTTCGACAGTTGTCACCGCTTTTTAAACTTTGCAAAAGAGAGAAAGAAAAATACAATGAGGACACGTGTAAGATACATTTGCAAACGCATCGCAATAGAAAACGTCGCATTAAAGTAAATACGCATAGACGAAATGTTCTTCCAATAAAACACGCTGCGAAAGTTTAGCAGAAGATGAAAGAATTGTTTTCGAGTAAAAGAAATAACACAGAAATAATGTCGATTTTTCAAATTATTCTATAAATCTTTGTGTTCCCGATAGACATCATTCGACGGTGAAATATGTAGAAACGTACAGAATCAGTCAATATATTACTTATGGCAATCGCTAGTTATCGAAAGGCGAGAAATTACAATTAGATACAAAATCAGCCAGGTAATACTCCGTCATAGTATCAAAATTGACACTGCGATTCGGTATGTGTGACTTTTCTAAATAAAAAAAAAACCGACTACAACGCGTATGTAAACTCGGCGGACTATCACTAAAGATATGCACGCATGTGAAGAACAAAGGTGATAAAAGTGAATTTGCCAATTTTGGAACAATGTAACACCAAACTTCAACTAGAAATATTGTACTCGTCGCGCGTACTTTTTAATGTCAAATCAAACTTTGTTAGTCATTTATAACGTCATGTCGTTGCGCGCATCTGTAGACCTACGCCGCCGATACCTATAAATAGGATTAACACAGAACGACTATCCTTCGAAAAGAGTCACTCGACATCTCTGAGCACTTTTTTCCTCGCGGATTCAGTACCTATTACGAGCAAAATCGATTTCAGTGTCACATTAAGATGAATTTAATCAGAGAAAATATAATCTCCACGATCCAAAGCAGCAAAAACGCCTGAAAAGATGCTTTAATCTTTCTCGGGCACTTTAGATGTTTCATCGTATTGTTTGGGATATTAAACCTCACCAAAAACCTTGAACTTGATCGTCAGACATTCGATTTTGCGCGCATCAGGTGCTGAATCGAGCGTAATGCGAAAGAACGCGAGAAAATGACTCGGGCTCTAGAAGCGTAGGATAAAGCGTTTTACGAGCGACGACAAACACGGTCACGACCAACATACGTGTGAACCACGAATAAAATAGCGGCGGATACCTTTTACAAATTTTTCGTAGCGCAAGCCGCGGCACTCTGTCGCCGCGACGTCGACGAAAGCAATTTTACATAATATTTACAGCGGTGTGCGATAAATAGCACACGTCACACATAAATTAATTCATACCCAGTAATGTAATGCAAGAGCCGATCGTGTTACTGACATGTTTCTTATCAATAAACTAAACCTTAAATATGGACTGTGCTCATTTATCTCATCCTGTATATTTCTGTAACTTCCAATCCTTGATTCTTTAAAAATATATACTACTCTTCTTCTCAGGGAAATGTAAAAACCAATAATATGCAAAACTAAAGATTAAGTAAATATCAATGTCAATCTTTCAACAATCTTTTATGTCCATTTATGTTATGGTTTTATGTCCAGAAGAATACCTACAAAAAAAGATGATATGTCAAACAAAAACATGTCTTTAATAATCCTCTCAAAATTAACGAAGTATATGCAATTTATTAAAATAACACAAGAGATCTTAAAGTTTCTGAGTTTCGCAAGTATCATTTTGTACAATATTATTATTCCCAGACGAACGTAAAGATGAATCTGAGATTAGAAAGATTCGATTACAATTTAATTACATGAAAACGTCACGAGTGACACAATCACATATGATAACTTTATGATTACAACAGCTGATGCAATTGAAAATATACTATTGGACAACCGTAAACTTATTATAATTGTGTATTTCAAACTATAATACAAAGCATGTGAGACTAAAATATTACATTTACAGTCACTGCTGCGGTTGTTTGTCGCTAGAGGCAGTTTTCGAAGGCTGCACTTCCGCCTCTTTATTCTTCTTATCGCCGTCCTGGGACGATTTCTCCTTTTGCACATTCCATTCCTTCAAACCTTTCGGTAATGTAGTATCTTCTTCGAAGGAGCCCGTGCCTTCGACAAATTCTTCATAGGTGGATTTTTCACGGAAAGGTCGAGGTCCAAGTAATTCAATCATATCGGCCCTATTTAAAATCTCTTGCTTCAACAATCGCTCAGCGATCTAAAATTGAGCGAAATTATTTCAATCTTCATTCAGACGAAACCCTTTTTAAATAGGCGATAAAATCATTACTACCTTGATTACATCTTCTTTATGTTCGTTTAGAAGAGCTAGTGTTCGCTTATGTGCCTTGTCAATCAACTCTCGAACCTCACTGTCAATAAGTTGCGCGGTGTGTTCCGAGTACGGCTTGTCAAAGACCATGTCTCCTGAACTCGGCATTTCAAAACTAACGTTCCCAATCTTCTCGTTCATACCGTATTGTGTAACTTGTGCATACGCAACTTTTGTAATCTTAAAGAAATAACATGAAACAAGTAAAAAAATATCGAAATATAGGATAGGAAAAATATTATAGTGCTAAATTTACTTATCAAGTAAAAGATCTGCAAGATTAATTCTTAAAATTACCGTCTCACACACACACACACACACACACACACACACACACGCGCGCGCGCGCGCGCACGCGCACGCACACATATAACATAGTTATCTTATCATTTTTACAGTTAATCATAACAATACCTTTTGCAAGTCATCCTGAGCACCTGTAGTTATGCGGCCGAAAAAGATTTCTTCCGACGCTCGTCCACCGAGCATCATACACATCCGATCAAACAACTGTTCCTTTGTGTAAAGGTATAGCTCACGTGGCAAGTACTGAGCGTATCCTAATCCTTTACCGCGTGGAATAATGGATACCTAAAGGAGATAATACAAGTTTGATTAAACGCAAAAAAATTGTATCGTCCATCGTGAAACGTAGATTAGATTGGTACGGTAACCTTTAAAAGTGGATCTGCATGCTCTAAGAACCAGCCAGTTATCGCATGACCGGCTTCGTGATACGCAACCGTCTTCTTCTCTTCCGGTTGTAATACTTTACTCTTCTTCTCCAAGCCAGCAACTACTCTCTCGATAGCTTGCTCAAAGTTTTTAAGTTGGATGTTGTCATTCAAGTCTCTTGCCGCAATCAGAGCTGCTTCGTTGCAAACGTTTGCAATATCAGCTCCTAAAAAATTTCGTGCATGTCATGATTTTCATTGAATGTAAAGCACTATTTGTCTTTGTATACTTTTCAAAAATTACCTGTAAATCCAGGAGTTAAGGAAGCCATTTTTCTTGCTAACATATCTTTATCCAAGTCTGTTTTCAAAGAAGCTAAATGCACTTTGAAAATGGACGCTCGTCCTTTGATATCCGGAGCAGGAACAAATATTTGTCTATCGAATCTTCCAGGTCTTAATAATGCTTTGTCTAAAATATCTATCCTATTAGTTGCTGCTAATACAACCACATTAGTCGTCGTATTAAAACCTTAAAGAAAATAAAAAAACCGTTAGATATGATTTGACAATCTTTGATGTTTTCGTACTAAGAATTCGACGTACCATCCATTTCTACCAAGAGCTGATTCAATGTATTTTCTTGCTCCGAATGTCCCCCAAAATTTCGACCTCCTCTCTTTCGCCCAACTGCATCGATTTCATCAATAAATAATATACATGGTGCACGTTTTCGCGCCATAGAGAACATATCGCGCACCCTAGAAGGACCGACACCCACAAACATCTCTAAGAATTCTGAACCTGATACTGTAATAAAAGGTACATTTGCTTCACCCGCTGTAGCTTTAGCTAACAAAGTTTTACCAGTGCCAGGAGGCCCTAGAAAAAGAAAACGTAACATGGCATTAAGTAATAATAAACATTAAGTAATAACATTAAGTAGTAACATTAAGTAATAATAAAATTATATTAGAAAGTACATTTCCCTATCCGCTGAACATTACATATTTTATATAATTTTACATACTTGATATATAAACTTTAGTTACCTGTTAATATAGCGCCCTTTGGAATTTTAGCTCCAAGGTCTATATACTGTTGCGGGTTCTTTAGAAAATTTACAAACTCCATGATTTCGATTTTAGCTTCCTCACATCCCGCTACATCTCTAGTATCGAGCAATACAAAATTTATTAATCAAGTTTGCATACAAGCTAATATATAAGTACGTGCTAGATGTAACATGTAAAATATATTATTTACTTAAATCGTACGCCAATATCTTTCGAATTGATTAGTTTTGCAGTCGACGACATTACTTGACCGAAAAGTCCACCTTTTTTACCTCCTTTACCAGACATTACTTCCGCAGACCTTCGTACCAAGAAAATGAGGAATCCTAAAATATGTTTTGTAATAGTAGTCACACAACATATAAAAATAATGAGAACGGTTATTAAAACAATTTATAAAATTAATAAAAATATTGTGGGGTAATTAATTAAAATTAATTACTCACCCCACATAATAATCTGTGGTAAATAGGATAAAAGGTGTCCACTTTCCATTTCATTTTTGTAAACCACAGGAATATAATTCTCAGGTGTCATGTTTAATTCTATTTGTGCATTTTCTAAATTCCTTTCAAAAGTATCAGTACTTCCAATATTAAACCATAGTGCATCCTACAAGAAATATTAACAAGATAATACAACCTGAAATTCAGAAGTAAGTAAATCACTAATTCTGCAATTAACAATAAGAACTTACAGAACCGTCAACAGTGTACCCAGGTAAGAGTTTTACACGCACCCATTTCTTATTTATTACTTCTAACTTTTCGACAAGACCTTTATTTAGATAGCTGAAAAATAAAGACGTAATTTATAATTATGTATAATTACAAACATCAAAATTATTTCAGATTTATAAACTGATTATAAGATAAGATAGAAATGTAATAAAAATTTATTTATAGATATATATTTTAAATGAATAAAATTTATAAATATAATAGATATATCAAAGTACTTATTAATAATTATAATCATCAAAATGATATTGGTTTTATAATGAAAAAAAAATTCAATAAATTAAACAAAATAAATTAAATATTTGAAAAAACAGATCTATCTGATACAGTCTGTATTGTCTTGTTATCTTATATTACTGCTATTAATAAACATGAAATTATTAGGAGTATAAAATTTACTCACTTATATATAAATTCTCTCCATGTGATTTCTCTCATATTCATGTCCTGACTTAATAGCAACATAATCAGAGCACCCGTGCCAAGTGCAATCAAAAGCATTAACGTTTTTTCCTTATCACCATCTTCAAATGGTTTACTTCCTTGCGATCTTCCAAACATATTACCAAACGTCCACTCTTTAGGTCCAGACGTCGATGAAGAGGTAGATGAAGATGCGGGTGGAGGTTTTTGCGTTTCAGCCTTTTTACTTGATTCTTGTGCCTTGTTACTTGGTTCTTCTGCCTTTTTGGTGGTATTTTGACCATTTTTTCCATTTTTACCTTCACCTGTAATGCAATTTCTTCAAAGGTTCCATACAATTTAATGTGAAACTTAAAGAAAGATAAGTAAAAATCGTAAAAAGGTGAACCTGGCTTGAAGAACTTTTCGAATCCTTTAGGTGGTTCTTTACAAAATAATCTCCACTTCTGCTGTACTTGCTCGAGGGCAGACAGTGTCGTACTATTTGTCAGTAGCGATATGTGGCGTCTCAGCTGGAACAATATGTCTTAGCTTAATCTCATTGTTCTGATGACCGAAGCGATGCAAAGAATGACAATAATCATGTCGCTGTTCTTCATACTCCAATCGCATGGTCTCTTCGCAAAAGTTGCAAGTAACCATCAGTGAAGCTGATGCAAACTACACGTTACGTTGCGACAGTCGGCATATCGTGGCAGCATCGTGATACAAAGACAAAATGTAAAAGACATGTAGAGTGTCCTTTTTCAGAAGTTGAGTTATATATATATATATATATTCAGAAAACGAACCACAACTGCGACGAGATGTGCAAGCGCGCCGGTTGCGAGAGATTGCACAACAAGAATGTCGCGTGACGCGCGACAGCTAGATAACGCTCGGTTAAAGAAATAAAAGTTGTCGAGCTATCGTGACGACGATCGTCACGATTCGCCGCGTCCTGTCGGTCGTCCTGGCGCGACGACGTTATACCACGAGGAAGCGAACGGAGAGGTTATGGTACCTGAAACGTGTCGAAATAACCTTTCTGGGCGAACTGCAGGACCAGCCTCTCCAGCTTCTTCGCTGAAAAGAGCAATTGGTGCGCCATGCTTGGTGGAACCGTCCGGTGGGCCTGTCGAGAAATTCGTGGTCCCCGTTACACTCACTGTGTTGTTTTTCTCCTCGCTGAATTTCGAGGCGTGAAACGAACAATTACCGGCCACCGGCGGCCATCTTGGGCTGCCGCCACTTGCCGACGAGGTACTACATGAAGAAGGTGCTTGACTGCTTGTCACTTTTGGCCGTTAGGAACGCTAGTGAGCTTGGAGACTCCGTCACGTTTGTTCAGATCTTTTCAGATATCGTTCAGAATTTAATTACATACGTTGTGCTACAGATCGAAAACACATTTTTCTAAATTATTAAATATAGTGTTAAGTCGTGTGAGAGTTTTAATTAAGCTGACAACATGAATTCAAGTACAGTTTCAAAGGTAAGTTCAATAGAGGTTAGCCTGCAACAATAAAACAGGTGTATGAAAAATAATTTGAGAGGATATTTAAAACCAAACCAAGTAGAATAATATATACAAATAGTTGAAAATATATTGTGATAGGAGTCTGATAGCTGCAGAAGCTCTGATTAGGCTAATGGCACGTTAAATACCTAACCAAAAAAAAAAAGGAATAAATTATTGTACATACTATGATTGCATTCCGAATTAGCTGTCAGTACTAAAAAACTGTAGTTTACGAAACGTAAATTATAGATTTTAAGTGTTGATAGTGAAAATTGGAATTCAGTTTATATCAAGAGGAAGATGCACCGTATTATTTTAGAGAATTGTGTCCTTTTTATTCTTATTCTTATAATACATCAGTGGATACAAAGCATCAGTTACATTGCATCTATGTTATAATTTTGCACTTGACAATATAAATGTAATATAACAATATGTGTTATATTACATTTACATTGTTGAATGCAAAATTATAACATAGATATAATGTAACTGATGTCCGACTGGGATCTTTATATATTTATTGTATTATGTATTATACATTATATATTGTATATTCTTTTTAGCCTTCAGTTGCACCGTCCGTGCAGGAATTCAGTATTCGAGTACCGAAGTTAGTACTTTACTTTAATATTTGTATTTCTCTTCACTTACATCATTAATATGCATTCAATGCATATAAATCAATTTATGGATTCTTTTAGAAATAGCAAGAAGAAGCACAACGTCATGAGATTCAATGCAACGCTGAACGTAGATTTTTCAAAATGGAGCCAAGTGAAAATGGAACGGGAGAACAATATGAAAGAGTACAAGGGTATGGAGGAAGAAATGCCAAAGTTTGGCGCCGGGTCCGAATTCGGACGTGATGCTAGGGAAGAAGCCAGGAGAAAGAAGTACGGCATTACCAGCAGGAAATATAAACCGGAGGATCAGCCATGGATTTTGAAATCGGGAGGGAAAACTGGCAAGAAGTTTAAAGGCATCCGGGAGGGCGGAGTCAGTGAAAACGCCGCGTATTACGTTTTTACGCATGCCCCCGACGGTGCCATAGAAGCATTCCCACTGCACGAATGGTAGGGCTTTTGTATTGTTGATTGCACGCCAATGAATACTCAAAAGTCAACCTTTCACGTATAGGTATAACTTTCAGCCGATTCAGAGGTACAAGGCCCTCAGTGCTGAGGAGGCGGAGCAGGAATTCAGTCGAAGGAACAAAGTAATGAATTTTTTTTCGCTAATGTTACGAAAGAGATTGAGGAACGATGAAGATGGCGGCGACGAGGAGGAATTGGTGGAGGGTGGAAAAGGCAAGAGGCCGGGTAAGAAAGAGAAGGAACTGAAAATATCAGAGATGGACGAATGGATGGACAGCGACGACGATGAGTCTGACAGTGAAGAGGAAGAGACAAAGAAAGACTCTGAGGATGAGGATAATGAAAAGAAGAAAAAGAAGGACAAAGGTAATAAATGAGATTACCTGTAATTGTAGATATCTATTTTTCAGACAATGAAAGTATTAATCATGTATTATAGACAGAAACAACACATAGTTTAATTAAATATCCCAGTTCAACAGCAAAAGAAAAATAAAAAGAAGAAGGCGTCAGACGATGAGGCATTCGAGGAAAGCGACGACGGCGATGAGGAGGGAAGGGAGTGTGATTATATTTCCGATTCCTCTGACTCTGATTTGGAAGACCAGCAGAAGTCTGTCGCGGAAGAAGGTGCGTTGAGAAAGTTGCTCGCGTCTGACGAAGACGAAGACGATGAGGAGCAAACAGACAAGAAAGACGGCGAAGAAGATAAAGATGAAGACGAGGAAGGAAAGGAAAAGGATGATAAAGTAACGTAACATTGTTATGACATTTACCGATAAATCAGTACACACGTTGCATCCTCGCGTTCTTTAATATAAATTATCTTTGATATAAATTATTCCATCGTATTTATCATTATTATCATGTATGCTTGCTACCTACTTTGCTCTACATTTCTAATGTACTTTGTTACAGGATAAAGACAAGCTTGGGAAAGAAATGGACAAGAGGAAAGACAAAAAGAAGAAGAAGAAAACCAAGAAAAAGGATCAGAAGAAATCTGCGTCAGGAAAGGATTCCTCTAGCGATTTTTCCAGCGATTCGGAATCAGATTCGGATACAACGTTAAAAGAGAAGGATAGCAAGAAACCTAACAGTGCCCACAGTTCAAGATGTTCGACTCCAACACCTGCAGCGTCCAGTGTCTCAGATTCTCTCAAGAGAAAACAATCTGGATCTCCAGACTTGTCGCAAGCGAAAAAATTAAAACTCGATAATTTCAACCTAGTTCCAGTAACGTCGTATATACCGGGAGCAAAGTATGTCTGTCTTTGCGGTAGACAATATAAACGTGTAATAATATTTGTAATATTTGTTACGATAATTCTAATAATATTTTATATCTTTCAGTGAGTCGGGAATCACGGAGGATGCGGTGAGGCGATACTTGATGCGCAAGCCGATGACGACGACTGAGTTGCTGCAGAAATTCAAATCCAAGAAGACCGGTCTCACATCCGAGCAACTTGTCAACATTATGACTCAAATATTGAAAAAGATAAATCCTACCAAACAAACCATCAAGAACAAAATGTATTTATCAATCAAGGCGCAATCCAACTGATTTCGGAGCGTATACAAAGCCGAGTTATTTACAATTGTTCTAGATTACACATGTACAGTGTTTATTGCATAATGCCGTTGTCTATAATGACTCCACGGAGAAGTACCTGTACATTAAAGTCTTACGAAATTACACCACATTCTTTTAATTCAACTCCATAATCTCTCCAAATAAGGTAATTAAAGCGAACTATCGGGGGCACTAGCGTTATATACTTGACAAGTCTATTGTTTACGATTATGCATTTACTCTCGGTGCGCGCGTGTTATTAGTATCAGGCAGCGATAAACGGCGCGGGGAAAAGAAATGGATTTTTTTCGGGGTGCACCGTAAGCTCCTTTCAATGGTACAGCCAGTACGGTGGTCAGAGGGTCATACGACGCTGATAAGAGCGTGGCTCCGAGTTTATCGAGGATTTTGTAATACTTTCTGACATGTTCAGTGAACCAAATAGTACAAATACATACGTGTAGTATAGTGTAGCGCATAATATATCGTCGGCTCGGTTTGAAACACTCAAAAACAGTTGGAATACACAGACGAGATTCGCGTTATTCCAGTCGCGACGCGATCGCCGCGAATCGGTTTCAACTGGTGCATTCCTCTCGGACCTCCGACAACGGCGACCTTTGTATTACCGCTAAATCAGCATCGGCCAAGGTGTGATGCGGATGTTAGGGTTGATCAAGGCTGGACGTGAATCACGTCATCTGCTGACCGCTACGACTCGTGCTGTTACTCGTAACGCCAGATGTATAAGTGTAAGCATCCAGATACGAAATCCAGTTTGAAATAATTTCATGACGTGGCATGACTTCGTTGACGATACGATTGATTAATCAATCACGCTAACGCCGGACATTGCCGATTCTCGCAAGTAAACACGAGAAAAAAATTGATAGAAATTCATTCAAATTTGAAAATTGAATTTTTTTTAATTTTCGAAATTGGGCTTTGAATTAAAAAAATTTCCCTACTTTTCTTCCGTTACTTTTTTTATTAAATATCCGGTGGTTCAAAGTTTAATTCAGATAATTAAATCTTCTGGAAAAATCAGTAACAGGTTTTTCTTTTAAATGAATCATTGATGCGTAAAGCATGCTGATTAGCTGTACATTTCCTTGCGTCAAATCTTTTTAGAATCTTAAGGGCAAAGTAATAGCTATAAGACGGGAGGATCAATCAGTATGGGAGAGGAGGGCACCGTTAGCCCCGGCGAACGTTCGCCGCCTCGTCAGATCGGGCGTGAAGGTGATCGTGCAGCCCAGCAACCGAAGGGCATATCCCGCCCAAGCTTACCAGGCGGCGGGCGCCCTGCTGCAGGAGGACATCAGCTCGGCCTCCGTCATCTTCGGCGTTAAGCAGGTGCCCGTGGACCAACTGATACCCAATAAGACGTACTGCCTGTTCTCGCACACCATCAAGGCCCAGGAGAGTAATATGGCTCTCCTGGATGCGATCCTGGAGAAGAACATACGTCTCCTGGACTACGAGAAGCTCACGGACGCAAATGGCCAGAGGGTGGTGGCTTTTGGCAAATACGCCGGAGTCGCCGGTATGGTGAACATACTTCACGGTTTGGGCTTGAGGCTGCTAGCCTTGGGTCACCATACTCCGTTCATGGTACGCTTATGTGTTCTAGAAATTATTATAAGTAAATTGATCTTTGAATTTAATGTTATGTTAAAAGCTTCCATTGGATGAATTCAATTAATTTATTAAATATTCACAAAATATTATATTCAATTAATAAATGTTTATTTAGTCGTCGTTTAGATAACTTTAATTTCAATCAGAGTGTAACAATTTAAAAAAGAAATTATGTACATTACATTCTCAAAAAAAAAAAAACAATTTTTTTCATATTAAATTTACATTAAATTGATGAATAATCTATTTTATTTTCTCCACATTTTAAACGATATAAAAATTTAGAATTACTCATTTTAAATTTCCTAAAAATTTAGATATGTGTCATCTCGTGGCATTAAGTAATCAAAGTATTATCTAATTGATAAAATTTTGTTTATTCTATTCAGCGTTTCTCCTTCAGTAGAGAAAAAGTAAACTAGGTGCACGTGATAAGCAATTATCAAGATACACATGTAAGAGATCAATGAGATCTATCACTATTGCAACTTCTAGAACATATCAGATCAATTAATCGCAATGATCGTTTGATTAGCACATCGGACCGGCGCATAATTATAGGGACTCAGCCATGGCACGCCAAGCGATCCGAGGTGCAGGATACGAAATCGCGCTGGGCGCTATGCCGAAGTCAATCGGTCCGTTGACCTTTGTCTTCACAGGCAGCGGGAACGTTAGCCAGGGTGGCCAGGAGGTCTTCCAAGAGCTGCCCCATGAATACGTGCCCCCCGAAATGTTGCGGAAAGTCGCCGAACACGGCGGTATGTTAAGCAACTCCCGACGTCGTCGTTCGCGTTTCGCAACTCGCGAAGCGCCTTATCGCTTTTGAGTCGTCGAGCCCCTCTCGCAAACATCGTAATCGTCATCTGAGCTGATTCCGAAACTTGTGTTTCTTCGACTCATTTTCGAAGCGCGAGTTTTGCCATTGCCAGCGAGAAATAAAATGGTTGAAAAGATGATGAATCAATATACATTTGATATCTTTTTTTCTCACCGGGTAGACTGAAATGAAGTAATCATTACCATAATTAAGTATTATGTATGTAATCATAAAATAATTATTGTATCGCACTACACGATTACGATCTTAATAGCTTCGCGATAAGAAGGCGAGTCTCTCTATTCTCCACTCTTGTAACATTGTATATATCTTCCTCCTTTTTTTCCATGATAAAACTCTTTGCTCAAGACTCGTGGAATTCACCGTCGCGTAAAGCAAACAACAATATTTATCACAACGATATCTCCTAACAGTATTCGATATCTATATCTTCTTCAAATTGTTCTAGATATGACGAAGATATACGGCTGCGAGGTGCGGCGTCGACATCACCTGGAGAGGAAGGAGGGCGGCGGTTTCGATCCCGAGGAGTACGACCAGCATCCGGAGCTGTACATCTCCACTTTCAGCAAAAAGATAGCGCCGTACGCCTCGGTAATCATCAACGGCATTTACTGGGCGGTGGACTCGCCCAAGTTGTTGACGATACCGGATGCGAAGTATCTCCTCAGGCCCGCGAATACACCGTGGCTGCCGATAAGCGTCGGCGCACCCGCTCTGCCGCACCGGATGCTCGGTATCTGCGACATTTCCGCGGATCCGGGCGGTAGCATCGAGTACGTGTGCTCGCGTCTGTTAGGGAAAGCCTTCTCCGAAGGCTGTAAAACTCTTCATCAATATTATCAGTTACACAATTATAATTATATGATTATACAGTCCCAGCAAACACAGAAACAGCAGTATTGCAATACTGTCGCAATATTGTTGCAATATTCTGTGTTTGTTGGAATAATATATTTATTATTAATTATAAATTTATTCTATAATTTATGAATATTTATGAATAATAATTTGGAATTATCCCAGTCGACATAGAGCATCAGTTACATTACATCCTTGTTATAATATTTCGCACTCAACAATATAAATGTAATATAACAATATGTATTATATTACATTTACATTGTTGAGTGCGAAATTATAATATGGATGTAATGTTACTGATCTGTATCGACTGGGATGTAACAACTTGTAATAGTATTTAAAGGACGTTGGCATTGCACTGTATTTTCTTGTAAAAAATGTAAACATTTTCAAAGTTAAGTAATTTGATATGGATTGCTCTTCAATTTTTCTCGTTTTTAATAACGTTTTTTTAATGAAATGATTATCATTATACAATTATTAATTTTTTACGCAAGATTCATGAACGAGTGCACGACGATCGACACGCCATTTTGTCTGTACGATGCCGACCGGAACAAGGACACAAAGTCCTTCAAGGGCCCCGGCGTGCTGGTTTGCTCGATCGACAATATGCCCACGCAATTGCCGAAGGAAGCGACGGATTTCTTCGGCAATCTTTTGTATCCGTACGCTTTGGACATCATACAGTCGGACGCAAAAAAGCCACTGGAAGAGCACAACTTCAACCCCGCCGTGCACGGTGCTATTATCGCGTCTAACGGGAGTCTAACGGCCAATTTCGAGTACATTCAAGAGCTCAGGCAGCTGAATCAACGCAGCAAGCACAAAGCCGATAACGGAGAGAAGCAGAGCAAAACGGTAAAATGTTTCCCTTCGCTCTATAATATATCCTTTTTATATTTTGTATCTTTGAAATTATACAAGGATAAGAATGCATGCAGAAAAATTTTAGCCCCATTTTAATTTTAAAATATAATGTATAATATATTGCGTAATAAGTCTACATCTAAATTTTAAAATCAATAATTCTAATTTAATTATTGTAACATATAGCAATCTTTAAAAAATTGATGCCTAAAATAAATTCTTATATAATTGTAACGTTAGTGAGAATCATCTTAGCACAATTACTGAATACATTTCAGAAATTAATTTTGTAATCATTATAAAAATCGTTACAACATAAAATTATACAATTATTATTCAAGTAATTGTAAGAAAAAAAATTTTTTTTTCAATAACTTTACTTCATAATTTTCTCAATATTTATAACTTATAATTATAAAATTCTATTTCATCAAAAGATATGCGTTTTGCAGAATTATCTTATGACAATTATTGCGAAATGCTGTGAATGGAATGAAGCAATAAATGTGCATTTATTACAAATGTTTTCTATCTGGACACATAACAATCCAACGCGAAAAATTCTACAATTTGGGCGTCTATGCACTAAGAGAAAAATATAGTTACTTTTGGATCCAATCATAATTTTATAATATTTTCAACAATAAATATGATTAACTATATGCATCATTATGTTAACCATAATTATCATAACTATATTTTTCTTTCACTATGCTTGCTAGAACGTTTATTATAAAATATAGCAAAAATATAATTATCCATTTAACGATTGAAATTTCTGGATTCTAGTAGTAGATTTAAAGCGATGCCGAAATTAATATGATGAAATCACGATTTTGTTTGTCTATGCCAACGTGCCAACAGGTGGTCGTTCTCGGCGCAGGATACGTTTCCGCGCCCTTGGTCGAGTATTTGCACAGGGATAAGAATATAAGGCTAGTAGTGGCATCGCAGTTGAAGGACGAGGCTGACGCGCTGGCCACGCGCTTCCCGGGCGTGGAGCCAGTCTTCTTGAATGTCCTCGATCGCCCCGACACCTTACACGACGTGATTAAATCGGCGAACGTGGTTGTCTCCCTTCTACCGTATTCGCTACACCACGTCGCCGCCAAGGCTTGTATAGAAAATAAAAATCACCTGGTGACAGCGAGTTACATGAACAATGACGTCAAGGCGTTGCACGAAGAGTGAGCATCGATACAATGCACCATGCATCTCATTCGACAAAATCTTTATAAACCCAAAATGAATTCATCCCCAATTCAGGGGAGTATAAAATCCAAAATATTTAATCTTCCAATTTCTAGGATTAGGAAATATCGTTGATGATACTTGTTCGTCGCACGTACTTTTTAATAATTAGATAGAATCCACTGAAAATATATGTAAAATATGTTTTAATAGAGACAGATAATTTATCGCCACAACGTCAAATGTTCACTTGAAATGTCTGAAATTAAGTCTTATTTTTTCGGGGGTGGTAGAGCCCAAGAGGCTGGTATTACCGTGCTGAATGAAGTCGGATTGGACCCGGGCATCGATCATCTTTTGGCAATCGAATGCTTCGACGACGTGAGACAAGCGGGCGGCAAGATAGAGTCCTTCGTCTCGTGGTGCGGTGGTTTGCCCGCGCCGGAGTGTTCCTCCAATCCTCTGAGGTATAAATTCAGTTGGTCTCCGCGAGGCGCCCTGCTAAACACCCTGGCGCCAGCGAAATACCTTCACGAGGGTCAGGTGAGCACTTTTCATATACCTAACTCTAAAAGAAATGGTTTGTCAACTCAAATAGAATTCATATAAAAAGAGTGATCGGTACATCCTTTTCCTCGCAGGAAGTGGAGATCGCGGGAGGCGGCGACTTGATGTCCAACGTGCAGGACTTGGACTTCCTTCCGGGTTTCGCCCTGGAAGGCTTCCCCAATCGAGACAGCACCATGTACAGGGATTACTACGGCTTACACAACGCGAATACCGTGATGCGCGGTACGCTGAGATTCAAGGGATTTACGGATACCATACTGGGCCTGCAATTGCTCGGTTTGATCGATCCCAATCCGCATCCGATTTTACACCCGAACGGGCCAGAGATCACCTGGGTGTGTGTGCCTTCACTTTCCCATATACATGCCGAATACTCCGCAAAGGAAAACTCGATTATTCGATTATTTAAATTCTAGCGAGTGTTGCTGTGCAACTTGCTCGGTTTGGCGAACGACAACATCTTTTACGGGAACCTGAAGCAGAAATTGGCGGAAAGAGTGAACTCGTGGGAGCGTGTAAAGGCCATCGAGGAGCTGGGTCTCCTGCAGGAAGATTTGGTTTTGAAACGGAACTCTCCCCTCGACACGCTTACGCATTACCTGTCGAAGAAGCTTTATTATGAGAAAAACGAACGCGATCTTGTGATATTGAGGCACGACGTAGGTATCCTTTGGCCGGATAACAGGAGGGAATCCAGGGGGATCAACTTGGTGCTTTATGGAGAGGCCTCCGGACAGTCGGCGATGGCGCGTACCGTCGGTTATCCCGCGGCTATCGCTGTCAAGATGATTCTGGATGGTTCGTAGCCCGTCTTTGATATTTGTTCACTTTCTTAGCTTAAAATTGCCACTTGTTTTCTTATCGCACAAGATAACTTTCATACCGCAATTATTGCAAAAAATACATAAATGTTCAGGTGATTAAATTATTAGAAAATATAAGTGTAGATATTTTAAAGAATAATGTATAGAATAAATTTATAGAAAAATAGTAGATAGATGCTGAAAACGTATTAAAAACATTGATTAGCAAATTTTTAGAAAAAAGATATCTGATATTAATTTATAATTCATAAATTCATGAATCATGTTTTAAATATTAATTGAATATTCATCCAAGTTTACTTTAATGTCCTTACAATCTGATTTTATTTATAGGTGAAATTCAGCAGCGTGGAATGGTGCTGCCTTTTACGCCCGATATATATCGACCTATTCTTAATCGACTAAGAGCTGAAGGCGTACATTCCTTTGAAACTTCCAAGTGGCTATGACTGATTCATCACAAACTGCCATAATTATTTTTCGACTGTGTGTACATACCTCGTGCATTGCAAGTTTTAAAAATTTGTAAATTTTGTAACAATTTTATAATTATTGTAACAAATATATGAGTAAAATATACAAGCATAGTATTACGAACTGTTCTAATAAAAAATAAGAAAAAGATGATAATGTCATATCATTTTCTATTGTACTTTTAAATTTTTTTCCCGCTTGATAAGCGAGTTTGACAGGAAAACCAGGAAGGCAGGATTTAATTTGATATATTTAACATTTATTGATATTACCACCCCAGTGTGGAAAATCGCTAACAATACAATGATATTTCGCTTATTGCAATCTCTTTTCGTCTCAGTAAGTCTAATCATCTTAAGATATAATTAGAATGATAACACAGGAACACCACTCTTGCCTCTACTCGTTATGATTTGATTGAAAACGAATCGGTTTTACGCGCTGGAACAATCGGAAAGGCTATCGAAGCATATCAGTAAAGTAATTAACTCGCAGTCGTGATTTGCACGTCCCGTGCGTCTATGTCACACGACTAATTGATTTGCGTGACAAATTCGCTAACGCTTTGCAAGAATTAGACAAATCTACTAACAATGATTTTCACTACTGTTTCAAGCGGCAAAGTTTCGTGCTAGCTAAACAGCACAAAATAATATGTATAACAATGATATAGTTTCGATTAATTCATACATATGTACATATATAACAATTGAAATTTTGCCGCAACGATACTCATCAAATAAAATCCATTAAATTGAATCAAATTAAATCAATCTCGCTGATTTTCAATTTATAATTTTCATTTTATAAAAACGAATAATAATGCTGTACATGATACCAAAGTATTCCTCCAGTTTTAGTATACGATAACTCATTTCATCATTTAAATAGTTTAAGCTACATCGGTAATTCTGGACTTTGTGCGTGATGTAATTTGATGTTTGCTCCTCGTTTCTAAAACTAAAGCTGAAACTAAAATACTATAAACCTCGAATAACTTTTGTTGCGTCATACTATAAAATCTATTACTATTACAGTGATGAGTTTTAGAGTAATTTCTAACCGATCTTTGTTTCGCAAATTACTACGATGTGAATCGTAATTTTCACGAATAATTTCTAATAATCTCTAATCGGCCTTTGCATGAATTTTGTAAATTGCTGGGATAATTTTTAATCATAATTTTTACAAAGCGTTTACGAGGACTTTCAAGATGTAAGGGGAGCACATCTTTTTTTTACAAAAAAAAATATTTAATTTATCAATTGCAAGAAAAATATATAAAAAGATCCAATCTAATCAAATACTTTTCGAATGTCCTCGTAAAGAGAGAGAAAACTGTCAATTGGAGACAATTTAAAAATCTGTGCAAATCGGTGCTGTTTAAAAAGTGGAATTTGCTTCAAACGGAAAAATGATGCGCGCGCAAAGAGATTTCGACGATTCGTTAAAGTGTTCCGAAAGAAACCCCACCTACCCTATCATAATCTTTAACTAGAAATTACCTATCGATGTCATTAATTAGAAACTACGTATGATGATTTTACAGATTGGCAGTATGAGATATAATTAATGCGTTCTGCATAATCACTGTAATAATGTATTCTGTATTATCACTATAAAGAGTAACAGATCCGAGCCCGAGGAAGGATCTTCCGCTAATTTCGATCGTAATTCTAACTGTGACCCCACTATAAAAAAGTGCTTCCAAGCTCAACAATTGTATCGTCTCTAATATAACCAGTGATATTACGTAACGATTAACTATTTTAATAAACTGTGACATCCTTTTTGCACGAGCAAATATTAGTATATTCGGAAGCCGTTCCGATATTTCGAGCTTCAACGTATGTATCTCTACGAATAGTCTGTAAAAATTTCTCTTTACTTTTCTCATATTGATAAAAATTACGATAGATGCTAGAAAACGCCAGATATGAAATAATCGAACAAATTAGAAACTAAACATTTAAATTAAATATTTAATATTATAAATAAGCTTTAAATATTTAAAGTTAATTAAATATTTAACGCTCATTTATAATATTAATTTTCTTTGTTCTCTTCGCTAAATTTTTATATGAATACACTGAAAAAGAATTCTGGTTAAAAACGGACAAATCAGAAAATCTTGTAAGATTGATCAAATATTCTGGTTATTATAATAAAATTCAATACTTTATAACTTATAACTAGAATTTCTATTGTAATAACTAGAATATTTGATCAATCCTACAAGATTTTTCTGATTCGTCCGTTTTTAAGAATTTTTTTTCAGAGAATAGATTCATTACAATTATATAACATTATAATATGCAGTTGTAACATAGATATATGTAACATAGATATAAAATTATATCATGTTATATGGACGTTTAATTAGAACGGACATGATAATCAGTGCAAATAGATTCGAACGTTGAAATAATTCGCTCGAATATCGACGGCCTCCGTCCGATAGATCCTGCTTGACTATTTTATGCGCAATTTATGGGACTATCACGTTTACAACGCCGTTAAGCGCACGTAACGGGACGGAGACTATCTCCGCGCTCGCTAAGACTGTCCCTCATTTAGTGATTGAGATAGAAGGAGAGAGATAATGACTAGTAATAATAATACTTTGACAATATTTAAGTTTAAAGCCACGCAATTTTTACAATATGTCGTACGGTAAATCTAACGTCCTCTAAACCTTAATAAATTGACTAGGTTGTCGCTCAACTAGACTTCCCGTCCCACCCCCCCCCCTTGTACATACCATTTCCTTCCTCGTGTCTTTTGGGATTATCGTAATTGATTTGGTTTGTGTTACGCATTCTTTGTTCAATCGCCCGTGGTTCTCGACAGTCGACGATCGATCCCAAACGTGCCCTCGAAATTAAAAATCAGCGCCGCATATTAATTAAAAGTGTGCCTGCTGAATATATTTGTTAAAATGCACGCAATCGAGCCAGCGATATGACATTATTTTAACATACGTTTCAAAGACAGACCTACTATCCAAATACCTACTATCATTGTCCTTGCAAATTGAATATTGATTTTATAATCAATTATATTTCAATTTATTATTCTCTTCGTATTAGCCTCGACGGAATTAAATCGTGTTTTAACTTCTTAGAGGTATATGTTACAGTCAAAAGACGACTGCGCAAGTTCGGCGATCCTGTGAGTTGATGCAAGTTATTAGAACCAATAATCTCTAAATAATTTCTGTATTCGCTTCCTGTTGCCTTCAATGATTTAACATTAACGTATATCCAGCGCTTGATATAATTAAATTTTATCATTCTAGGAACATTTCGGGAATTTATTATTTAGTATACTTCAGTTAGAAAACGATTTCAATTAATTCTGCTTTGTGTAAAATTTTGTTCTTTCAGTTTATAATTCATAGGCATGTTTTCTAAAGAACTGTTACGCGAATTATATTCAAATAAAAATCACATATCTGTGTTTATAAACATTTCTAAGTATTGGCGCAATTGTCTTTATTTTTATGCTTTTTGAGTATTTTCTTAGGAACGTTTGTGCTTTTCTTCTTTTCAATGCGGATTGCAATCTGGCAAAAATTGCTGATTATTACATGAAATCTGCGTAGAGAAATGTTTTTCGCGAATATATCTCGTGCCTCGCAAAAGGTAACAAAAACTTATAAAAAATATACGGCATCCCGTGTTTGTACAATTTATGCGCATAGGTATAGTCTTCCATTGCGATAGATACAAAAGCAAAGGGAGATGCCAAGTATGTCTCGCCTGCAATTGAGTTAATTCCGAAAAAGTGTGGTGAAATGTAGCAAAAGTCTGCTAGAAAAGTTCGGCTCGAAATCTCAAAACACATGCTCGCGGCTCTCGATTTACGTTAACATTTTACGGCGCACATTGAGTATCAATCAACATGCTGGCAGAGATTTAGACGTGTAGGTAGTTTCCCAAAAAACCTGTTTGATTATACATACCTCCGGTGGTTAACACGCTACATTATGTATAAATATACATTGACGAGAGACCATAGGAAGATATATATAATAAATGTGTATCGCTGTGTGTCTTCAAGCCAAAGTGATCAACACAGTCCTACTGCGTTTACATTTCAAAGTCGCAGGACGGCAGTGATCACTCTAAAAAGATACGACACGCTCATATATCCTAAAGAAGATGAATTCTTCGTCGACAGTTATCCTGGCGAGATAATCGTCAGTGATTTTGCACCGTTCATAGAGCGTATTAATGCTCTTCTTTTACTTTAATTACACTCTTCGATCTTATCAAGGGACCATTAATGTGACAACGCTTACAGAGTATCGAGTGTCCGGCGTAAAAGCAATTTACTTAATCTATTTTATATTAAATAATTACGTTAAATATAATTTCTTTCCGATGCTAATCAACGACACGCGCGCGTCTCCGATTAAATAGACTGTTTGACGTTAAGAGAAGCTTCTACAGATCGTTCTTTTTCCTCATTTTTTTTTTACAACTTCCTGTAAGCGTTCGGAAATTAATGGCCGGTATTGTATACATACCCTCGTTCAGAGTTCAGTCCTGACATTTGATGGCGATAGCTCCTTAGCTTCTACTAGGTGCAGCATCTTTATACAAGACGGTACCGGGGAATACAAAAGGATCGTAAAGGAGATTACGAGAGATCATCGAGGGAAAAGAAGTAGAAAGGGACAGGTAAACTGCACATTTCGTCATCCTTCGCGGAGCCATTGGTAATCGTATTTTATAAATTACTTCGTATCTGCGAATCCAAGGGAGACACTTAATAGTTCTTGGAATTTCGTGCGATTGAACAATTTGAACAGCAGACCGAAGATCGAGCCTTAAATCGTTCCACATCGGACAGTTCGAACTGTTCGATCCATCAGACCTAATCTCACAGGTCTAGAATAGAACAAACGAGATCTCATTTTTTTAATTTGCAACAATTGTTATTTTCGGCTGGACTTTGACTGATATCCGAGGTAATCAAACAGCCAAATCTTCAAACCATTAATTTCAAATACTCAATCATTAACTTTGAACCCGGATTTAAAGCTCGAACATTTCTCCTTGTTCCTTTCGACTTGTCCGAGCGCAATTTGTTTGAATCTCTCGCCCGAGTCTTAATAAAGTTTAATACTTAAGTGTTCTTTCCGATGACTTATCCTCTACGTATGTACGTACGAAACCCTGTGTCCTAGACAGATCCGGCGTAACAGATCAGCTCGGTTGTCCCGCGCTCGACCGCGAATGAAAGCTGCGATCTCGCCGCTATTAAGTCGTTGATTAGTCGTTATAGAAACGCACGGGCCTAGGGCGTAGCCTAGCAACACGCCATTCCCGATTCCCGTGAAAGCCACCGCGGCGAAGGTGCTCGTGATCCATCCGTCGCTGCGCGACTGACGATCGCCTTCGGTTACGATCCCGCGACGACCGATCAACGACGATCCCACCAGATCTGGCGGACTTTGATGTGGACCGCCAACGGTGACGGACGATACTCCAAAGGGGTACGTGCGGATCGCGGTGTGTTTTGTATAGAGCGTAATCGACGAGGACGTCGCGCACTTTCCGAGAGTGATTGAATTTTCCCACCCCTCCCCAGGTCCGACGATCGCGCACTTAACCGCGAGTTTATCCTAAATTACGTGTACGCATATATATATATATATATTATATAATCGTCACTATATTATTATTCTCCTTTATACTTAAGTAACAGCTAACTACGGTAGCTTTGGTGTTTCATTGTAATCGATTTTGATAATCCATAATCCGCCGCTCAGGCTTTCGCTACTCGGCTAGTCTGACGTATGCCCGCAACGCTCACACGCCTACGACTCGCAATAACGGATACATTAGAAAATCGATGCTCCACGCACGTACACCTACAACGTGTTACACGCTATGAACGCTTACAAGGAGTCCGCGGGCGATCAATACCTCTTGTCAGCGCTTCGATATCGGCGATACGATTGAATCGGGAGATATCGCGAGAGACTATCGCTGAGAAAAGAGTGTCGGGAAAACACGGATTGATAAGAACTGAAGGTACTTTCCCGATAAGCATCGGCGTTTACGCTGCGCCACGACAGATCGATCAGGACGCAAAGGAAAGGGACGCGCAGATCGAGGAAGATAGCTAAATTTTCCTAATAAGCAAGTATCGGCCGATACACGGGGATGCGTTTGGTACATCGAAAACGTGGCCGTAGAAATATTGAATGCCCGCGTGGCTCATTAGAATCAATTGGGTCTAGAAAAGGACGTACAACGAAGTTTTTTTTTTCAACCTACGAACCTACCAACGAAAGTACGTATGTATGTATGATATCTACGATCGTCAACGATCGTGCAGCTAACAATTTATTAATCGTGGGAGACCGACGCACGGTCGCGCCGAAATGTATAAATCATCCACGCGATACGCAATCGTCGCGACGATTTGATAAACGATCGCCAATGAATTGCGGAGAGATGTAAAGAGATCGACGAGTGTAACAATCACGCGGAGTGTTTAAACTCAAACGGCGGACGCTAGAAAAGTCAATTCGCGTATATAGTACATTATACAGAGTCCTCGAATTATCTGCGAAGCGATTGCCGTCCTGTACATGTAACATTTTCTTTTTTTTTTAACTTTTGTTTAAATAACAGTAAAATAACATATCTTTCCGAATGCAGAGCGATAATCTATGAGGGAATTTCAGGCAAGGGAAATTCAGGCTAATTTCTCAGCGCGGGCGATTCCTTTCATGAGGAAAACAAGGGGATCACACAGAGATCCCCCGCAAGTCGTGAGGACGCTCCTGCTAACGCAAAGTCACGTGACCGATTATGATCCTCGCCTTTAACACCTACCGCGAAACAGAATCGTGCAGAACGTCCGAAACCGGATGCGATGCGTCTCCCGGGCGACTTATAAATAATTTTCTTTTTCTTTCTTTTTTCCTCCTCGGAACAATTTAGGATCCTCTTTCTCGTGCCGTTAATTTCCGACTCACAGCCACGCATAGCACCTTCTCCGCCGTTTTCCCCGTTCCTTCATTGTCGTCGTCGTCGTCGTCGTCGTCGTCGTCGTCGTCGTCATCGTCGTCGTCGTCGTCTGAAATTCCCACAAGTTTGGCACGAATTCGCGATACCAGGTTCTTCGATCACGGGATCCTCTCGCGGCGAGTCGCAAAGAGAGCAAGTCGCTCGTGTCTTTGTTCGAGCTCTCGATCGGGATCTCTTCATTTTCGAAGTCCCGTCCTCTTCCTCGAAGACGCCGTTCTTTGCATCTAAGCGCGAGAGATCGCAATGTAGGAGATGCTCCAGATAACTATCTCGAGTATTAATCTACAGTTCGACCTTAGATCGAACGTTCTTGCGACTCCCGCTCGACTCTCGCCAGAGATCGTCGCCAATTGTCACAGATTGCCGGAATATCCGGCAATTATCGTCGCGGGATCGTCCGCGAGCTGGTAGAGCGACGGTCTCCGCGTGTTCCGCGTGTTGTTTTCGAAACGGCTGAGCCATCGCTAAGCTCCGTTAGTCGGCGAGAATAAGGACAACACCTTGCACCTTGCGTCCTCGTGCTGCCTGCGCGAACATTTCGCAGAACGAAGGGGTAACAAGGTGTCGGGGAATCCGCTCTTCAATTCCACAGATTTAGACCTCGATTGCTATTCTACGTCGCTAGGAGCCGTGTTATCGCGTTGCCCTAAAAGAGGAAGATCAAGGCCTTAAAACCAGAAGAGATTTCGAGGGAAGAAGAGCTTGAAAGAAAAATAAGAAAATATTAAAAGAAAGAGACTAAAGTTTCGGGCGGAAACGAAAATGGACGGCGAAAACTCGCTTCCCGAGTCACTTGAGCTTTAACATTTAATGCTCGAGCCGGCAAAATAACATTGAAAAAGATCCAACAAAGATTTCGTTCTCCCAACAAATTTTCACCGGGAAGAAATCGTCTTTGAATTCCTCAAGAGATCACCGAATTGACACGCTCCACGGCGTATTCCCCAAGCTCCCGCGATTTTCATAACAACTACATTCGAGAAGTGCCTATCTCGCTCGAGGAGAAGGAGAGAGAGAGAGAGCTCTCCAGCGCGCTGTTCGGGGGAGTATCGGGAAATCTAGGCGAATTTACCTTCAACAAAAGAGCGGCGCCTCCGGTTGGTTCCACCAGTGGGCGGCCAGGAGTAGGTAGAGCTCCTGATCCTGGACGGTGTACCCGGGTGGCGGTTGCGAGGGCAGAGGCGGCGGGATTGGCGGCAGCAGGGAATAGGACGGCGGCGGCGGTGACGGGGACAGGGATTGCGAGAACGTTGTCGTCGAGAGCGGCGTCGGCGGCGTCGCGGCGACCGCTGCTGGAGGCTCGTCCTTAGCCGGAGATCAAAGCGCACAGTCGAACATCGCCAGCGACCGTGTGATCACGTCGTCCTGCGAGTCAAGTTCACGTCAACTCAGGACGACTCCGTTGTGCCTGCTCCCTCTTTTCTCTTTTCTTTTTATTCCAGAAAATTCAGGGGGCGAGGATTTGCCCGGGAATATTATTCCGCTATCGACGAGAGCGTTGAACAAACTACAAACAAGCTCGCGCAAGCTCCGTAAACATCGATTAATCTCTCCGGTGTCCTTATTTTGCTTTCTTGCATTCGTGCCTCACGTGCGAGTTCACGTGCGTCTATTGTTCGAGCGATATTCGTACGTTTCCGTGCAATTTTTCATCGCCAGAATCGCGAATGTTTCGCGAAATCTTTTTGGCCACATAAATACCTTGAGAGGAGTACTCAATTACAAAGATATGCTTTACACGCTGTAAACTCCTATCGGTTGCCACTGCTTCTACTCAATATTCAGTTAATTTGACTAAAACAATGAGATAAAATTAGCGACATATTGTGTAAGCCTTATCTAACTTAACTTCCATGTTAGTCAAAATTTTAACTTCCTTTTAGTAAAAATCAATGAAATATTGAATATGAGCAGTGGCGACCTATGGCATAGTTAAAAATGACTCACATTGAGTATAATTTGACACTACAAGTTTAATAGTGCAGTCTTTAATGTCAAAGGATTCTGCCAAATTAATTCTCGAGACTACAAGTGGATCATAAAATCGTACTCTTCGGTCAGATGTAAGGGGACATTACTTTACCAGAAATGTATAATCCGGCAGTTAATCATAGAGATGTGTAACATGGAAAATTATGAACTTAATTCAAAAAGAGGGACTGGTTCCAAGTCTGGCTGAAGTGCGAGTTGTAACTATAGCTGAAAGAACAGCCGGCAGATCTGGGACATTTCGTATATACGTACTCGTCTCGAGGAACTTGGCATTCATTTACGAAGGGAGCGCATACAGAGTGTCCGCGAGTTCACTATACCTTCTTCTATTCAGACGTTGGGCAGGTTGAAGTTATTATTAAAATAAGTCCGGTGTATGTCTGTCAATACGAGAGCGTGACACGCCGATGGCAAAAGCGGCGAAGAAAAGTCACATGTCTCGAAGAGGTTTACAATGACAAAGGAACGCGACGCTAGGGCCACCCTGTATACTTTCCATCTCTACTCGCGATTGTTTCACGGCCAGACGTACCTTCAAGCAACTCTCGATAAACTCCTCGATCGTGATAACACCGTCCTGGTTGAGATCGAGTTTCTTGAAGACCCTGTCGAGCTGTTCCCTCGCCTTTCTCTCCTCCTCGGCCTGATGCCGCTTGCCCATGAGCTCGTGGACCGCCGTGACGACTTCGCCCAATTCGCCCCTGGTGATGCAGCCGTCGCCGTTTATGTCGTACAGCTTGAAGGTCCATCTCAATTTCTCATAAATACTGCCGCGCAGCAGGGTCGACAGCGTCACGAGGAGGTCCTGCAATCCCCGGGATTGTCTAAAGTCGTCAACGATAGTGCGCGCCTCCTTCTCCACTGTTCCGATACCAAATTTCGCGTCCGAGCGTCGAGAGATCGTCCACTTGTCAACTCCACGAAAATTGAAATGAAATTTCACGACTCGAGAAATAATAATGAGAATGTACGACGTAAAAAGGGCGAAAGAAATAGAAAACTATTTCTAAAAACTAAACTAGAAAGTTAATTGTTTCTTTAAAACGAGTGCTCGACGACATTTTTCATAAAGTAAAAGATTATAAAAAGATTGTAATAATGTTGGATAATTTAATGTATAAAAATATTGCATATTTAAATTATGCTTGCATAAAGTAATTGCACTTTTGAGAAAAAACAATATATAGCTTGTAAATTTAAATTTAGACTGAATTAGTGAAATTGACCGTCTTGCAATATCTTTTAAGTAAAATTAAATAAAATTATAAAATTTTTGCACTTTTGACAGCAAGATAATTACTTTGTGAATTAATTTTTATAATACAGGTATTATAGGAATTATAAAAATCAAAGCAATCTATCATATATACATTGAAAAAAATTCTGGTTATTATAAGTAAAAAAAAAAACGGACGAAAAAACTTTGTAAGATTGATCAAATATTCTGATTATTATAAGTTATAAAGTATTGAGTTCTATTATAATTCTGATTCGTCCGTTATTATCCAGAATTTTTTTTCACTGTATTATATCTGTATCTAACAATATACTATATATTGCTGCAAAAATTATTCGTGAGTGCATATTAAAAAAACCTATAATTATATAAGAAAACCACATTGAAAAAAAATTTTGATTAAAAACGAACGAATCAGAAAAATCTTGTAGGATTGATCAAATATTCTGATTATTATAAGTTTTAAAATATTGAATTCTATCATAATAACCAGAATATTTGATCAATCCTACAAGATTTTCTAATTCGTCCGTTTTTAATCAGAATTCTTTTTCAGTGCATGTGTAACACAAAAGCATCAGCAAGGGAAATTAAATGATATCCATGACCATAACCGAGTTTATGTCCCACGCTGGACCACTGAAAGCTTTAATCTCGCGTGCCAATGCTCAGCATCAAACTGCCTTCGCGGCGTTGCAATAAATTCTCGTATGACCGCGCAACATTCGCGCGAAATGACGGATGATGAGTCGCTCCAGAGAGCTCCGCATTTGTCCCCGGTATCCCGAGCGCGTCGTCCGCGTTTATCGTAAAAACGATTAATTATTCGGACGATAGACGGATCCGCTCAATTGGCAGTGGCTCCCGGCAGCTTGTCGATCAGCCGCCATCGGGACGTTCGCATGCCGCATCATTATCGCGAAACGCCGGATGCGCATCGCCCGCCCGCACATAAATGCATCGGCATTTGCGTTCCGCTTGACCGAAACGCCGAAATTGCCCACCGAGATTCATCGCGCCCGCATTTCAGCCGCGCGTCAATGACGACCGAGGATCGAGGACCGAACCGCGGGAGTCGCGGCATAAAATACGCAGCGAATTATGCACGGGCTTGAATTAGACATGAGCAAAATTAGATTAAATCCCGAACGGCCGACGATAATAATGCACTAAATTTAAATTTGACATACAAGTTGTTACGCGTTATAATCGAATGGCACACGCTCGCTATATCATTTCGACTCGATAATTTATTATTATTATTGTGTAGCTAATCGTTAATGCTAAAGCTATTATAAATAGCTCTTTTGAATAGATATGTGCTTTTAGTCTTTACAGAGTATACTTTGTATACTCGACACTCAACAGAGTGTGCAAATGAATAAATAAAATTTATTTAAGAATTTCCGAGTAATTGCTTCATTTCGTTGATAAACGTATGTGCAATAACATTTAAGAGCTTAACATGCGCCGAGGAAAATTTCCTTGCACACACAAAGGGTGCAAAACGAGGACGTGTTTCAAGACGAGAACACATGTCGCGTGCCGTCATTCAAGAGCGAAGATACACGCCGGCGGACATATCGGTCAATTTAAAATTAATGAAAAGACTACACATTACATATAAGAGAGAGAAAGAGAGAGAGAGAGAGCTTAATTACCCTGAAGCTGATGGCCCCGTTGCAATTAACGTCGAAGGCCTTGAACACGTAGTGGGCGTAGAGACTGGAGTCTGCAATTCGCATGAGGGGTGGCCATTAACTAATTACGCAAAAACGTGGGCTGTTATTTAATTGGAACTCACTGCCGTGCGGGAAGAATTTCGCGTAAATGTCCTTGAACGAGTCCTCGTGCACCACTCCCTCGGGACATTCCTGGAAAAAAAAAAGGAACGGGAAGAAAGGCCGTGTGAAAAATGATCGTGCTCGGTTTCCGCGAGAGTTTTATCGGGGCGAGATTAAGCGACACTCCATACATTATATATACATATATTACATGTATATACAATATACACATATACATTGCCGGCGACCATTTGTTCGCGACGAGCAATGTTATTCTGTGGCTGGAAAAATATGTACTGGCGAGGCACCGGTGACTCGCTCCTCCATCAATAAGGCACAGTGTAACGTTGCTCGCTTTAACGCCGAAGCGGAGTAGATCGCACAGGCGCGAGACAGCTGATAAAACCAATTGCACAGATAACAGTTTTATTGATCCGCAAACATTTTCGTATTCCCACCCGGGTAAGAAGTGGCAAATCGAAACAGCAAACGTATCGTGAATTATCCACGACGAGCATTTCGCGAGTTCTGGTGAAGTAACTCCCGTGTTTTCCATTTTTATGCAGAAACGGAACGGACGTGAACAATGAGGATCCCGCACACGGTATCGCGGAACGTTGTGGCCGCTTACAGGTAAAATAAAATGGAATAGAACAAATGGAGTTCTCTCGCGATGCATGTACCCGCTCTTATCTCGCCTCATATATTCTGATTTCCGTAGATACGCCCAAATCGAATATATTCTTCTTGAATAAAGTAAAAGTAATCTAAGATATCTCCTTTTAGAGCCAATTCCAATTCAATTTCGGCAACGCGAGAGGTACTCGCGAGAAATCGCGTAATACAATCCCCGAAGTGTACGCCGGATACATAAATAATATTTGGCCTCGCTCATTCAGCGATAGTGCGTTTTATCCTGGCAAATTGGCTCGCAGGTGCTCGCCGGAGATCTCGCAGTTGCCGCAGGAGCAGGGACGGACGTTGCGAGCGGAAGACGCCTCGTGGGACGACGGCGTAATCCCCGATTTAAAGATTCTCGCTCTCCGTACCATCGTCTCGACCTGGAGGGATAATCCTGTTCTGGAGGCTCTGCCGACGTGCGCCGACAGGGACGTGTTGCTCGAAACACTGCCGACTGATCTACCCTTCGAGCTGACGATACCGAGAATCGAGGATGGGTTTTATTGGGAACGCGCGGCCAAGGACAGGTAAAACCGGAGGCCCCTATTGATTCTCGATTACGTGAAATTTTATTATGTAATAGCACGTATTATCGAGCGCTATCGTGAACTTTACTGTCGAAATTACGGATTAATCTGACCAAATAATGGCGGACTTGGTTCGATGTTAATCGACTGTAATTTCATTCCGTTCTAGTCTCGTTCTAATCTCCTTAATTGGTTGACTTCGATAGTTGAATTAGACTCGAATCTTCCATCAATTTCGTCTTAACTTGCAATTTACCTTGCGAAAATATTTTTGTCCACTGAAAAAAAGATTGGTTGTAATAATCCAGTCTTGATAAAAGTTACCAACAACCTTGGTAAAATAATTTCAACTAAACATATAGATCATTGTGATAAAATAATGTTATAAAAATGAAATGTTCACAATTTTTATCAAATGTTTTGTTATTATTATTATTATATTTAGTAATGCTGACTAAATATTTCAAAAATTACATTACTAAATACATCTTATAAGTTTACCTAGAATTTTTTTTTCAGTGTATTTATCCGTTAAAACATGAATTTCCTGCAAACAGATTGTAATTAACTGCGGGTGCTTTTCAAAGGAATGATCAATTGATATTAAAAGCGTTTGTACCGCGTACGCAAGTGCGATTTAATTTCCCTTGTCGCAGGTGGGAATACAACGATCCGGGCGAACATGGTGGCTCATGGCGGCGATTATATTGCGAACGCCACTTAGCCGAGTATCTGGAAACTTTGCAAGCGAGCTACTTCGAGCCCCAAAGAGAAGAATGTGAAAAATTGATGGCTCTCGTGAAGGACCACGTACACGTCATAAGACTTCGTTCTCTCGTGCCGACCAAGTAATGAAAATTAATATACTAAATCCTCAAATAGTTTTTATGCGACAAAATCATTAATCAAGACAAATCGAAGCAATTTATACTCAGTTGGGAGAAATAAGCACTTTGGTTTTTTTTTTTGTAAGATCAATACGGATTTACTATGCGCGTGAATTTGCATAAGATCAGAATTTGTGATATGACCGATAAGAGGATGATATCTCGTGAAAAATAAATAAAAAACGCAGAATAAAATATCGTTGTATAAAATTTCGAAAAAATGAATCTAAAAAATGGAGAATATTCGATAATTATTCCAAACTTTTAATATTTCCAAATGTCTGTTAGCTTCATCTGTCTGATAAACGTAACTTTAAATTATTTGAAATTAGACATCGTAAATTTTTTCACAGATAATCTTTTTTTAATAAAAGGGTGCATGAAAATTTGCGAAAATTTATGGAAATTACGAAAAATAGATTATAGATCGTCATGTAGAAGATACGAATAGATATTTGTGTAGCGTTTGAGCAGATCTTGCACCGCTTTGTGTCGCGTCGCGTTGCGCCGCGCGAAGAGCAATCCGCAGTATTTACTCCTGGCCGAGAACACATCGGAAAATTATTATTAGAGCCGGTCAGTTTGTCGGCTAAAACCGTAAGTGTTTGCACTTGAAGATCCAAGGAGTGCGATGGACTCGGGGCGTAAATATCGCGCGAAAGCGTGGCGGCCGTTTCTATAATTGGCCGGAGTATCTAGGAGGCCAATTATAATCACGGACGCCGGAAAATCGTTCGGATGCAAAGTCTGAGCAGATTCCTCCGCGTCGCTTTCGTTATTGCGCTATCGCGCAGTAATTACGTTCCATCTTTCGACATATAGTTTTTGTTTGACCTTATTTCTACGACACCGAAATATCTGCGCATTCTCGTGACATCGCATTTTATGGAAAAATAGCATCTTATTCCGATATCGCTGGTTGCTTCGTCCAATGGTTGATACTACCTCCATTCACACCTTGATACCAAATTTACCTCCGCACGTCATTCGCATAATGCGATCATTGAAGAGAACACTTGTGCGAATTCGGCCGCGCCAAGTTTATCGAAATCACGACGGCAGAGTATGGCAAACACGCGAGCGAGCGAATAAACTTGTTAATGCGTTAAGGATTCTAATTATACATGAGCGGCGTGAGAGATATATGCGCTAGCTAGTAGAATTTCCGTGGCCATTAAGCGGCGAATTTTAGATCCCTGGCAGTGTAAATTTCCGCGAAATTGCAACAATCGCGGCCAGACTGATATGTGTGACAGTGTGACAGTCGATTCTACGTGCACCACTTTCGAGGCGTAACTTTGCGAGGTAGAAAGTAACTCAAGTGCAAGGTATGACAAGACAACGCAAAGCCTCGCGGGCGAAAGGCATGGTCACAATACAAGTATAATTAAAAAAATGGATAATTTCATAATTAATTTGAGGAAAATTAATTATGAAATTATCCATTTTTTATTACTTATTAATTTGTTCTTCCAATTAAAAATTAATAATACAAGATCACGTATAAATATTTAGAAGTAAAAATCATTGCGTAATAACTACAACAAATTTGCAAAAGCTGAAATCTTTTCCCGTGTTATTTAATTTCGCGGGTGAATACACGTGCAAAATTTTTGGAATGTGTTCAAAAAGTGCCAATATACTTTTTATGAACACACACATACAACACACACACTGTGAGAGGAATTGTTAATGTCGCAATGCCGAGTCGTTCCAGTTCCATTTCATTTCCAGCTTTTAAGGCCGCATTATAAAATGTTGTTGAGAATGGAGGTGCTGTTTAAAAAGTAAAGAAGCAAATTTACATAGTTACGGCCACAGAGTCGGCAGGGTGGAGATGGTTACTGCCGTTGTAATGAAATTGGAACAGGTAAACGTGAGGACGGAAAAAGAGTTCCGCGATCACGTTTGCAAAACTAATCCCAGACTGAACAAGCAAAATGCTCGTCTCGCCCGTATTGTTCTCGCAAAAAAAAAATTAATTAACTTCCACACGCGAATTTTGCAGTGGTATTAATGCGAAAAAGGCGTTATTATAAAGCGCGGCAATGTGAACTGTACAAAAGGTATACAAAATGAATTTTCAATTCCTGAACTTGTTTTCATTTAAAAATAACGCGAGAAAGACGTAATTATGTAGTGTGACAATGCAAACTTTATAAAAAAAACTAAGTAAAATTTTCATTTCCTGCATTTATTACAAATAAACTCATGCTATATATATATATATATATATATATATATATATATATATATGTATATATATATATATATATCTGTATTTACTTATAGAAAAAAATTCTCTACTTTAAAAGAAAATAATAGAACATTATTATTTTTAATTTGTTTAACCACTTTAATATCTTTAATGTTGAACATGGCAGATAAATCGTTTAGAAATATATTGAAGCAAAATTGATTTGAAATTAGCTAACGCTAGAAAATTGATTTTTGCGTTATTCCATGAATATATATTATTTAATGCCCGATTTCATTATCACTACGAGTCATTATCTAGCCATATCATCTGTCTAATTTATTCGTGACGTATTACCTAAATATTTTCAATTTAATAAAACGCGTAGAGTTTTCTTCGTGAATATCCCTCTGCGGCGCTGACGATTTCAAGAACGCTTGGGATTATTCAATGCGTATCGTGCGCGGTTTTAATAAATAAAGTTGAGTCAAGGAACCGTTATCATTTCGTGATAGCAATCGTTACGGATTCTAGTCTAGAAATCACAGGTTCATTTAATTAGAAGCCAGGGGGGGGAGAGAGAGAGAGAGAGAGAGAGGGAGGAGCTGGGGAAAGTAATTCTCTCAGATCACACCGGGCTGCTCTCTTACCGGGCAATCCGTAAATCCGCTGCAAGATTTATCTTCGCTTTTATTCGGATTACGAATAATAGGACCTTTTATCGCGACCTGTCTCAGCTTTATCTCTTTTCTTTAATATCATTGCTATTTAGATTAAACGGAAAAAATTAAAATTAACAATATACTCAATTTATAAATAATCTCTACTACAAAAGTGTTTGACGTGCAAAAAAATAACTTGGGAATGAGTTAAACATACTTTTCATATCGAGATGTAGATTATTATCTCGGGCAGAATTAGATCGTTATACTAATTAGTACACATAAACTGTCAGATTGTGTCAATGTACTCGCACAGATTTATTATTTGAAATTTCATTTCGTATATCAATCTAGCACATCCAACATATCCAGCATATATCTGACGGTTAATATGGCCCGGCGCGTGTACGCGTTCTTCAATTATTCACAGTGGCTAGCATGCAACTAGGCCTCTACATACGCGATGTAGTTTGTGCAACGTAATCCATCGTCCAATATTGATCAAAGCCGCGACTCACTCAAATACATTAACTATTTCGTGGATAAACTATCAAGTAACGGTTCAAACAATTTTTTTTTATACATGCACGTGGATTTTTTCGCGATTCCCGAAAATAAAATATTTTTTTCCTGAACATTAAAAAAGTTGTTTTCCCGCTCGTTCATTCTATCGCGGATTGATTGACAGCGCGGATTAATATGAAAAATCGTGATAGACATGAAAAAATATACCCATACAAAGATGGAATTAATGAAAAGTTTATGAAATAAAAATTTTTATATTTCGTACTATGATATTCATTCAAAATGAATGCAATTAAAATAGAAATAAATTTCTACAATTTTTTAAACTTTGTTTAATCAAAACGAATGTGTTATTACTATGCTTATTACCTGCACGTTTATCAAAACACGTTTCCCCCCCTTTTTAAGGAATTGTTTAAATATTGTTGTTAATTTTTAATTAATCGATATTGAACAATCGATATTGAACAAGAAATTAATTAGCGACAAAATTGCGTTTCTCACACATCCGATTTGGATGCGACTTGTAGAAAGCAGACAAAGCGAGCTGACGCGGAGAGTGACGAATCGACCCCGGTGGAAGACGTCGCGCATCACATTCCCATGGCAGTTATACTCCCGCGATTCCCACACCTCACCGAAATTTACCTCAACTTCGGTATGATCTACATGGACGACGGCTTCGAATGGCGGGACTTTGAGTGAGTCGGAAATTCAGCACGAACGCGAAGCTGAGGAGGATCTCCGCATTAAACGATTGATAAAACATTCATCGCTCGTACAGGTTCTCGCTGGAGGATTGCTTGAGTCTTGGCGAAGGAATTAAAGCCAATCCAAAATTGAAGAAATTCAGTTTAACCCGCAGCAACTTGGACCAGCCCCGAGTCGCTGCCATTCTCCAAGGGATGATGTCGATTGACAACGTTAGTCCACGTATCGCATTACACACCGCATTATTTTAATTAAAGATTAATAAAAGTATAGCCGAAGGCACAACTTTGCTAAAACCTAAGCTAAAGTCGTGACTGTAAGCGCTAGCTGCTTTAATGCTCTCTGATAGTAAAACGAAGAAATATAGCACTATCCGCTAGATATTACCTAGTCATATCTACATGTAAAAACAACATTGGCATCCTCTGCTAGATAATAGAGTTGTGTGGTCATAAATATTGTAATTCGTGGTGTACACCTCGTAGTAATTTTTTAACATATTAACACTGCCACAGTGGTAGTCCGTGACCAACGCTATCAAATTTTTTTAAAATGCTTGTAAAAAATAAATGCTATCTATAGTATAAAATTCTACATGACACAAATAGCAATGTAAATTAAGAAATGCATTATTCAACTGCACTCGTGATATAGTTATTAGGATATAGTTATTTAATCATATTACAGCGTTATGTGTTTATGAAAATTTTACTACAATGAAAAAAAATTCTGATTAAAAACGAACGAATCAAAAAAATCTTGTGGGATTTATCAAATATTCTGGTTATTCTAATAGGAATTCTGGTTATTATAAGTTATGAACTATTGAGTTCTATTATAATAATCAGAATATTTGATCAATCCTACAAGATTTCCTGATTCGACCGTTTTTATCCAGAATTTTTTTTCAGTGTATCCATCACATACACTGTCATACACGATAAGACATTTAAAACTCGCTTGGACAGCCAACGTATTAACGAAGAACTTTATCATACGTTTCACGCAATACTATTCCAATTATCTCGGATGCAGATCGAGGAGTTGGATCTGTCGCACTGCAAATTGATGGATACCGGTGCACACGCGGTGGGCGAATTTCTGTCGATGCATCAGAAACTGAGGACTCTACATTTGGCGAACAACAATATAGGACCGAACGGAGTTGCGGGTATCGTTTACGGACTAATAAAAGCAAGCTCGTCGGCTCTGAAAAATTTGGATCTGCGATTGAATCCTCTGCAAAATGAAGGAGCCAATCACATATGCGCTCGTAAGTCCGTAAATATATCATAGTGTCCTCTGATCAGATATTAAATTATATTTTTATATTTTGATGGATATCATTTTCTGATAATAAAATTAATACTTAAATCATTTTTCAAATACATTAATATTTAATTTTCATTTAACCTTAAGGCAGAAAGATTCAAGCTACTTATCCAAATCTTTACCAAGACAGAGAATAAAAAATATCTAAAAAATGTTTCGGTTCGTTTATAAGATTGCGTAGTCTCGGGATTTTTAGATGAAACATTCTAGGTATATCAGAAAATTTAACTCTCGTTGCTAAATTAGAACAGCTGCACGATGGAGAGAGTGACGAGTTCTTAAAGAAATATTTAAAGAAGATGTTGAAAACTTTTTCATGGGGGAATATGAATATTATAACTTAGTAGCAAATACAAATAAATTAAAATTCACTGTCGAATATCTTTTAACTTGTAAGTTCTCAGTAAATTTCCTAACTTTTTCGAGTCTTTTATATGATAAAATTGAGAAACATTTGTACGTAATAAATTTATTCTTATTTCTTTATAAGAAATAAGAATAAATCAACATTCTCGCTTTTGCTTAATATAATTCCCTCTCTAACTGCAACAACATTATTCATAAATTTCAATTTGTGTTGTGAAAATTTTCAATTTGTATTTACAGTTGTGTAAATAGAGCGTAAATAATCGGCAATAAACAATTTCATTAATTTTTAAATGAGCTTTCCACAAATAAAATAACGATGAATGTAAATAGACGCGATAAAATAAATGATTTCACAATTCTCTTTCTCTCTTTCGTTTGGAACGATACATCAAGATAGATAACTCTTTGTTTGTTTCGAAAAATGCAGCGCCACTTCGGAGATTATCCAGTGGCATTTTCACGGAATTCGGTACCCGAGTAACACAAAGTTCATCGAGGCAAATTGAAATTTAATGTTGCGTGAGGTACTACTCTATTCTGGTACACTAGTATACGGATGCGTTGCATTCTCGCCGAATAATGGAAATATCACGGATTTTGTATTCCACAGCACCATTCTCTCTTTCGAAAAGCTAATAAATTTATCAATGCACGTGTATATATGGGACAAATCCATAAAATCGGATCTCAGAATCTATATTTTATGCATTTCCGCATATAACTTTTACGATAATAATGAGTAGAGAGAATCTATAAGAGATATAAGAATAATGGAATTTATTTTTTTAAGTATCGCTATCAAATTTATTTGAGATATTAATAACACTTTCTTGCCGTGTAATATGTGTCTTTAAAGAGTCAGTCATTTACTTTACTAAACTTTTGAATTTTGTAAAAAAAAACTTATTTAACCATAATTCATTGAAATAAAATTTTTCCTCTTTGCGGAAAAAGCTAGCCTTCAAAAGATTAAGGATGTGGAAATGTGAATGTCCAAGATTTCGGTTGAAGATTTCAGATAAAAAGAAGTAATTATCTTGAATATCGTTTAATTATCTTAATCATAGGCTGAATGGACAGGTATCATGTTTGACCTCGCTACACGAAGCCACGTTGCTTATTGTCAACTTTTAAAAACTAAATGCACGATTTCATATAATCTCGAAAATTAGCATAGAGAGAGAAAGAGAGAGCGTAATCGACTCACAGGTTGAAAGTGTGGCATAAGCGGCATACTGAATTATTTAAATAAATGCAAGCTGAATAGCAAATCGTGGCATGCGCGTGCATACAAATCGCATGTTATAGCACACGGAACGTGACTGAAACTCCAATATAAAAATGCATTAAAGGGCAATAACACCCATTACAGATACAAAATCGCAGTCGCAATTTCTCGAAGATATGTTTTCGGAAATACGTACATGCTCATTATAAAATAATAGCTAGAATTTTACATTTATGAATAAAAATTTCCAGAAAAGAGAAATTAAATTGCTAATCATTGATTCTGATCGATTCTCTAGATGTAAAATTTTGCTTAAATGTTCAGTCACAAAAAACATCTTAAAAAAATATTCAATAATATAGAACGTGTCGTCATTTTGCTTTAACACAAGGTATACTATTAAATATAACAGATAAATAATGTAATTAATTTATCTGTATATATTTTTTATTATATAAAATAAGTAAAATTGTATATTACTTGCAATGTATAAATTTTTTGCAAAAATATCTATTTGCAAGAGATTTCTGTCTACACTCCACTTGTTAATTTGTCATTTCCAGTCCTGGTGAGAAACAAAACTTTGGAAACATTGAATATCAGCGGCTGCGAATTAGATTCAGAAGACGGCATAGCGTTGGCCGGTGTGCTCTCTTCCGGTTGTGTGGAGCTCAAAACCTTATCTCTCGATGTCTCAAACAATGATTTTGGATTTACCGGTATTAATAACACAGAATTATCTCTTCTATAATATATCTGTCCTTTTGTTCGAGAATATTATTTTAATATAGAAAAAAGATGTAGAAATTTGAAAGATTGTTGAAAAATTTTTTAAATTCTCATGTATGAAGAAATTGAGATGATTACGTAAAGAAGGCACATGCTAACGGTGGTCTAAAAATCATTTTAAAAAACACCAATTATTAATCCTATATTGATTGGAGAATCGTTGGGCAATTATCTCAATAGTTTCGATTCCAGTGCTCTTGAAAGATTCGTACTCCCCAAAAAAATGGCAATAAAATTTGTTCCAGCTGGAGAGTCATTCGAGGCGGCCGTGGACTCATGCCCGTACATTATCCACTTGGATGGTCGAATGTGCAATTTCTCGAAAGAATCGGAGTGCTCGATCACCGAGAGCGCGCACAGGTGAGACGCCCGGCGATTATCTTGCAAGAGATAGAACATTTCATTTTCTTTCTCGTTTTTTTCAAATTTATTTCACTTTCGAGTGTCCCACTCTTTCTAATCTGCAGCTTACGCTTACGTTTATTTCAGTCGCGCTTCCCATTTTCACGCATGTAGGTGCGACATGCTCAAGACAATACCGTAAATTTAATAAATCTACGAGCGAGCGAAACGACCGAAATGTCGTAGCTGCGCAGTCTGCCGGAGATCTATAAATTTCCATCGTATTCCGTAATACTTGACTTTATTGGTGATTTTACGCAAACTTCCACATTCGGCACGTGTGCTCGCTTGTACGTACGTTACGATTTATTAAGACAAGCAAAAGGATCGTAATGTTTCCGGGAGAACTCGCAGAACTTCTACCGTACTGCTCGTGACATTATTTTCACACGTTCCAAATTTATATTAATTTCCGCAGCTTCGCGTTTATCTCGTACATTTTCAAGCAGTCTCAAATCGCATCCATCCTTTTTTTTAGATTCTTTTAAATGGGAGTTGATACATTATAGTCAAACAGCACTCGGTGCGAGTGCTATTTAAAAAAACTTCTTAACGAGAATATTCAGTGTTTTATCATTTCATTTTACAAGAACCGCGAGAGACACGTGGCGTGACAATTCCTCTGACATTTCGATTACCTCTTCAAGTCGACACCATCGCGAGATAACCGCCGGGCTCCGGCTTGCTCACAGGCTGCGTTTGCAAACCTCATTACGCCCGAAAGGGCGTAAACACAATTGCCGTCAGAACGGAATAGGTCGTCAACTCCGAGTGCAAGCAGTTCGATGAAGGCGACTTGTTGGCCGCGCGCCAAGTCCCGTTCGAAAGACAACTTTCTTTCTTGATAGAACAACGATGTGCCGTCGTATCGGGAGTCGTTAATCTACACCGTTAAATCGCGAGAGCAGGGTCGATTAACGTAGCCGAGAAATCGCGTGAGATTCGCCAACTCGTTAGGTCGGGAGAGGGAGAGAGAGAAAGAGAGAGAGAGAGCGTCTCTTCTTGCCGTTAAACTCGATTGTTATACGTTTATTTAGCGCGCCTTGTTTCCAGCCCGGCGCTAATTTAGTCAATCGATTTATCCGTTTTTCCCTCTTTTTTTTAGGAACGCACACGCGGTTATCCTCTCACCCTCTCTCTCTCTCTCTCTCTCTCTCTCTCTCTCTCTCTCTCTCTCTCCGTTGATTTTCCATGCACCTTTGACCTATTGACGCCGTTGTTCGCATGCTGCGTAATATAAGCGTATCAAGGATCCTCACTTATGAACACGTGGCCCTGAGGACCGATTGCACGTACGAGATGCGCAATTCTATGCGCCCAGAGCAATCGTCGTTGTTTGACAATGATTAGACAGACACGTACTGTGCAGCAAGAACTTCACATCGGAAGAGTTGAAATTCATTTCTTCCGACACAAACGCGTCCATTTTATTTTTTAACAATGCACTCCCATAGAAAAACATGGAATATTCTTTTTTCTAAACATCTTCTAATCTATGATATTACATTACATCTACTTACCTCAAATCTGATTTATCATAGATTTGAAAACAAGAATCTCAAAGTGAATGCGATTTATTACTGTTAAATGGTGAAGAATCAAATTTAAACCAATTCCTCGAGTTAAATAAAAGTAAACAATGTTTTGTTATTTTTGATTACCGTGTGTTGAAATTATAATTTTAACACAAAACATAGTTAACACGTTTAATTGTTTTAAATAAATTAACATATTAAATAAGAGCAGTCGCAATCTAAGGAATGATTAAAAATGACTCTCAAATTGAGAATAATTTGATATCACGAATTTAACAGTGTAATAATAAAGGAAAAGAAGTGAGACGGTAATTGTTATCGGAATCATACCTTGACATATTACACTCCCGAGTCTATAATCGTGAAAGCTCCTCTTCAATGTATTGTGCGCGTTTATCTTCTACCGGGCACATTTTCCAATTTATTTTATCGCGATGAGTTATTGCTTCGTGGTTGCCGTTATAAATGTCTGCACGCCACGTTTACGCAGGAATAAACAAAACGTGAAAAAAGAGAAGAACAAGGTAGCGTTATCCCAAAGCAAGGTCTATAATTCACCCAGCGCCAAGAATCTGCAACAACAGCCGGAAGTTGGGTCGTCATTCGCAGAGCCAAAGGATATTGTGCAACGTTTTGCTGGCAGACAAATCAATGCCGGTAAGAGTTACCGCACTTCCTTCTTCATTGCATTTCTGGTTCATCTTAATCCATGCATGAAAAATACGCAGCGTTATGCGCAACATATTATATGCGCAACATATTATCAACCCAACACGTAAAAGCATCAATGGATTTTTTATCATGTTTCTTAGTTGACTCGAGGAGCAAATGCATATTTTTATTATACACCAAGCTTCTCTCGTGTTCTCCGATTTTTCATGTTTATACATATATGAGGTACTTTTGATTTAGTGCTTGTTATACTTCAGTATCGAAAATGTTTCAATTCAATAAATTTTGTCGCGCATTTCTTCGGTTTAAAAAACGCAACAATAAACACGCAACAATACTTGATAAATGAGATTTGGATACGATTAATTTTATTAATCGCGAAATTGCAGACGAGCTGGAGGAGATGAAATCAATTCTCAAGACTCGACAGACAAGTGGCCTCGTCTACTAGAAGAAGACAAGTTCTCCTAGTCATGGAAAATTTAAGACATCGTTTAGATAGCCACGATGTATCCAGAAGACTGCTTGCCAGTCGAGTTTTGAAGTAATAAAACAAAGACGATGGTCCGTAAAAGACTCCAAGGGGAACATCGCCAATTCTGATTCTAATCAATAAACCCACTTTTCAAAGATTGATGTAACGCTTATACTTCTTGAGAAATGTACGTTCCAAACATACAAAAAACAACAAATTTTTTGTAAATTTTCTATAATAAATAAATGTGTTATTATGTGTGTCTATTTTTTGTTTTATCTTTTCCTGCGACTTTTATATTTGATAAATTAACGAAATGTGAAAATGCTGTAATCAGAAAGAATCGTAAACAAATAAATAATTCTTTGTTTTCATCGCAGGATTAATTTGTAATTAATTTGTAAAGAGTACTTCAATGAGATGATTTCTTTAGCTAGAAAATTTTTTAATTTAGTAAATCAATTGAATCGCCGTTTTAAAAATTTAAATCAATATTACCAGTCCTATTAATTTTTTTATAACAAAATGACAAACAATCGAGAATTTAGAAATGCATGGTGATAATGCAAACATCGCATGAGTGCGCTAAATACACAATGCGATGACGAATATGACGTAATGTGAACTCATGTAACGCGATAATAATGCGTCCTTTATTAGCCGTATGTGATAAAGATTGCATTGTGAACGAAATCAGCAGTCGTGCCGGACTATCTTGAATAATATCTATGTTATCATTGTACGGAGTTGCAATAACAATTTCTGCACTATACGCGTCTCTCTACGGGCGGGTGCTCGAGCGAACAATCGCACCTGGCCGTGTATACGCACATAATGAATGACTAACCGGAAAAATACGTGCTGCGCGAAGTTGCGGTGCGCGAACAGGGAAATTTGCACGGCATTTACGACAAGCATTCCGCGATCGAGCTCGTAGAAATTATCTTAACCGTAAAAACACCGTAAATAATCGGAAACGAGCGCCCTGCAGAAAACGTGAAGGACTTCGTGATATTGTTGCCATAATTGCGGAACGATGAAAATTATACTTTTAACTGTTCATGTTAAATTATAATTTACTTGTGCCTTTTGTCTATTCGTGAAACGAACTTTTATTTCATTCCCGCAATTATTTGTGTCTGCTCCACTTCACATCTTCCTCCAAAGATTCATAAAGTCTACTTATTTGAATATCGCTTTTAATACGTCATCATTCGCATTAATAACATTCGCCTTAATTTACCTGACTGACAGACCGGGGATACGTTTCATCTAATTCGGAGCAGTTATCTTTCTATCCAGATAAAACGGGAACTCCCTGCGGTGACTTTTAAACCAATTCCGAAAACAAAGCTCGAGCACTAGGTAGTTAAAACAGTAGCGGTGTTCCGGTTCAAGTGAAGTTCGCGTGTGAATCTAGCTCGAATCAATATTAACCACGTTCACCGCGACTTGCGGCTTTTATTTTCGATCTCCGCCGTTCTCCAACAGCCGCATGTTCGACGAAAAGAGAACGGAAAAAAAAACGAAGAGCTCCCTGTCTATATATCCCTTTACGCTGTTCTTCTCTCTGTTCCTCACCCTTTCGAACCTTTTTCCCATTTACACATACATATACATGTATATTGACGTACACACACATATATGTACATTTACTCATGAATGAGTGATCTCATCTAGCTTGGCACGGCCTAGTTGTCGCCGTAAGTCATGCGGCGTATTGAATCTCACGAAGATGCCATTGATCGCTGCACATTCCGATCCATTCTCCTGTTCGCGATTGCAGTTTTTATTCACCCCCGTTATAGCCTTCTCCCGCCCGCCAAAGTCGTAATTGAACATCCGAGCGCATAGCGAAGACCGCTTTTCGCCGGTCCGCTTGGCAAAAATTCCGTGATATCTTTCTTGCCGTTTCGAATCGACGTAAATGAAATCCAAACGGAAGGAAGATATTGAGGAAAGCTATTTGAAATGCACGTGAAACGTACTTTGCATAAAATTTCCAGTTAACGAGCGGTGCGCTCTTTTTAAGCAGACCGAGAAAGACCGAGAGAGTCTTTTTCCGTGCATTTGTTAATTGAAGGGGGAGGTCGGTTTTAAAAATTCATCATCAAAGTCAAAGTCGGTCGCTGCGTCAATCGTGGGACACACTCGGCGTGAGAATCAATCGAGATGATCGTGCACGCTATATCGGGCGATTCACACGAATCAGGTTTCCACGCGTTGTTAACTACGATGTAACAAACGGCCGTGTGTACTCTCGTACGGCCGATATCGGCGTCCGCATGCGAAATAGTATTTAAAGCGCGGCCTCGCGCGCGCCTAGCTCTACGGTATCGTGTGTATTTCACAGGCCCGAAAATAAAGTTTTCGCCCGTGGATGTGCTCTCCCGGGAGGCGTGAGGGCCTATTCCCGCTAGTACACCAGATATCGCTGGGTTTGCGTTCTCGCGACCTTGCCTCTCGCTCTCCTCGCGATTTCGAGCAATCTGGCCGAGATACAGAAGCGTCTGGGGAAATCCATTGTTTAAACAACTGCGAGAAGAGGAGCGAGAGAGAGAGAGAGAGAGAAAGAAAGCCGGAAATCTTCCTGTCCGTCCCGCGGGAGTTGGATGGCGGACTTGGCTTTCAGCCCCGTCGATCTCAGTCCCGGCACATTTAGCAAATTGAATGAAGGATGCACACGGGGGGTTAGCAATCGAACTGATTTTCAAACATTTTCTTTATATTTCGGATCGCTTCGACTTTTATTCGACGTCTCGAATTATTGACCCTTTGGATTATTCGGGAAAATATTTTACACGTTCCATTCAGAAACAATCGCAAAATTTTTTTATTAAAAAAGATTTAGTCCGTCAAGGATATTCTGGCTATACAATCCTAGCCAAAAGTTACTTCAATATGAAATTGGTATAAATATTTTTTGATAAGCGATAGTGAATCGATTTCAACTTTTTTTAGAAACGTTGCTCAATATTTGATTTACTTACAAATAAAGTTTCAGAATATTGACAATGTTGCTTCTTTATTATTTTATTTATATAAAGAGCTGTTTTTCCATAAGAACACATGTAAAATTAAGCGATAATTAAGATTGATAAAATTCTATGCTTTTAAGAATTAAACGTGCTCATATCATGTAAATGTCTTAAACAATGTCATTTAATATAATATTTAGCACCACAAATGTATGATATTTGTAACATTTCGGCAGTTGACATGTATACTATAACCTTTTTTCGAAACTTTGTATTTTTATCAATAACTTTTATCAATAATGAGATTCAATATGAAATTGATATAAATATTTTTTGATAAGCGATAGTGAATCAATTTCAACTTTTCTTTAGAAACGTTACTCAATATTTGATTTACTTACAAATAAAGTTTCAGAATATTGACAACGTTGCTTTTTATTATTTTATTCATATAAAGAGAATAATGTTGTTTTTCCATAAGAACACATGTAAAAATTAAAAGTTCAATAACTCGTGAACCAGTTAAAGAATTGGCTTCAGGTTTTTAGCACCAGAACATCCTTAAAAATATCTACTACACAGATTTACGTGATCCATGAAAAAGTCTTGAGAAAGATCAATCAAAGTCGATACATACCGAATAGAACCACGTTCACTAAACAGATATCTTAAATTTAGAAAGAAAAATGTTAAAACTGGCAATAATGTAGCAAGGCTTGCGCAGAAAATGTAGTTTAAGAAAATACAACATTCGCAGCACAATTGCGATTCGCGTTTGTATGAGCATTAAAGTGTATGTAGCGGCCTGCGAGTTTCGCATTCGCATATGAAAGTCGTACAAACACCGACTAAAATTAAACGCGCGGTGCCAACGTCAAATCCGACAAACATTTGGCAAACGAGCTGCTAAAGCGCCCGAGGCAACGGGAACGATACAATTTCTTATCGCCGCGAGACAACAGATGATATTCGTGCGCGGAAACGTCATCCGCAAGAATTATTAGACGAGTTTCGCGGCGCGGAACGGCACAGCGGAAACCCTGTTGAGACTTTATCGCGAGTTGGTGTAACGAAGAAACGACGCGTGCATATATGCACTCGCGGCACGTACCTACGAATTTAATAGCCGGTAGAACCACAAATTCAACGGAATTTGCACAACGTTCCCTCGTATCTCGTACGGCCGTTTTAATGTCGAATCGATACGTTAGAAAACCCCGTGCGACTTCTTCGCCATCGCGTGTCGATGGTATCGGTATTTTATGGCGAATGTTAATCCCGCGACGCGCTGTTCAATTTCCTTACCGTGTAAAATACGTATGTGCACAATGCAATTTGCAGTAATAGCCAAACGCCCGCCTTGTGATCGATACTGCCTGCCTTGTAATTAATACAGAACAGGGATTGAAACCGACGTGAGTTCCGACATGTCGGTTTAAACGCTAAGCAAGTCTATCGAAGTGATCTCGACGAAAGGGTTTTTCCCTGAGCTATCCCTGAGCTCCCGGAGAACTTTTCAACGGAGAGAAAATTACTGAAATATATCACTTTTTTATTTTCAAGTATTGAGAGTTTTTTACTGTCATAAATTCATCGAATAACCTCGAATTGTATCGAATTGATTGTACTCTCAAAAATGCATGGCTGTTTTTAATCTTAGTATTGCATACTGCTCACCCAGTCACCTCAACGAGCTACGTTCCTGGTCGGAGAAATGGGTTCATCGACTCCAACATGAAAGAGCCGGATAACCACGCTACAACCTTTGTATTCTCTCAATGGCCGCGTAACATAAAAATAAGTGGAGAACATTCATAACGCGACGTCTCAATGATCAGTGGATTCTGCGATATACATAATTTGACCCCGCCGCAAATACTGCGTTATTAATATTTCAATTATTATCGAGCGCAAAATAATTGCATGAGAATATTGACTAACATTTCGATGCAACACACACACACACACACACACACACATATCTCATGTCCATAGAGAATTATATAAATAGCAAAGTCAAAATCGAGTGACAGCACGAGCAAAATCAAGATCTTTGTCTTCAGCGAGAGACCGTGGCTGTGAAAAACCAGAATAACATTTATTGGGAACGTAAACAGTTGCCGAAGCTCGGAACAAGTGGCTAGGAATGGCAGAGAAATAAACCTCGACCCGAGAAAAATGTTAGTGTCAGTTACGCGATGTTACGTGCGACGATATATAAAAAAAAATGCCGTTATGCCAGTAGCGCTGTGCCTGACGACGAGCAACAAAACCGACGTCCACTCATCGCCAGTCACGTCGGGGAGAAAGTGGAGGAAAGTAAAACATGTCCGGCTCTTGGACGCGGCCGACACGCGGCGGATGCTGCCACTCGCCTAAATAAATATCGCAAGGCGAAGCCTTAGCTGAATGAACGGTTAAAGTTGTCTATCGTCGGTGATCGAAGGACAAGCGTATCATCACACCGCCGCTGGTGGGGCACGTCAGTGACGTCACCGACGGAGGAGAGGAGGGATCGATACAGCTCAGCATCCACCCTTCCTCTCTCTCTCTTTCATCCTGCATCTGCCTCTTCCTCTCCTTTACTGATCTTGCCCTTCCTACCTACGACCCTCTCTCCATCTTCCCTCCTCTCTCGCTCTTTCTATTCATCACCTTCCCGTCAGAAATATCTTCTACCTTTCTCCTTCGCTCTCTCACCACCACCACCCTCCCCCCTCCCCGGCTATCTTCCGATGACCCTTTGCCGCTGCAATCTCTCTGTTCTCTCTGTCTCCCTGTTTACCATTAATTCTTTTACCGTCTCCTTCTCTCTTCATCGTTTCCCTCCCGCCACCCCCTTGTGACTTTGTTATTCGCTGTCTTCGTTCTCAACAGGTCGTCTTTTCTTTCCTCGCCAACGTCCTTTTTTTTCTTCCTGATTTCTAAAGCAGCTCTCCAAGCTTGCGTTCATGAAGGGCGGTATATCGGACATACCGCCGCTTTCGCCCTCACGCCCCCTTTCTCGCTTCCCCTCCCTTTGGATCGAAAACAGACGCTGACAAGACCTCCCTTGGGCACTCAACGTTTATTCCGACATTCCGTGCTACAAGCCAGAATTACATAAACATGGACGACATTCATTAGCCGCATGGTTAATTAGGCGACTAAATGGAAATCGGTCCTTATATTGTAATTGTTTTACTTTAATTGTTAATTCCATGAATATTAATATCCTTCGACGAGTTGTCGTCACTAATGAGACGCGCCAGCAAAGTGCAAATAGAAACTTGCGCGGGTGGCGACTGCAAATAATTATTATATGACAATACACACGTCACAATTAAATGGGGCAACATATTTGGTCAATTATATTCTATTAATTGTAATAATCATTCCTTGTTAAAAATATATTTAATAATACATTTCATCGGCTAATTGCTCTTTTTCTACAATATGCCGGACATTACGGCCCGATTTCTCGTCTTTCTCGAAATTCGTCAAAAACATTCGTTGGATTTCTGTTTGGAATTTAACTATCGTACAAAGCACGCGCGCGACTGTTTATATTAGCTCAGTACTTTACTTCACCGTTTAGTTGTAGCGACGGCGGATATTTGCTCTGTAACTATCGATACTATGCGGCAAAATGTGGAAATTTAACGACGGTCAACGGCACATGCATAAAGCAATTAACGAAACGATTCGATTCAAATTATATTGAAACCAATAATGAATCCAATTGCGTCCAAATGCAGTCGATAATGAAATTGAATGTAATTGCAAGCTCGTCGGGTAATTCTTGTAAACGTAAACAGAAACCAAAATTGCAATTGGAGCCATTTCCCCATGATAATGAATATTTTTTTGTAAATCGCGTGCATTTCTCAATAATATCAAAGTTCAGAATCATAAACGCGCCGGCTCTATTTCCTCCATTAAACGTAAAATGCAGAAGTAGCGGTAGATTGTACAGAGAACGTTGGCAATCTGAATAAAGCGGCAGACCGTAAAGAAAATGCCTGCACGGTGTAAATAAAATGCCTGGCGAACAATGCTTCGCCAAAGAGGTGGCAACGGTTTGCTTATTTCTCGAGTACTCAAACACTACGAGAATTAAAAAAAAAACGAAGAAACTCGCGAGTCTACATTGCATACGTAAATTAGAGAAAAAATAGAGAGAACTGAAGGGAGAAGCGTGGGTAAAATGTAACAAAAAAAAATAATTTTTTTTAATTTTTAGAATAGCTCGCTTAACATTAAAAGTAGCAATTATTGAATTGAAAATTGGTACATTAATTAATCCTCCTGTTATTGCGCGGAATCTTTACAAGTCCAATGTATATTTAGTAAAATACATTTTTCTAATAAAATGCAAACTTTACCGTTTGAATTTTAAAAGTCTGTATAAATATTATTTTCAAAAGATACAAATTGGGATGTTTCAAGTTCTTATGCGTCGACTAGAGTTACGAAAAATAGCGCGACGACTGAAGGGTTAAAATAATATTTTTCCAAGTAAAGCTCCATGTTTCTCGTCACGTAACTCTGTCTATACAGACAGCCTTAGCGATCTGTTGGAGGATAGTCACCAACAACGACTATATACGTTAAAAATTCACTTTCATGTGATGAAGCAAAAAAGATAGCACAATATCGTGTGTGTCGTTCAGATTTGAATCTGAACCTTGGATCGAGCCTTCTCGCAGTCGAAAATTTATATACATCGAGCCTCGTTTACGCTGTATGGGCAAATGGCCCTTGCGCGCCCTTCGATCGTGCCTCATTATCTCGACCGAGTCGAATCCGCCGCGCGCGATCAAAATCAACTTTGGGAGAAAATGGATCGCGTTGACGCGAGCGGTGTGGCTAGCCCTAATGAATATTCGTTATCGCGACGGGAATTGTTTTTCCTCTGTCAGCTTGGACGTTCATCAGAAAGCCATCCATCACGACAACGCTGGCGCACACGCAACCCGATTACATTTATAGCCGAGGCAAACATGACCGCGACGACTTTTGATCGTCCTTTTTCATCCTGTCGGCGCGCTCGTAACGGGACCGTGTAACGAGACCGAGACTTTTACCCCTTTTCCCGGTGGAAAACGTCGCTGATGAATGCAAATAACACGTCGCCCCGACGTGCATCCCCTAAAGTATTCTTCCCACCGCCGAGAGCGGCAGAGGAAGAGAAAAATATTCGCGAACGGATGAATAACGTCGCGGCCATTAAAACTGCATTTATGACGTTTCGCTGCGAGGTAAGGCAGAATGCGTAAACTGTGCCAAGCCATGTGCGAAACTTTATGCACCGTGCCATGTTTTCGCCAAAGCTATACGCTTGATTACCCGTTTCGCCGGAAGCGGAGTAATCGCGCGAGGATTCCTTTCGCATTTACGTAGATTGAAGCGCGCGAACAACGGCAATGATGATATTAAACAAAACGAATCTACCGCGATGCCTCTTCGGCATCGATTTCCCGGTTACCTACATAAACTCTCGAGGTGGAGGAACGTAAAGCATTCCGCGTATCGCTCTCCGAATCTGCAAAGGGTTGCACATTTCCGACATGCCTCCGAAAATATTCCGGACATAGAAATCTCTCTCTCTCTCTCTCTCTCTCTCTCTCTCTCTCTCTCTCTCGCCCCAGCTTGCGCGTGTCATCGAAAATCGCAGTTGACTTTGTCAGACTCGTGCCTCGCGCCGTTACCCATACATACGCATATATGCAGATGCGTACCATAGTAGAACCGATAAAACACGGGTTTCGCGCGGGAGACTGTTTTACAAACGGGACACGTCGTAAATCCCGGCGTGAATCGAGGCTATATACTGAGGGGATGCCGCGCGGCATTTCGGTATCTGGGTTAGGTGCGAAATAGGGATGGTCGCCGTCACCGCCAGCGCGCCGCCGGCCCTAATCCTTCATAAAAGCATTACAACGTGATTGCTAAAGCGCCCGAGCAATCTCGTAAACCCGGGGCTTCCTCGCCGACTGTTCAAAGTCATTAAAGTCGATTGGTCCTCGTGACCGTGGGCGCGATAACGTCTGGTCGGAGCGTTATCGGCGGCAAAGGGACGGGCGGGAGTGACGGGTGGGAGATCGGAATGGGCGTAGCTGGAAACCCGTCCCGATGGATGCGTCGTTCTTCTTCCTGTCCTGATAAATCGCGGAAATTGCATGGCCGTCGCCAAACACGAGGTATGCACGAGGAGGCGACGCGAGCGGGGTCAGCACGAAAGGAAATGTCACAATGTTCGTTTTTTGCCATTTCGTGGTGGCGGACTCAGAGGGAAACAGTCGGGGCTCGCTTTAAGGATATACAAGTTCGATCGTGACGGCGGACGATTTCGTCGTGGCTCTAAAGCGACCGATAAATTATGAACAATCGAAAAGGCACTTGTCACCAACCGAGCTTCACGCGAACGACGTACTGCATTTTTCAATCAATCTCACATGAGGGTGAGACTTTTTAGAGAAGTTTTATTTAATACTATTTATTTATTCACTCACGATGCATTTAAAACAAAAGAATGAGAATGCATGATAAATGGTCTCTCTCGCATTTTCGTTAAAGCGATCCCAGATTGATCGAGGAGCCTGTCATGAAAATTAAGATGGGAAGCTGCGTGGGAAAATTCTGTAAAAAAGCGCGAATAACTATGTGCATGGGGATTATTACGAGGATCAAATTATCAAGCAATTGCCGCTTGTTACAATCAACTCTTTTTTTCTCACTCCCTCGTTCTCACATCTTCCCTCTCGCTTCCCTGCCCTTTTCACGAAACATTTAAACTCTGACGTTTTTTAGTTATAATTTTATACATGAATTCATTCCTACTTTTTATCTGTCTCTCCCCAGGCCGTGCGATACACTATCCGGCACTCCTCGACAAAATCATTCCGTTAGTCCGGGTAATGGATGCTAGTCCGAAATGCCTCTAAATTATACATTCCGCCTTAATCCGCAGAAATAACGAACGAGAACTAAAAGCGCATTTATATGTAAAAAAAAAAGGATTTATGCATAAAACTTGCGGTTAATAAACTAATCCGCCATCATTTAACGTCTTCCTTTTATCCTACTTTGTCCTTATAATCGAGATAAATTTTCTTCTCCAATAGTGAATAAATAACAAGCATTAATTAAAGAAGATCTGTATAAACTGCGTTAATGCAACACTCAACGATACTAACATCCACTTGGAAAATTCTCTACAAAAGAGTTGAAATAATAAAACAAAAACTGATGAAATATATTTGGTGATTGTATCCCGTGTGATATTGTCGCGAAATATTGTCGATCGTGCCACTGTACACACAGAGCTTGAAATAACATCGCGGCAAATTTAGAAGAGTTATGGTACACGTAGAAAATACAGAATACAAATTTTTCTATATGTATCCGATTTTGCAGTTAAAATTCCGCAATATGGAATGCTGTATACGTATATATTTTTTAAATCTTATTGTAAATATCTCTGTAAACGTTCTGTTAAATATTCCATTCATATAATATGTAGAAAATAATTTTCATTCCTCGCTCTTAAATTGATTTGCAGAATTTAACCTATTGTTCATTAACTGATGATAAATGTGGATAAATATGTCCCAGTTATTACTAGTTATATATTTCATTTACATAAATGTGTGGCGCGTGTTTAAACGACATGTGCGTGGTAGTTGGCGTGGTGTTATATAATTATCTATTAATATTCATGCCTGGAGAATTTCCGGTTACCAGACTTTCCGTACTTTGCGAAAATGTTGTACGCGTGATGACGTATGGCCTGCTCTTGTGCCTTGGTACATGTAGTTTATTAATTTCACTTGTGAGACCAAATATTCACCTTCTGCACCTGTTCGTTATTTACAGTATCTCTTTGTTTTACCGTTTAATATGCTAGATAGAATATCGACAGATCGATGAATCATTACAATATTCAGTGTCCAATACAAATTATTTTACATGTGGGGTCTATTCTTCTTCGTTGAAAAATAATGAACTGTTTTTTTTAAGCCAATTAATTTTTTCTATACTGAATATGTCGAAAATTCGAGATCAACTTGCAGCTTTTTTTAATCAGTTTGAAATTAATCTTTTAAGAACCAGTGCAAAGCATTTTTTTTATTAAACTGTTGAACTTTATTTTAAAAAATACATTTAATTATAATTTATTGAAATAAAATTTTGCCTCTTGGCGAAAAGAGGTAATTCTCACTGAATTAAAATGTTTGCTTCGATTACTCTTATAAATTTACTCTTATAAAACGAAAATCTATGTTCCTTTTACGTTCAATAAATAGGAACAACATTCCGGTAAGTCACTCCTGAACTCTACTCCCGTAACTTTGGTATTTAGGTGGTACCCATTACGAGTTTCTATACTTAGCATAATTCACGAATCTCTGCGCTGAACCATTGATTTGCGGGAAACAACTATGCGAGTCGGGAAGTGAGAAATATTATGCTCGTAAATTTCTGCTATTTGCGGAAGTCAATAAGGGCGTGAGAGCTCGAGAATCTCTGTTTAACAAGTTATTTTTCATCCCCGCGTTAATAAAGACGAATCACTTACTCGATCTAATTCAGGGTGCATCGCTATTCATCGCTATTTTAAAAAATGAATCGTGCCCTTCACATGGCTTCACCTGAAGGCTTCGTCCGAAATTCTCGCGGTGACGAATGGCATTCGAGAAAGCTGCTCCAGCAAAATGAATTAACTCTCCGAGGGTCTGAAAAAGAAACTATCGTGACAATAATAATTTCGAGTTTGAAAGTGACGATTTAAATCGAAAATTACGACAATATGCAACACGATAACGTAATCTCAACGTAATATTGTGCTAATCAGTTCCAATTTGCTCTGCATAAATAATGTAATTGGATTGCGTGATTAATCATCAAGATGCCATATTTCTTGTTTTTAGAAAGCAGCGATCAGTAACAAACGCTTAGAACACGCAAATATCCGTTTAGTCGTAATAACATTACGAATCATCAATCACGAGATTCGCCTTGTCCGAGAAGAACGTAATTTGCATCGTTTTACGCGAAAGAGCTCGCGCAAAGGGAAAAATTCCGAGAGGTGCGAGTGGAACGCGATGTGCATTCGCGGGCACGTAACAATTGTGCGCACGAAGATTTGTATTTACCAGAAATACAGCTGTCAGGACGTGAAAGCGTCGGGTCGGGAAGTTACGAACTAGAAACAGCGAAGAATAGCGGAAGAGACGGCGGCGGCGGCAATGGCGGCGCGCAAAAAGAGGAAATTTCATCCTCGAGAATGGAGGTACCGTGCCCGGGCTGTATAACGTGCCCGGAAAGGAGGCGAAAAGTGACGTTCTCTCTCTCCATTATAAAGCCGCTTGTTAAATGGAGATAAGTCGGGCCGGCGATAATTTTGTATCAATAGAAATATTTGGAAGGGGCAAACTTGCCACCGCGAGTCGGCTTTGGCTATGCATACATTTCCTTCTCGTGAATGTGTCCGCGAATATTATACTCATTGTATATCAAGATAATAGTTTAATTAACACCTCGCTAAAGATAATGAAGCGACATAAATATTCGTAGCGATTCGTAGCTTATCAGCCTTAATTCGTGAAAAGGATGTATGATATCAAGCCATATATTAGAAACGATTGTAAGTCGTGAAAATGTAATCGACGCTCTATAATGCGAATGTTGTCTACAACCGCATTGAATGTGATATTTTATTTGATAAAACTATATTTTTTGTTGCGTACGTTTTAGAAATTTTATTTTTAAAAATATATAATTCTATTAATATAATAATATAATTGTATTACTGTGATAAAACATTTTCAGAATTTAATTAAAACTGTGTAATTTTATTAAAACAATTGTATCGAAATTAAGATACACGTCGCAAATTGTCTACTGCGATAGCTTTTCTAATCGTACGTTCGCATCAAGTTAATTTTTAATTTGATTAATATAATAATCATTACTTTATGTGATAAAACATTTTCAGAATTTAATTAGAGCCGTGTAATTTTATTAATGTAACAATTGTATTAAAACATACATGTCACAAATTATCGTCTACTGCGATAACTTTTCTAATTGTATGTCCAACGCAAAAATATATGTCTGAACTTGGACGTTACATTACGTAAAATGTAAAAATCTCCGCTTTCAGGAATAAAAGGATCCTAAAAGGAAGAGGAAGGGTGAAAAGTTTATACGGGATGGAGGAGCGCTTTGTGGAGCGCGGGGAAACTAAAAGAACTAGAGAGAGAGAAAGAGAGAGAATAGTGAGTTCTAAAGACAGATTCTTATCTGGAACGTCATTTTCATGCTGCAGTCCCTGTTAGAGGCACTTTTCATCAGCTATTTTAAAATGACAGTACTAATGGGTACGGGGCGCGTAAACATCTAAAACTTCTTTTATGCTCCTTGAATCGGTTATCAGCAATTCCAGTCGATTTCGCTCGCAAATATTATTAACACTTCATTTACTATTATGTTCGCAGCATAAGTATTTATAGATTGTGTTTATTTTCATTTTATTTCCTATGATATTTATTTAACCTGGATAAGTGCTTCATTTTTTCCAAACAGGTAAATATATTACGGACAATACACAATTTTGATTGAATTTCTTGTATCGTGTGTTTTCTTCTAAATACAACAATACATTAGGGAAGGAAATAATAAAATAGTCATTTCAGTAAATCAATGCGTCTAAAAAAAATATCGGAAAAATATACGTTCCATTCTCAGAATAAATTCAATTTCTAAATTGCATGTACCAGATATATGCGGAAAGAAGGATATTGTTATTTGTAAAATTGATTCAAGACATTTTTGACGAGAAAATTTGCCAAGTGACAAGCAAATAAAACGCGAGTGTAATAGTTTCGCGCGGATTCCATTTTTCTTGCATTTCAGCATTTCTCGTAATCCGATAAATTTTACGTTTCTCGACCTACGGTATATATATGCTACCGCAATAACGCGGACCTTATATATCTTAAATTGCCCGAAAGAGAATCGGTTGGTCGATATCGCAATATAACGGTTCATGACGCAAAATTTCGCTCTCGCAGGGCCATCTTTCTCTCTTTCTCTTCTTACTTTAGTTTAATAAATCCAGGCTCGAGAGAGAAATCTCGGGAGTAATAAAGCGGCCTGGCCCGGAAAAGAGCGACCACCTGTTTAGATTGCGGTATACCCGAAAAGGTGATGCACGCTCACGGGAGAATAATGCCGCCGCTAAACGTTCCAGCATCACGCATTTCGAGAGTTTCGTGCCTAACGCCTGGTCTGCGTGTTACACGCTAATTTCCATCCTATTGTAACTTAATCGCCGCCGACGGTAACGAGGGGATGCCGTCCGAGGCCGCGCACCTGCCTGCACGTAACCCCATTTTTTTTTTCGACACCCCACAGTGCGTGTTAAATCCAACAGATTATTTGGAAGCGTTTCCTCGCAGAAGAAGTTAGATAATTACAGAGTGTCGTGGAAACAAGATGAGATACGGTTAGCACAATTAATTTTGCACGACAAAATTGTAAATCTACTTCTCTTTGTAAAATCACTCAGTAACTATGAATATAAATACATGATCCACATATGGCCAATTTCATTCCTCAAATTGTCTTCTTTTTTTTCTTTAAATTAAATTTAGAAAAATAAAGTTTATAAAGGAGAGAAGGTTTCCGAGGTGATAAATACGGATCCGTACCACTGTTTTATTCAAACAGCGCATCTGACATTTAGTTGTCAAGCAATGGTCTCGTCCAGATAGAGTGCTTCAAGCATATGTATGGGCGTTTATATTAAAACTACATCATATATGTTGCCCCGTATACTGCCACACAAATCAATATTGCTAGTCAATTAAGATCCGACATTTGTCAGCAAGTTAAACGTTCGTCCTGTCGCAAGGAGATTGCCTCGTTACACAGGGCTCGTGTATAAACGAGCGATAAGTGTTTAACGTCATGTCAAGCGCATGGAGAATGACGAACGTTTCTCGCTTCTTCGCTCGAGAATGGGCGCCGCCGACTATTACACGCCTGTTTGACTATCCGGGCTGAAACGGGCTGGGAGGGAAAACAGATTAGCGGAGAAATAGGGTTTGCACGGATGCAGATAATTGAGTGTGAGCTACGGCGATCTGTTGGGAAAATTACTGCTCGTCGAATGAATAGAAGCCCTAATTTCTCGTACATACACGTCTCGGCGACGCGGCGAGTTGGTTCGCGCACGTGAAAAAAAAACCAGACATCCGAAATGGACTTGTAGAAGCTGTCGTCCGATAACATAATTCGACGAATCTGCTATCGACTTCTGTTCAAATGAAGCCTGATTGGAGAGGAAAATTCGTGTCACAAACTTTTAATTTCTTTTTAATTGAAACTCGTCGACAACATTTTTTGTCGCAAACTTTTAATTCCTGGATTAAGTATTTTCGGAAGAAAGCATTTTATACATCGAATTACATTTTTGTTGACGTAGAGTCTCTCCCCCCCCTCACCCCAAAACTAACCGAAAGGTCAGAAGATCTTTCGGTTTACTTACTACTTGAAACTTAATTCACAAAAATCCCTTTGCTCGTTAAGTAGACCTTCGTAATTAAAAGACCTCGCAATTATCTTTGCGTAAGCGCTCGACCACGGTTTTTTTCAAACACGAATTGATTCCGCACAAATTTATCAAGGAATCCACGATTAAAGCTCGAGAGCGAGGGTGAACTCTTTGTGCCCTCAAATTCCCCATGAAACCGCATACGCGTCGATCGATGTGAGCAACGCGCAAGGTCGTCCTCGGGAACAAATATGACTATCGACTCGCGTAAAACAAGCGGAAGGTATCGCCCTAAAACCGGGCGCAGCAATGCAGAAGATGTCACATGCGATCCATTTAATGGAGCGGAATGAGGGGGATAGGATCGCACATAACTTCGTTAAGCCGCGTAATTTCCGCCGGACGTTAATGTGGAGCGACCGATTTTCAAGATACGCGGCAAGTACGAGAGCCGCATTAGCATAAAACGAGCCGTGAGCGTCGTGTTGCGGCACGCACGCACATTTCTGACATTCCCCGTCCTCATCGCCGAGAACATGAATTTCCACGAATGCACGCCCGGCATCGATCCCACTATCCGCAGAATCCATTATCCGCAAATACGCCCTAGTCCATAATTTACGAGTTATCCCCATGCGATAGATACTAATTCGCGCGATTAACAGTCATGATTAATACGCGCCATGAATTGTTGTGGTAAATTAATCATCCTATCTTTTCTAATCCCTTTGAAAACTTAAACTCTAATGTACCGATACTCCACTAAAAAAAATTCTGGTTAAAAACGGACGAATCAGAAAATCTTGTAGGACCGATACAACATTTTGGTTATTATAATAGAACTCAATACTTTATAACTTATAATAACCAGAATTCCTATTATAATAATCAGAATATTTGATCAATCCTACAAGATTTTTCTGATTCGTCCGTTTTTAACCAGAATTTTTTTTCAATGTACCAATATTCCAATTTCAAGAATCAGTTACATAATAATATTGTGACGAGTTTGATGCCATCTTAAATATTCAAAAGAAAACAACAATTTTTACTCGAACAAATAAATTGCTTTCACGTTCGTCGACCAATCTTAAACGATTCCTGCATAAAAGTGGAATAAGATAAAACGTTTCACGCGAGTCATTAACGTCAGACAAAGCACACCCTCTGTTGGCGGAAAATAAATCGTCATCTGCCGTTTCTCGTTTGTCTCATTATCAGAGTGATCACGCGATAGGGAATTGACACAGATACCTCGAAGGTCAGGTGCAGTTCGATTTGATAACGTGCTCGTGCGCCAGTTAAGCGAGAATTTGGGTAACCCGTGGGCTGACAAGGGATTAGTTCCAATCCCCAAAGCTATGTAATACGCGTTTGCGCCTTTGTGGGCGCGTGATAATTCAACACGTCTCGTGCATACCTTAACGATCTATCCTTACGCAAGTGCCATGACGCTCTTGCGGTTGCGTACGAAATGAGCTCTATAATTGGATCATATTATCCGTTTGATGCCACCTGCGCGACTCACATCTATCTAGCTAGTCCCTCGAGAATATAAGAATTTAACGACAAACTATGTAATTACGCGCTCTTCATTTTTTCTTCCCAAGCAAGTCTTTTCATCCGATGGATAAATTGTGCCAACAATTAATCTCGTTATTGTTAAATCCAATTTTTCTTCCGTCGATTCCCCTTTTTTCTCGATATTGACAATCTGATTTGTACACTTTTCATGATTATTCACATTCTCTTCCACGACAAAAGATATAAATTGTATGATTATAGTGATTCAGTATTCTAATGTATTTTAAAAATCTTAAAATATAAGGAAAATAAAATCTTAATCTTAATCTTCTAAAGATAGAGAGTTTCCTTCTTAAAGTAATCGTTTCATAATACGACGAAACACGTTATCAAAATAATTGACAAAGTAATGACATTTTGATTTAAATATGACGAGATGTAACACAATTATCTCTCCCTTTCCTTCTCTTAATTAATAGTTAAAATAATAAACTGAGCAACAGCTGCATTATTCATCTCAATTTCTCCCGGTAGAAGCTTCATAAATTAATAAAAAAAATCTCGTACATGGCAATGCATTATCCCAAGACGCGCAACCAGCAAGAGACAGGATCGCATCTCTCACACGCGTTGATCTGACAATGTACATCCGTTACACAATAGAGCGCGATATCTGACTATGGTGGATGCCGTTCCGATGCCGGTCTTCCTCTCGTTATTCAAAAGTTCGCCCTATCGCCGCCTATTGTGAGCCGACAATAATTACGAGAGGCACATTGTTTCGAGGACGCGATTGTCCTCGCTCTCTTTTTCTACTCCGCCCCTCCCCTTATCCTCGGAAGAATCAAACGACGAATGCGTCAGATGGGCGAGCCCTTCGTCCTTGTGTGCCCGGATGAGAAATGCACGCGCGCGTCCGACGTTTCAGGAAATTCACGATCGGTCTCGCGTGCGGCGCCGCGCCGTTAGAAGCGCGATCGCGAAGAAATACGGTGGCGGCCGTGAAAAAGCGCCGAGGGACGACTTAGCTCGCGCTTATGCCGTCCTATGCACCTTCGTGTTGCGACGATACGCGAGCCATTGTGTAAGCGGCTACTGAATAAGTTAGCGTCCGGACAGCTCGTCCACGTCCCGCTAGGTAAATTGAACCACCCTGCCGGGAGTGAATAGCCTTAAATTCTGCAGCGGGGGCTGGCCTGCCTAATATGTGTTTTCGTGTTTGCTCAATCTGCGCTCTTAATATTAAGGGCAAGGTGCTGGGCATGATTGAGCGCGGGTACATTAGCGATACAGTTGCATAAAGTCATACACTATCGCGTAGACGTGTAATCCCGTATGCAGATACATGCAGATCTCTCGGTGCGCGGCAGAAAAAGATTCCTGATTTCAAGAACTGATTTTGTTGATACAAGCGAAAATTCCAGGCAAACGATAAAATTGGCGCTTTTCAAAGGTTACGTATTTGATTTCGAAATTCGAAATATCGCGGCGCACGTATCCGACGAAAATACTCCGGGGCGCGGTTTGCTGGCGGTGGAAACATTACTTCATGTAGGTAGTCGTAAGATATGAGCACAAACTGAGCTCACGAAGTTGAATAAATAGTCTGTGAGCGGAGGGCGATATAAATGTGGTGCTTTTGCCGAGATATAAATCCACCTAGTCCCACCTAGTCCATTTTGATAAATATTCAAAGCGCGCGCGCGCGTTCTACAAATTTATTTTATGCAAAAGATAAGAGATGGATGCTGCATTCCCGCCTGTGTAAAAAAAAATTACAATGCTTCTCCGCGGCCATACGGCAAACGTCGCATCGAATATGTATTCCGCAAATGATGGAATAAAAAAAAAGACATTTATGACGGAAATATGGAGGATGTGTAACGAGCGTACTTCTCCCGCGCTCGTTATCCTTTCATTCACAGATTTTCCGTGATTCTCGTCATATATTTTTTTCTCCTACCTCGCGCTAATACAAATCACACGCCCATTTCCGACACCAGTACTGCACGCGCAATTATTCTAATTGCGTTCGATCGAAAGGCAATTTTCGAGAAATGCAATATCTTCCGGGTACGCGCAATCACAATCTCTGCACGATGATTTTCCGTGGCGGCGAAAATGTCCAAGAAACATAATCCCGGCACTTTTGCGAAAAAGCGGGAAATTCACGAGACGGTATTCCCGCGGTCGCGATAAATTCGAATAGCTGCCGAGAGACTCTATTCTCCCACGGTCTCTGGAAAAAGGACGACGGTGTACTTTGGTACGCGCGACTATCAGGGCGTGGAGTGGCGTTGGAGCGCTCTCCCTCAAATATACCAAAACCGCTAACAACCATCGAATAAATCTCGGACAAACGAGGGCGCATCAAGAGGAATACGTAATTTCGCGCAGGACGGAATTTTACATGCGGCGCGCTCATTAATCCACCCCGATGACGACGCGGAACGCGTCAGCATAGACAATGCGTCGTAAGATATATAATATTTATCGCGTTTCAGAATAATGGAAGATTAAAAAGTGATAACGGGGACGATTAGCGGGTCGATATTATACATCGCGAGAGAAAAGATTTACGTGAACGTACCCGAGATTTGGGACAAGGGAAGGACGCGGTAAACGTGCACGGAGAGAATTTTCTGTTAAAATTTAGCCTAAAAATCATGGTAATCGTGGGACAACTAAAATTTGGAAGATTTTTATAAATTCTCTCTGATTTATTTATATCTATCACGATAAAATATAAAATCCGTTTGATTAATTTTACAATTTGCTTGGTAATTTTTATTATATAATTTATAAAAATTTATTATGTAGTTTACAAAATTTCTGTTATATATTTCACCAAATTCCTACCATTTTCGGTAATATTTAATAGGTTTTTTCATTTTTATGTAGCTGTCTAATTATCCCACTTTTATCACCAAACATGTTAAAATTTGTAGTGAATTTTACGGTAAAATATAACGAAAAATTCTCTCCGTGTGGGAAGGGGTGTCTTACGTGCGAGTTCGCACTCGCAAACAATTCCTGGTGGGATACTAGCTGTAATCGTGATTGTCACGACTTGGACATAGTTTCGCCGGGCGATACATGTCTTTTCCAGGATACGTCGTGCAAAACAACCGCGAGGGTGAGCGGGGGAGGGGGGAATATTTACGTTGGCGAGCCTTGGAGGGACCGCGTGTCGGGTCGGCGTCAGGTGGACTGACCATCGCACTGACCATTGCCGCAACTTGCCGGTGAATATTTCACGAGAGTCGTGAAAGTAACGGACCGCATCGGGACTTCGGAGCGTGCACGGCTTCGAACTTCATCGAACCGTGCGTCAGCGAAAAATTATGCAACCCGCAAAGCCCGAGCGTATGACGAGCCGCAGATCCGACATCGACGCGGATCACCTTCAGTATGAATGGATAACATGCAGGGTAAGTTATGCACATGCAGATAGCAGAAGCTGCATACATAATTATATTTTGCCGTATCATTTGAGAATATCAAGAAGAATACACTTAATTGGTATATTAATTCCCACACTGAGAGAGAAAACTATATAGTTACTTTTGATAAAATCTTCACCAACAGTTTTACAATATTTTTAACGACAATTATGGTTAACATAACGATGCATATAGTTAAGTTCAATCATATTTATTGTTAGAAATATTGTAAAATTATAACTAAGGCCAAAAGTAACTATATTTTTCTCTCACATGCACATAAATAATATCCTTCAATTTATTTTTTAATTAAACCCAAAAAGAAAGAGAGAGAAAATATATGTTTTTAAAGCTTTGATTTTTAAAAATAGTTATTTGCACACGAATAAATTGTGGAAATGGTCAAGAATTTAAGAAATGAGTATTATTGTTCATTTCATAGCACGTTCGCGATCCTATGTTATGAAAGATACAATCGCTAAAAATCTATTGGAAACTTATCGTGCCATTGTATCTGTCGAAGAGGATACGATCGACGGAACGATATAAAATTTCGCCATAAAACTGTGATTGGAGAGAGATATAGGGCATCAACCAAACTCGTTCTTGACTATACGAACGTATATCCATCTGATGCCAAGTTTCCGAGATTTTTCTATTATAACTATGCAAGCAATTCCTACGCTACGCTCTTGCTTACAACCAGACACGCAGCTGAAAGTTTTATAGATCGATATAAACGTCTTATATCCCGCGGTTTTCCGCGTTATTAACACAATTTATACTTCGTCGCTGTGTATTGTCTTACCTTTACGCATTCTCACAGAGAGATTGGGTGAAAACATGAATCTCGAATCGGTATAATTGTTGATCCACATTTACACTGAAAAAAATTCTGCTTAAAAACGGACGAATCAGAAAATCTTGTAGAACTAATCAAATATTCTGATTATTATAATAAAACGCAATAATTTATAATAACCAGAATTCCTATTATTTATAATAACCAGAATATTTGATCAATCCTACGAGATTTTTCTGATTCGTCCGTTTTTAACCAGAATTTTTTTTTCAGTGTATAGAATCGAGCCTGATTATGCCCTATAAATTTCGCGCGCAATTCCACGCTAACGGATTTTCGAGCATCCTCGAGAATGTCAACAGATTTGTTTATAGATGATAAAATGCTCGCGTTATGTTACAACGGCGATGTAAAATTCGTTTATCACGAATAGTTAAAAATGCATGAGCCAAATGCTCGATGATGACGCAGCAAATCGATTGGAAAGGAGTGCTTTTTACCGATGATTGAGCCCAATAGCGCTATAATCAATTCATTTACGTAACCGCGTTAACACAATTTCTGTGGGATGCCCGTGAATAATCAATACTTTGCGAGACTATCTTTAATAAAGAAGGAGTTAAAAATACTAGTACGAGCTATGCTATATCGGCTATGCTACCGCGCGTTGCTGTAATCTTGCAACAACGAACAAAACGATGTTCGGAAATCTCAACTCTGCATAACTCAAAGTTCAGATAATAGATAGTAGAGTCGTTACAACACAATTACGTTTAATCATTTCTCGATGTGACACGAGATTCGAAATTCTATTAAATATTCAAAGATTTTTCATAAAAGGAATAATGCGTGAGAATGAGAAACTTTTAGAGTGCCTCAGATAGAAAAATTATTGTCGGGAAGTCTTTCGCTCTTTGAGCTTTTTCACTTGGACTTGCGGGTCAAGTTTTTTAGGTCAAGTTTTCAATCGTAGATTAGCAAATTTGCGTAGAAATGCAAAGTTATGCAAGGGCCAATAAAATAATCTCGCATAAATTGACGGAAATCTCCGCGTACAAGAGAGAACTCTCCACGAGCTGCGAGAGGTGATGAAAATAAATTGATGGCTATGCAGCCAAGTGCGATAAGACTCATTTGCATACTACGACCAGCGTATGGATAAAAATCGCGACGAATGCGAACGGTTGGTAAAATAATCGCTCCTGCCCCTTGCACAATTTCGCGTTCGCCGATCCGAGAGGGGATCGACGGTGTCCCGATAGGTCAAGCGGGGACGTACGTACCTGCTTGAAGCCTCGATACATGACGCGGATCTCCTGGCGGGAGAACTTGGTCTGTCGCAGGAGCTCCTCTATAGGCACCGGCCTGGTGGTCTGCTGCCTCGCCCTCGTGCTCTCGAAGTCGAAGAAGGCCTCTTCCGGTCCCGGCGAGTCCGGCGGCGTTGCCATGACTTTTGTTCCTGCCGCCGCCTAAATTGTTGAAAGCCCGCGACAAGGCTGCCTCCCGCCCTCCCCCGGCCAGCTTCCCACGCTTCTTTTTATATCCGCGGTGACCCGCGAGGTCACACCATCGCCGGGGAACGCACGTTCCCCGTCATCGTGCGTCTCATCGTGCGTTCCCTCTATCGATCCGCCGCCGCGTCTCGCTCGACTTCTTCCCCTCGAGATCACCGCGGCTGTCCGGAGGCGGAGGCACGGCACACACACACACTCTCTCTCTCTCTCTCTCTCTCTCCCTTTCGAGCGGGGGAACTGCAAAATATTTCCCACGTGACACCCTCGCGGCTTCGCGCGGACCAACCGCGGTCGCAATGTGATTCACTCGCTAATGAACAGGGTGCTAATGCAAAGCGCGTGTTATATTTTTAACGTTCTAATTACACGTTTATCGATTATATCAATGTTCCCTCCGATCGGATAATTAGTTCCGTCTTCACAAGTGAACGGATACTACGGCGTGCGTGTAAAGTAACAGTGAAATCGAATTGTTTCGCATTTACGGAATCCCGCGGATTCCGCGCGACACTGAATCTGTCGCAATTAATTAATTTCCTTTCTTGGCAATTCCCGACTCGTGACGCTTGTGTGTCGTCGCTACATCGGCGTGGCATTACAGATTTTTCAGGGGTTTGGCATAGGTCCCAAGTGAAGGGAAGATAGCGTAAACAAACGAAAACGGACCGAGGAAGGGTGGGACGACGGGGCAGGTCCGACATGCGCTTAAAGTTTGCGATTCTAGGATAAAGCCGTTCCCGGCTTTGATAGTTGCGTGCATACACGCTATTAATCACCATTAGGAAGACACGAACATAAGCTGAAGCTGCATCTTAGATCTAGATTTCGGGGTCACTCTGCGGGGATCGTAAAAATAACCCGAGTAAGACGAGTGAATATTGCTCGCATAAAAATCGATGGCTTGGAATTCGTGAAAGGTTACCGTGCCAAAACTTGGAGATCGATTCTGGGCGCGGTCGCTCGAAATTTATTGATATAAATTAAGGAGTATATCGCCGTGAGGGATGTGAAAGCGCGGAAACCTAACGCACGGAGCCCGTCGAGCTCCCCTGCTTTTTTTTTCTTGGCGCAAAGGGAGGCAAATGGACGTGGCGGAAAAGAAAACTTTTATATCGAAATCCAACCAATATTTGGCTATTACATCGATTTAATATTGAATTACTCAATTAAATTGGAACTTGGCAATTTTTTACTTTGGTGCGTCTTTTTCAGTTGAAAATTATTAGATTGTCACGTAAAATCCATATCTTTTTCTAAGAGCGAAGAGAAGCCAAATGGACGTGGCAGAAAAGAGAACTTTCGTATCGGAATCCAACCAATATTTGGCTATTACATCAGTTTAACATTGAATTACTCAATTAAATTGAAACTTGTCAATTTTTTATTTTGGTGCCAATTTTTTATTTATTTCTTTTCGGTTGTAAATTATTAGATTATCATGCACATAAAATACATATCTTTTTGATTCGCTTTTACACTGAGAAATAAATTAGCCTCAACCATAATTTTATAATATTTCTAACGATAATTAGGGGTTAACATAATGCATATTATAGTTAAGTTAATCATATCACGTGTTAGAAATATTATAAAATTATCGTTGAGGCCAAAAGTGATTATATTTTTCTCTCAGTGCGTTTAATCTTCTACTTTGTGGCATTATCTAAAATATGTAACGCATCTTTGCAATTGCGAATAATGCGAGTCAAAGGTAAGGAGGTTTCGGTGGAAAGGATAATAATCCCACTAACAAAACCGCCCCGAGGTTTGCGGTGCAAGAACTTGGCCTGCAACGCAACGCGCTGCCTTTATCAGCGCTGACATAGACGCTGGCTGGATTCACGGAAAATGTTAAAGATTAATGTCAAAATATTTATATCGCCATTGTCGCGTATATATAACGGGTGCGATACAGGGTCAACAGGCATCTCGCGAGATGTATAAATATAAGCCTCACGCCTATGCTCAATGATGCGGCAAGTATCGCAATAGACAATTATCTAAATTAGCATTTTAGAAAAATGTGGAAAAAATGTCAAAGCACACGGCGTGTCTCGATGTCTCAATAATGTCTTTAGCATTTAGGGGCGCTTGCAATTTCACCTTTCGTGCCTTACGTCGCGACAGGAATCAATTCGACGCGCACAGAATTCTCCGCGTGATTTTATACTTTTCCTTTCTGTAATTAAACAATCATCGCGGATTTGTATCGTTATATCGTATTTCATTCGATCAACAATGAAATAAATTTACGCACAAATCAGCGCAAATATGCTCCATATATTTTCATATTTAAATAACAATTGCTTAAAATAGAATTATGCAAATTGATGTTTCGATCGAAAATTACGAAATATTCCTTATCGAGAGAATGAAATGTGTACGAGAGAAATGCAAATAATTGGCTCTGCCAATTTTCCAGCTAATAACGAAATTTGTGTGAGTGATTTGATTATAGAACTTTATATATGAAATTTACGTAGACTATGAAATTTCAATTTATTGAGGTTTCGAAGCAAAAATCTCTTCTCTTCGTTAATTCTCTTGTCACGTCTCGAGTTTGGAGTTTTTAATTTATTATTTTTTATAATTGCACGATTGACTAATCGCCTTCTAAATCCCAAGTTTTTCCATTAAAAGAACCTTCTTTCGAGATTACCTCTCAGATTTCCAAGATTCTTTCAGATCTGCATTTCAAAGTCAAGCGCATCAATTATATTATTATAATGCAACAGCGAGCCGCGCGCAGACAAAGGCGGAATCTGTGGCCTCAAGAAATCTGTCGACACTCGATATTCTCTGTCACGCTCAGCACCAAACGTTGCAACTTACAATTAGATATCGCGCTAACGAACTGCAAGTATTGACTGTGAAACGTAGGACACGAATTATCCGAGAACGTTCTCACTCAACATCGAGTGTAGCACTTGAAGTTAGCAGGTTTAAAATTGCGTGTAAAATTATCTCGAATTTTTTTCTCGCGATTGTCGAATTTAAAATATTGGGACCGACCGTCCAGTAAACACAAAGTAACAGTAATATACCCAGGTAGAACAAAAATTATAATTACATCATATTGACATCAAAATAACGCTTAAAGCAGCGATAAAATGACATAATAATGACATTTGGAGTCATTTTGACATCTTTGTGATTTCTTGTTCCACCTGGGTGGGTAATGTCAATGTTAAAATTTCCTACTCAACAATATAACTGTTATATACAAGACATGTTGAGTGGAATAATATAACATTGATGTTACATTATCGTTACTTTGTGTTTACTGGAGTACTCTTAAACTCTTCTTCGCCAATGAATCGCGCGGATAGATGACAGATAAAAAAACTAGAGAGCGCGAGAATTCGGGGATTGTCACCTGTTAACGAAGGGGGCGGCGATACCGAGCTGTGATCGGCGACAACGGACTGCGACTCGAGACCTGCAGGTGCGACGATTTATGGGGGGCGCAGGCAGGGAGGACAAGAGGGATGGAGATCCTATCGCGGATCTGCCGCCTGATCCGCGCGTCGAGAGGATCGCGCCGACAACGAGGACGACGGCGACGGCGGCAGGTGCGGCGGTGGCGGCGGCGGTAGCGGGGGCGGCGGCGGCGGCGGCGGTAGCGGCGGCGATCCCGGGAGCGAGAGGCAGCGGCTCGCACGCGGCTGCATCAGCGGCAGCGGCGGCGGCGGCGACGGTGGCGGCGGTCGACTCGAGCAGGTGGATCACTCGGCGACGCGGTTGACGACCCTCCCACCGTCGTGCGGGGAGACAGCGCGGCGACGTGACACGAGGACGTCAACTCGCCGATCTCCATAACATGATCTCGTCGCGCTTCGTATCGTCGCGCCGGTCCTCAGCATCGGCGCGGACCAATCATTATCCGCGACGAGAAGGAAAGAGAGAGAGACAGAGCGCGCGCGAGAGGGAGAGAGGACAGAGGGAGAGAGAAAGAAAGACTGAATGAACGAGCGTATCTCGATATTCGAGGCACTGCCGGTCCACTCCCGCGGAGGCGGTGGGTCGAGGAGGCTCCCGCACGAGCGCGCGAGCGCGACCAACGAGACGGAAACGATCCGAACAGGTACGCGACCGGCGGTACACTGGCTGCCCGGGTAGAGCGCGCCTGCTAGACGGCGCCGTCGCCGATTGGCCGGCCGACCCGCCAATCGCGTGCCGCCGGCGCGCCGAATCACCGCGCGCCGCCGATCTCTCCGCGCGCCGCGCCGCGTCGGCGAAACCACCCTTAAGCCACCTGAAGGTTGCGGCGCGTGCGGTGCAAGGGTGGCATGGCATCCCTCGCGCGTGCCGCCTAGGACGCGCGACGCCGGAATGCGGCCGAGTAATCCACCGCGGATATTTATAACAATAGAAATGTAGGAGATAAATTATGAGCGAAAGAAATGTAAAACGCTTACCGGATATAAAACTCTTGGCAAATTAGCAGACTTTTATCCCGTCACGCAAATATGACGTAGCCATCGAGCGTAGCGTGACGGGAGGCATTAATTCCGATAATCAGTATGTACATACATACGTGCTGCGAAAAGATTCGCGCGTTAATCGAGATTTCAGAAATTCGTACACGTGTAATTGTACGTCGATAAGGTAAAAATAGCGGAAATATACCCTGAAAAGAAAGTCTGGTTAAAAACGGACAAATCGGAAAATCTTGTAAGATTGATCAAATATTCTTGTTATTATAATAGAACTTAATCTTTATAACTTATAATAACCAGAATATTTGATTAATCTTCAAGATTTTTCTGACTCGTCCGTTTTTAACTAGAATTTTTGTTTAGTGTAATCTACGCTGTTAACTTGGAAAAACAAGCTTTACAATAATAATGGAGATTCTACGCAATTATAATTGTACAATTCCCGCATGGAGATTCTACGCAATTATAATTGCACACGCAAATCTCGCGCCACTTCTATTAATATCCAAACAAATTCCATCTTGTAAAGTTCATTAGTATTGTTGCGTCACTCGCGTAATCGCGCACGCGGAATAAGGAAACACACAACACGGGATTTCAGGGAACACAGGAACTTTATTAAAAGACTCAGGGAACAATAAGAACGCTCGTGCGGAAGAAGATTCGGAAGACACGGCGATACGTCTTCACAAGACGAAGCCTTCTCCAGATCTGTCAGAATCCTCTTGTTTATCACGTCGCTATGCGGCAATTCTCTCTTTCTATTCTTCTTCTGACAGCTGATCATAGCGGATCGATAACATCGATTTCCGCTGTGATCTGTTAATTCCGCGAAGATTCGGCTCGAGACGAAGGCTGAGACAACGCGGGCGCAACAGTATTATCACGCTGCCTAGGAAAAGTCGGTGGAGAAATACATGAATTTCATGTGTTTGGTGAATGATTGTATCGTTTCTAATTCGTTACAGCAATTTACAGCGTACTTGGCGTACTTTTTGTTGGCGTGAGATAAATTAGCGCCGTATTTTTCCAGCGTAAATAACACAACTTAAAAAGAAAGCCCCCGCGCAACAGATGACCTTTAAGTATTTCATAAATCACGAAAGAACAAATTAGAGTACCACCTGCCTTATCTCCATTGCAGTAGATCCTAGGAATTAGTTCACTGTAATTAATTAACAGGAGATTACATCGGTGGCTCGACCGACCGCCGTTTCTCCTTTAAGCTCGAGCGTGGCTTTAACGTCGGATCGATTAATAGCATGTTTCCGCCCGAGTGAACGTGCACAACATCTTATTAGCAAAAAATCGTGATTATACGAATGTGCCACGCGGTGATTTCATCGCGGCCATGGTTAAAGACCGATATAGAAGGACGGCGCTCGGTTAAGAGGACTTTTCGGATCCGCCGGCCTGAAGGAAAAATCTTCACCTCAGCGGATTCGCATTGATATATTATACATACACATGCAGTGGCATTAATGTCTTGATAGATTAATTCATGCGCATATTGGAATACACATCGCAGATTTCCCACGACGCAAGCACTTAACTTGTGTTGAGATATTAATGTCCTTCAATGACATTACAAAAAAAGAAATTCATAGATTTTACATAAAAAAAAAATTATTCGTAAGATTTACAATAAAAATAATTGCATTCAATTAATGATTTAATCGTATAATTACTCTATTTTATATTGTACTATTTTATATTGTAAAATTGGCGAGTTTCTGCACAAAACGTGTATATATGTATCTAATCGTGAAAACAATCAATATATGCGCAATAATGCCGAGAAAAATAAATACAAAGCAATCGTCATATACATGTATAATTTTTCAGGCATGCGCTTCAGAGGCAAATGTCAATAACGATGTGTGCGTTGTACGTATGTGAGATATTATAATAGAAATTGAGTACAAAAGGGTACAAGTTGATTCCACATTTTGCGAAAGCATCTACAAATAGTATCTAAAAATAGATTATCGGAACGTCTATCTAATCCAATTGTAAATTGTACTGTAACTTTGTTCTTTTTCAAGATAAAAAAATATGTAATTATCCAATTCATAGCAATGTAGTACATACATACATATTGAGAACAAAAGATACAAAACCATATAAAATTAGAATTACCCAGATAGGAAACTTTTGCAATAAATGCACAATTATTGCGTCTTTTCATTCACCGCATTTCGCAATAATTGTCTTAAGATGATTCTGCAAAACGCATATCTTTTGCTGAAATAGAATTTTACAATTATAAGTTCTAAATATTGACAAAATAATGACACAAAGTTATGTAAAAGTAAAAAGTAAAAAGAATTTTTTACTATTACTTGAATAATAATTGTACAATTTTATGCTGCAACGATTGTTACAATAATTACAAAATTAATTTCTGAAATGTACTCAGTAATAATTGTGCTAAGATGATTCTCACTAATGTTACAATTATATAGAAATTTATTTTAAATCAATCAATTTCTTAATTTTTCATCAATTTTTTAAAAATTGCTACATATGTAGCAATAATTAAGTTTAGAATTATTGATTTCAAAATTTAGATGTAGAATTATTATGCAATATATTATACATTATATTTTAAAATTAAAATAAGGCTAAAATTTTTCTGCATGCATTCCTATCGGGGTGTATATTATTTGGTGTCCCCGAAATTTTTACTTGTTAAAAATGTCGATAAGCGCCAAAGGCTAGAAATTTCTAAAGGCAAACTTAGGATTGGATAGGAACGTTTCCAGAAAGCTTTCTGGAAATCTCATGATTAAATCCATATTTCACGAGTGTGAAGACAAAGTAATAGTAATATTGAAATGTATTTTCGTAGCTATATTTCATTCCTCCGCAAGTGTTCGACGATGGAACGAGAGTACTTTCCTCGCGCGTTCCGAAACTCATCGACGGAAACACGTTTCAACAGCTGTGAAGTTGTCATGTTGTCATAGCGCTTTGCATGCTCAAGAGGCCGGTTACAAGTTAGATTTTCGCGTAATGATAGTCGAGGATGGACCCGATGTTACTGAAAAATAAATTTCGCGGTACGATGCTGGGCGTTTTGGTCGGCGATTGCCTCGGAAGCCCGTACGAAGGCTTAGCAGTTGTATCAAATTGCAAAAGGCTCGCATTGCAGCGACAGCTGGACACTTTGTGGAACGTAAAGTTCAGAGGTTAGGTCGCGAGAGTGCTTGTAATTTATAATAAAGCCGGCTTGCATGCGGTGTAACAACTTTTATTTGGATTCGATATTAATTTGAACCCTCCCCCAGTAACGCACTTATTTGTAGGTCCAATAATGTTTATAGTTACTCTCTATACGTACAAGTTTCTTTGGGAAATAAACAAGATTTAGAAAGCTATATTTACAAGTGTCTGAATAGATTTGTATATTAATTCAAGTAAGTTTAATAATGGGAAGAATATCTCAAGCTCAAGAATATTTGTTCAGAAATTAAAACATAAAAAAATGAAGATGCAATGTCTAGAAAGGCACTGAGCACATAAAGAAAAAAATGTTTACATATCACATATGCATATATAAAGTATCAGAACTTATACTTTCTCTTAAAATCTTAAACCTAAAATTTGAGAAGTAACTTTGAAGTTTTCTCAAATGTCTGTCTTAAGTAATAATTTTTAAAGTAAGCTATGATTTTTTATAGAATTTTTAGGGAATTCTTAATATTGTAGAGCCAGTCATGGAGTATACAGATGATTCGGCAATGACACGTTCCTTAACCGAGTCATTGATTGAGAAACAAGATCTGGATATTGTTGATGTAGCTAAACGATTTGCAAAAAGTTATCAGGAAGAACCTCATCGTCGATATGGGGGTGGTGCTATAACTGTTAGTTTTAGTAATGTATTAATCAATAATTAGTATGCCATACTATATGTTAACATTATTATTAGATTAAATTAAATTACTGAATAATTTTAATTTGTTGTGAAAGTATTATTAATAAATATATATAAGTTTGTCTCAAAATCTTAATTTTTTCCTTGAGATTGTACAGTGATGTCAAATTTTTTACAAATAATATAATATGAAGCGTTTCGTAATTTTCATTTTTCTATAATAATTCTACAATAATTATCATTTATAATAAATACTAAGTTTTAGTAGTCTGCTATGCAAATAGGTACTTAACAAATTGAAGAAAAATGTGGACGAGACAAATGTAAAGATTCCAGCAAAAAATATATTTGATGGTCTAGGTTCTTATGGCAATGGTGGTGCAATGAGAATTGCACCTGTTGCATTATTTTCGTACAACAATTACGATAAACTTTTGCATTACGTGAAAGAAGTAACGGAAATTACACATGCAAATAAGCTAGGAATAAATGGCGCTATTTTACAAGTAAGTACAAATGAATTTTTCTAATCAATAATACATATATTTCTGTATTAATAGAAATCTGTTACAAAACTCTATTACCATCTTGCAGGCTATAGCGATTCAACAAAGCCTATGTTTAGATCCCAGCGAAGAATTGAATGTTACTAAATTTGTTGACGACCTCATAAACAAAATGGCTGAAATTGAGGGTGATGAAAGGTATATTTTACATTGCGATACATATTATGACACTTAGATAGTAATTTTAATGTTTAAATCATAGCGAGTATAACAAGCGACTAAACATAGTAAAAAAGATACTTTCTGAAGATGGAGATGATCCTAATGTGAAAAGGGTAGTTCAAGAACTGGGTGTTAACGTCACTGCTTTAGAATCGGTTCCTACCGCAATCTTTTGTTTTCTAAAAGCACAGAAGCGTATAAGAAAAGTACGAACTGATAATCCTCTCAGAAGAGCGATTCAATATGCAGTAAGTTGTAACGCCAACGTATCACGGATCAAATAATTATTATCGATTCTGTATAGCAAAATATTTGAAAATGTTTACATTGTCACAACTTTGTCATTATTTTACAGATCACTTTGGGAGGTGACACGGATACGATTGCTAGTATGGCTGGTGCAATAGCAGGCGCTTTCTACGGCTATGAAAAATTTAGCACATTTCTGCTAACACATTGCGAAGAATCGGACCGATTTCGAGAAATGGCTGATAAATTGCTGGATCTAGTAACATCTATTAATATAAGTAAATGAGTATATCTTTAAAAAAATATATATATTATATGAAAAAATCGTGGGAAAATTTTGAAATGGTGTTTAAATCAAATGTTATTGTTATGACATTTAATAACTACTAATTACTAACGATATTAGTAATACAAAAGATTATATATGCAATGTTTTTTTATAATTTATTTATATCGTATGTGTTCCATTTAACAATTTATTATTTGGCATATCCGGTGACATTTTTAAATATCATGTGTAAATTTTATAATTACAATATATATGTAATTTATAATTACAATATGTGTAATTTATAATTACAATATATATGTAATTTATAATTACAATATACATGTAATTTATAATTACAATATACGTGTAATTTACAATTACAATACATTACTATTTCTATTTTTGCTATTTTATGTATTTCTCTCTCTCTTTCTCTCATCCACGTATTGTTGACATATTTCACTTTTGATATACTTATAAAGAATAAAGAAATATTTAGTACTGAGTTTATTTATTTGGAAAACAAATCTGTATGACTAGTACTCATAATTTTTCGCAACACTTTCGTTTGCTACATAGTTGGATTTATATTAGTATAATCGCGCTTTTATTGAACTTACTATAGTAGAAATAGAAAATAATATCAATATTTCACAAGTTCCGTGTAAATAAGAATATGGGGGAGGAGAGGAGGAGAGACACTTCGGAAACCGCTTGAATTCTTCCATTCCGTCAATCGGTTCCATTCTCTCAACGATCACAGAGATTTTAAATATAAGCATGGCCGCGTGATCAGTCTGTAACTCTATCAAAGCGCGCGCTAAAAGTACAAGTTCTATTATACATACGTCAGTAATTCGATTAAAAATAATAATTGTATATGGCAACAATATCATAAACAATGTCTCTTATACAAAACTATAAAAATTTACCAATTGTGTTCATCTGTATAAAACAATCATTTCTTCAATAATGTCACTTTTTTATCGCATATATAATACATTCACATTTTGAGACATTTTTTCCTTTAAACTATCCAACTTACAATTACATTTTTATTAAACAGATAGACATTTAGATACTCAAAAAATGTGGAGACTTCAGATAAATAAAACAGATAAAATTTTAAAAGTTTAATCTAAAGATAAATACTTGCTAATTCTCTCTTAAAAAATTAATATTATATATTCTCGAACGCATCAACTGTTGGTTTCTCAGCTGCAGCTCTACATATGCATATGCAGAATACAAATAATTTAAAGATTATATACTCTGAACAGCAAATATGAACACAACGAAGACGTCATAATAATACTCAACAGGGTATGCATTTATAACGTAGACACATTCTTTCGCACTTATGTATATACGATTTACAAAAAAAATCTTTGGAAAAGACGCTTATAAAAGATATGTTATAATTGGATCATTAATAATTTATATTCTTTTGCAAAATTCTTTTGCCTTTATGGTCAAATCAAAATTGTAAAATCTCGTTTTCTTGTAAAATTTGTAAAATATTGAAAAAGACATTCTCTCATAATAATGAAAGTCTTGACTTCGTCCATCGACTGTAGCGAAAGACTACTGTTGTAACAGCAACAGATCTTGCGCAAAGTTGCAAGCAAAAAGAATAAAATATTTCCCTAAGTAACAAAACGTGTGTAAAAATGTTTATAATATTAATGGAAGTGGCACCTAATATAGTTCTAAATTTTCATGTAGGCAGGCAAATTTCAACGAGCGTGCAATCTCTTCGTTTCTCTGAAATGGTCTCACTAATAAAAGTCCGAGATCTAAATTTGCCTTTAAAAACATTAAAAGACGGTTTCTTTCAATATCTCAGTCTCTATTACTTTCAAAAATATTACCTATGTATGTATATATCGATTTCAATATTTTTAGATGTGGTTGCGTAATACATTTAACAGTATTTCGGCAATGATAGATATCACTTATGTGTTTTTGCATCCATAAAAAAATTATAAAAAATATTAAGAAGGAATATTTAATTATTTAAGCTCCACTAAATTATGCAATTATACTGAATATCTTCTGTGGATTTAACTTGATTGTCATGTAGATAAACACGTATATCGTTATTTTTTGGACAACCGTTAAATGTCTTTTAGACATCTGTACCATTTCTAATGTCTATTATCTCATGTCTGGATTAACCGGGCGAAATTTATAATAAAATGACGTAGAAAAGTAATATTTCTTGGTGGGAAAATTTGGAAGTTCTGCAATTAATCATGATTTCACGGCGCAGCATTTAATCAAACACGCAAGCTAAGATTTGTAGGAGGCACTCTCCTATTACAGCGCAAGTCTTCTGCCCTTGACTGACACACTCTCTCCTTCTATTTTTCCGGTTATCCTGTCGCTCTTTTTTACCCGGTCTCAACTTACTGCAATCCTCATTCTCTGGGTTGATCGCGACCCTGGGTACATTGGACAATCTAGACGGATCAATGACTGCGCTGCTCCGAAGCTGCGGATTTTTGAAGAAAAATCTATATAAGTTTTATCTCTTTTGCAATTAGTTATTACTATTATTAAATATGCTAAATATACTATTATTAAACATGAAATTAATCGGGTATACGAAACAAATTAATAAATTAAAATAAAATTTACTTGACATATTTTAATTTATGTAATTAACTAATATTTTTATATACACCCAAAAAAAAGTATTTTACATTCAAAGTGATTTTTCCCATAAACTTATATTTTAAGCTTACTGTTTTACTGCAAACGTATTCCTTTCAACAAAGTAAAAAATATTTTGTTTTTACTATTTTTCTCTTGATTTCAGAGGAATCTTCTTGTGGCCTATATAAGAGCCAAATCCTTTGACTCTTATATATTTGATACACCCAAAAAAAAAAAAAATTTTGATATACGTGGAATCCTCTAAGATTTAGAGAATTCCACGTATATCAAAATTATTTTTTTTTTTTTTGGGTGTATCAAATGCCTTTCGAAGGTAGAACGGTGAAGAAATTTTTGATACAGAATATAGCTTACGTTGTCATTTTTCGAACTCTCAGGATGCCTGAGTATTTTAGAGACGATATAGACGCACTCCTCGTTAGTCAGGATACCACTCGCCATAGGACCGTTGACGAATTCCTGGTCGTTCATAAAAAGATACCGCACGCTGAAGCAAACGTCGTCCGTGAGGACAACCCTCTTGTTGATTGGCAAGGGCTCGACGCCCTGTCTTCTGCACTCGGCCACGGCCCACCTGTCCAACGCGGAGAAGAGAGTGCACTCGCTCCTGATGTTCAGAGTGTCGCGGCGCGCTAATTGTGCGATCTCCCTGGCACTGAGCTCCTCAAAGTACTCCTGCTGCAGCACCCTCGCCGAATTCGAATCGATCACAGACAGGCACTTGAGCAAAAGGTTGGTACACACGATAGCTACAACGTGAACAAATACGTTTAATTTCTTCGCTCTGATACCGTTTTCATTTTTCATTTTTACTCCATTTTTAACCTCCCGTCAGCAATCTTTTAAGGCTCGATCGAAAATTATTTTCTTAGCTTGTAAATTTCCCTTTGTATAATTAATTTAATTAAAAATATATTTGACTTTAAAATTTATTGGATATTGTAGTAGAGTGTTGACAAATAATAAAATAAGATTTTTGGGGGATTTTTTGAAAACCTAGAACAAGAAAATAACATGGGGGTGAATTTAAAAGAGCCAGTTTGCTGACGACATTGCTAAAAAAAATAGTTGCTGACGGAGGGTCAATCATCCACAGGCTCGAAACTGTTCCCGAAGGGACGAAGGGCGCACCTATTACCCCAACGTCGTCCTCGAGCGGCGGTGGTGCCGACGGAGAATCGGGCGACCTGTCAAAGCCGGGCTCTTCAAAATCCTCCCGCGGATCGTTTGCATAGAGCCCGAGGCCCTGGTAAATCTCGAGCACGGTCGACGGGGTGAGGTGCGCCTCGAGATACGACACGGCGAGTCGCGCGAGACCAGGACAAAGGTACTGATGAGCCGCGTCGAGCGTGGCCCTGGCCGTCGAGACCGAGATAAAATTGACAGGCTTGTCGTGAAGATATCTACGCAATCGAGATAAACTATTAGAAACAAAATCGAAAGCTGAAAGAGCAATCGTCGTTCGCTGATGTCTCGAATTTGGTTCCTTAAGTATTGTTCTTTGCACTTCCGGAATTTCGATTTTCGTTTGATATTCCAGCTTGTTAGTGTTAGATAGAAATATAGTGTGACTTGAATAAAGTCAAATAGCCGATGTTATAATCGTTTATTTGACTTGTACAAATTCATCGTTATAGACTGTTCAATGCTTTATGGCCGATTTCTCCTAATAGATAGCGACAACTGACTTCCCTTCGTAATTACCGGTTACCTGACGACTCTTGATATGTTTGTCTCGTATGTAACTACGTCATACGAGGTCACCAAAATAAAGAACCGTTAATTTCTACACAGCCCATTCCGAACATTCCAACAAGATTCTTACAATATAATGTAACTGGAATCACAATATTGGTACAATATTGCTAGAATATTGGCTGGTATGTCTCTCGGTTTCTCGAAAAATCACTCTTCTCAAGATGAGAAGAGACTTCAGGGGGATAAAGTTTACCTAAGAAAATGCTCGAACGCCCGCTTGTCAACGTGTCGCAGTCGCAACGGTGGCGAATCCGACGTTGGTGCTGCGAGTGGACTTGTAAGCATTGCTCGAAACCATTCCGATTTTCTGGCCAGTCGTTCCCTTTCGACGCAATATGTCCACGTGTCGCCGGTTAATCCAGCCTATGTTACATAATTTTTTACAATTATTATAATAATTCCAAGTTGATTTTATGTTACTAATTAAAAGCTTGATTATTAAAACCATTCAGCTGTTTTTTGGAAAAGAAAAACGATCTTACATTTTTATGATCTCTTAATTTATATGAAAAAGAAGATAATTAAAATATGTAGCATAACATAGTATACAATAAAAAGGCTTTAACAATAAACAGTAAACAATAAAAAGGCGTTAACAGATAAAAAGACTTATTGAATACAAGTTTAAAAATATTTTTTTTGCTTCATTTTATTTTTCGAATGTGTGTCCAATTAATCGATTGTTTTATAAATAAAAAAATCTCGTATTAAATTTAAAACTGAAGATTATATTTAACTCTGTATTGACGAAAGATTTGTATTTATTTTTAGAATGTACCTCAAGCATCACGGTATTTTCACGATCTGGGACTTGCTGCATACTGCTCTCAGATGCCATAAGAGGGATTCGAGACATGTCTGCCAAATCCTTGTACGATGTCTTCGTAATCAACGGTGGGATCGGGATTCTGGAGTAAATTTTGCTCCGCAATCCTTGAGACCTTCCGCGCCACTTTTCAATCTGGTTGCGACAGAATTGTGAGTTGTCGCCTGTGTATAATAAATAAAGCTCTATTTAGACATCAAGGTAAAATTGATTATCGAGTAGAGAAAACATGTTTAGCTATTCAGTCATCTTTATGAGAAGACAGATCGAGAATTATCAATGAAACAACGGGAGTATTATTTTTATCTTGTTAACGCGCTGCATTTTTCGGAAACGTATCTTTCAGTACCGCGAACAGGCAATTACTTTGTACTTTTTACGGGAATGTTTTTCTTTTTCCGATGACACTGTCTGTTCATGGAAACATTATCTCACGGCGGCTTAAGTTTGAATTTTTACGCGTTTTATCAATCATTACCGTTTACATTGACTGCCGTGTCAATGTTGCTCACGAGAAACGCACAGTATCTAATTCACACATGGGTTTGGCGGTGTTTGCGGAAGATAGGATTTTACTTTAATTAGTTATTGATTTTTTACAGCGCAACATTTTGATGTTTCTGAGTTTTATACATATATGTACTGAGTTTTATACATATAATGGAATAAGTGTTATAAGATGTTAACAGAGAAAAGGGACAAGGTTTTTATGCAGTATGATTTTTGCGAAGAAAATTCTCAATGGATTATATAAAATAAAATTTTTATTTATTTTTTTTTTACTTTACAATTACTTGTGTATATTTCATTTATTCACGCAATGTATGTACACTTCTTAATCATGAGTCACGAGAGATTTTTATTACATTGCATTAGATATAGTAGTAAAGATTCTGCAATAGATAACAATTTACAGGTAAAAGCGATACGTTTATTTATTGCAGAGATTGCACAGAAATATCTCGATGAAAAATAAAAACTTCTTGTGACTCATAATTAAGAAGTGTACATTGCGTGAATATATGAAATACACATAAGCAACAAAACTGACTGCTTGAACTTGAATCCACTCATAAATAAATATAAAAAGAATTAAAATCGATAAATTATCGATTTTCAGATAATCGAAAAATTATGACAACTGTGTTTTAAATTTAAATAGCCTTATAATTTTGTTTTGAAAATTATTAATTTTTCTGATATATCTTACATATCGGCGCGATCATATCATACATTGTAAATGAAAAACCAATTGTGCACGGATAAAGTAATCGAATCAAAAACGCGAATACCTATCGGGTTTAAAAACAATATACTAATATCGTCCCGTAACGAAAGCACGATGCACGGTCTACTAAGGACATCGGTACCAATACGAACAACGCTATTAACACGAGTGAGATGCCGTTCTATTGACAAAACAGCGAGGAATGTTTGATAGCAACGACATACATACGGCTGGCCATATAACACTTAACTCTAAACTTGACAAAGGCTTTACAAGGAACGCATCTCCGTATGGTATTATCTAAATTAAATTTGCAAACCTTAATTTTGTTAATCTCATCGATCAATAAAGATACGCACATAATTTTACTTCTTCTTCTTCTTCTTCTTCTGTTAATGCCACCCGGTTCCTAAGTCGGAACACGATACGGTCAAATACAAAATCAAATTATTTAATAAAATCGATTGATTGCATCAGCAATCTTCAAATATTTTTCTTCGCGACGACACACGTTCGCCACCAATGGCGATCTTACACATCATTTTAAAGTAACAATTTAATGTTTTTTACACAAAAACGTAGTATATGTAAGAAAGCAAAAAAAGCACACATATAAAACACACAGATCTGACCATCCTTCTGTTTTCCAAAAGAAACAAAAGGAACCAAGTAACACACCACTGATTAATCACTACGGTTGAGTGTAATTCATTTCGACGATGCCGTCAATGTTTCATTTTTCAATTACGCCTTTTACGAACTGTTACTACTTTCTCTTAAATAATAACGATAATTCGCTTCATCTAGCAACTGTTAGCCACTCTTTCATGACATCACGAAAGTGTTTGAGGTGTACTCGTGACATTCGCTAATTTTGTTTATTTATCATCGAGGAACCGGAGAGAACGTAGAACCGACAACCTCAGAGAAACTCAAAAGACAGCCCTTTCTGATCGAGAAATCCCGCTTGACTGACAAATCGCGATTGGTCTCCCGCTTCCATTACAAATGTGACTCAGATCCCTCTCAGAAGAATCGTTAATATAAATGCATGTGCTTGCGTTTCATCGGCGATTGTTTATAAACGTCGCCGACCGAGCGAGAGGGACCGCTTCAAAAATGCTCAGGAATGCTCCGTAAAGAGGGGCCTTATCGATACCTCGAAGTTGCCAAGCTGCTGGGAATCGAGAAACGGGACCGGAGTTTGTTTATCCTCCCCGAAATTCGAATCCCGAGTGTCGACGAATGTAACATTGATGTCGACCGATCGTTGAAGTCTTGGCGATAAGCTTGGCGAACGAAGTTTTTGCGTACAATAGCTTACTTCATGAAAATTAAATGCTTAAACGAAACTATTATAATCGATAAAAAAAAGTATTGAGGGTCACGTGGATGTTGGAAGGGTTGGAAGTATATTTGAATTAATATATTGGAATAACGTTCATGATGCAAAAAGTTTAAACGTTTCGATTTAATTTCGAGACATCTTGGATGTTAATCGCACGTTTCGATGATGATGGACAATTTGGTAAGTTAAAGTATCAAAATATAAAAAATAGTTTCATTTTAGCTATCGAGAGTCCGAACTCAATCTAATTTTTGGAAAATTGTTATTTCAGAATACTTGTGCCGTCAAGTCTTGCTATTAAAATTATTTTTTCAAACAATAGCGTGCGAGTTGTCGAAACCAGTCGAAACTGCGAAACAATCTTTCCTTCTTTTCCGGAATCAATGTCGACAAGGACAGTGTCAGTGTCGCACATCGCGAGAACAGATACGCTCTTTTATACTTTGTTTCGCGCTGCTGGACTTCCGGTTAGGACGATTCCGTCGTCGCGAGGAACGCGGATATGCGCACTCCCCTGATCACTCGGGGAATCGAAAGGTGTTAATCGTCAAACAGCCGAGACGTCGTGGCTCGAATGAATAATTGCCGCGTGTTAAACGTTGGCGATCAGTTGGTCTCTCGGTCGCGAGATACAGGAAGACACTAATGATATTCAGGACGGCCGTGAATGAGTTCATTTGAAGAATCGAGATCGCAAGGTCATCGTGCAAAAATATCAAATAGGGAAGACCGAGGCACCATGGGCCACAAAAATTCAAGTTTGAAAAATTGCTTTTAAATATAAGATTTTTTATCTAATTTTTTTTTAATAATAAAGCACAATATATATATTTCAAAATTTATTTAGTGTTTTTGGTAAATATAAATTAAATTTTCAGAAAGAAATTAAAATACAATTTTTGGGAAATGACTCATGGGAAGTGCCCTATGCCGAAGGTATCATGGGTTTGTCACTGGGGCACCATGAGTCACTCACAAAAACTATCAAAAAAATAATGAGCTAGGTTTATTTAAAAAATAATGGAACTAGGTTTATTTTAAAAAATAATGAATATTTATAAAAGTGAAAAGAAATTGTATTTTAGATATTTCTTTATTACAAAGTTCAAAACTAAGTTTATTCAAAAAATTAATGAAAAAGTTACAAAAATAAAAAGAAATTGTATTTTATATATTTAACAAATTAATTAATTAATAAGAATATAAAGTAACTGCTTTGTATTGTTCCGTTTAATCATAAATAAATTAAATGTACGACCCATGGTGTCTCAGTATTAAATGACCCATCATGCCTCAAATGCACATAATATTGAAACCGATGAAACATAACGAGAAAAATTAATGATACATAATTATTCATAGTGTTATAAAATGACAAAAAATGCTAGAAAGCTGCTTCTAATTTTGAATACACGTATATTATATTACATAAATGATATTAAAAAATTTCTAAGTGATTAAAAAATTACTTACGCGTCACCAAAACCATTTACGTTAGGTTTGTCTCAAGCTAACAAATATTTTTCACTGATAAGTACCTACATATGAAGTATGGACAACAAAGTAACCGTTACATGATTGAACAGTTATATCTAAATATTCTAAATTATTCCAAATAGTCAATGACTCATGGTACCCCGTGACTCATGGTACCCCATGGCTCGTGGTGCCCCGGCCTCCCCCATACTAAATGCTGTTAATGCACAATTGCAAAAATGAATAATATTCAGGGCCTATCCTTCGAGGTGCGAGAAATTCTCTTCTCGAGAGAGAAAACTTCTCGAGCGAATCATTGAACATTGCTCGCATAATAAGATGCGAACGAGGAATATTATTATTTATTTATTTTTTAATACGTGTCTTACTTTGGATGGCTTTCAATTACTTGTTTTATATTTTATGTTTCCTGCTCATGTTTTTCCGGTGTTCTATATTTCATTTTGTCGTGTGATAAATTAAATTAAATCAAATGAATTAAATTCAAAATCATAATTACATTAAATAAAGTCGACTTGAGTGAATTTAAATCAAATGGTATCAGCTCTAAAACACACAAAATCCGGCTATCTAAATTAAATTATCTCCCGTTCGATAAAAGAAATATCTATATCCCGAATTTTCAGGGGGAGAGCTGGAATGCCAAGCATCATCCTAGAAATATGTCAACAAACGTGTGAGTCATTGTGTATTCCTGTAGCATGTTACACCATCGCGAATTTAATGCGCGTGTCCCAAACTGCATCAATAAAGCTTCGCATTTCGTAGATCGCACATGTCGCGTATTACACGCGACACATTTCACCGTATTAACGTGGCAGTAATTTATGGCAAAGCGGAGCATCATGTGTGTACCCTATTATTAAGCATCGCTCCACTATGAGAATTTCAATGTACGGCATGTGTTTATGGCTGAGGAGTGGCTCATTGAAACGGTCGTCACGGGCACTCGTAAACATTATTGATTGCGTGTATTAACTGCGCTAAATGTTATGCCGCATACGAGGGAAAATCGTACGGATGTGTGTGTTCAGTCTTGAATTTATTAAAGACAAAAGAATTATTGCAACGGTAGCGACTTACTAACGAATGAAAATTGTCTTGTCACGATATATCATTCCTGAAATTGTTGCCGTAAAAAATATGTAACGCAATATCGATCGACTTACAATACCTGGACTTTGCAATTTCAGAAAATTACTTTGATAAAAAAAGTTAACTTTTTCAGTTGCAAAAAATTCGCTAAATATTACATGTTTTTGCTATTAAATATTTATCTGATACTACATATTATAATAAGACAGAAAATTAAGTGCAACTCGAATATATCGTTTACAAAATTTTTAAGTGGCATATTCGCCAATGTTACAACTAAGCGCGAAATATTGTATGTACAAAATAGTCGAATACGATAATACGACTTTAATACGCCAGACTCCCAGGCTTTATAATATAAGCGCGCTTGTTTTGCAAATACCATGAATGTTTAGTGAATCATGGTTTTGCTAAAATTAGAGCTACGAAGGTTCATACACGAGTGGTGAATGTCGAGGCACTCGAGAACAGAGCGGAGCGAAATAATTTGAAAGAAAATCATTTCTACCGGAAAGGAAGGGAGCATAAAATTTAAAAAGCAATGAAATACGATTGTACGATCGTGGCCTTGCAGCGGCCTGTTCTTTTCTATAAAATTCGGCGAAGTTTGTGTCGCAAGGGAGACACGTGCAGCAGAATAATTTAAAAGAAACTCGTTTTTACCGGAAGAGGAGAGCAGAGAATAGCATGAAATTCTGAGAAAAAATGAATGAAACGTAATTACGTAACCGTGAGATGTGTGCATGGGCCGCTTCAGAAAATACGTTTGGCAAGAGTTTGTTTTGCAACGGAGACGCGCGTGGGGAGGGAGGTATACGCGTAGAATTTAATGAAATTTAGCGCAACTGCAGCGGCGCAGGGTTAATGCGAACTGACGGCTATGCGAGTAACGATAATTAACTTGAACGGGCACCCGCTCGGCCTTTTAATCCAATTAAAATTAATGCTTCCATTCCAGACGTGCGCCCGCATTTCAGCGAGACGTATCGACGCGATGGACAAAGGGAGTCGAAAATTTTAAACACCCTCTTGGGTTCATCGTGCCATATTAATCCGATCTGTGTTTATTGGAATCTCCAACAATAAGATAATATTGAGTATTATAAAAAAAATTAGACAAAGAGAAAAGACATATTACAGCACTATTTAAGTTGTTTATTTGAAAAATGATGATTTGTTTGAGATAATTGCTAATTTTCTCTCGTACTTGTAATGCTGCGCGAATTTCCGATGCGTTGGAATTTCCAATAATAAGATAATATTAATTTACAAAAAAAATTAGAAAGAGAGAAAGAGCATATTACAGTACTATTAGAGATTGAAATATCTCAATTGTTTATTTGAAAAAGATGATATTGTTAATTTTTCTCTCGTACTTGTAACGTTGCGCGACTTAATTTCGAGGAATAATGCATCGAAGATAACGAGAATGTTGACTATTCTAATTTTGACGTAACCACGGATTATTACGGCAAACTCGAAGTGTTTGAATACGAAATGAACCATGAATAGTCAATGAGAAAAAATTAATTGCGGTTCAACGGCAATAACGCTTACCGCGATTATCTGGCGCGAGAATCGGGGTTTGTCAATTGATTCAATCGAGGAGAAGATGCGGAAAAGAGTCTCCCCTTTGCTCGAGTTCGCCCGCATATGTGACCGTTTTTAGTACGAACGTAAAGCCAAATTGCCATCATTAGAAGTGCTCGCTATTATTATAAAAGACTACGTTACAATCTATGTTAATAAAACATTTTTCAGCTTGGTTTAGCGAATATTACGTCCCCTCTAAGTTTCAAACTTTTTCTTTTGACTCTCTTCCTCTCTCTCTTTGCACGTATATAACACATGTCCTGATTCGTTGATCGTCGATTTTTTGCCTTTCTCGTCAGGCTCCAGTAATCCCGACAGTAAAAGTAATTTAAAAAAAACTGATGAAGGAAAAATAGCTGATGATATTGAAGGAAGAAGCGAAAGAAATATTAGATGAACGAGCATATGATTATATACATATGTAAAATACATATAATAATTATGCACATATATAAATATAAATATAAAAGCATATAATAATTATGTACATATATAAATATAAATATACATATTACATAAAATAATTATGTAGACAGATAAAAATGTATGTATATGTCACATATATGATGATTGGACTTTTTTGTCTCCTTTCGCTTTCTTCCGTCAAGCTCTAGTAATTCCAGTAGTAAATATAATCGAAACGCTACCGTGTTGAAATAGGACGGGAAACGAAGAAAAGAATTGACGCGAAAAAACCGTGAATTAAAACGGATAGATTGAACATATATCCGTGACGGGCCTTGAGCCGATAATGATAATCTCTTCCTCGGATTGATTTCGTAAAAAGTCGCCTTTACTCACATTTCTTTTCGCAATAATTTATAATTTATACGTGATTTATATCCGAGGATAGCGCAATTCAGAATCCTCTAAAAGGATTTAAAATCGATCTTTCCTCTCAATCCTTTATTTAATATACTCTATTATTTGACATTAATTGGCTGAGTGAAGTTTTTGATTTAAAAAAAAATAAAATGTTATTAAAATTATATTTATCAAAACATTTTTATTTTCGAGATAGGTCGTCATAGAGAAACATTCAAGGAAACGTCCATTAAAAAGAAGTGAGATAAAATTGCGCAAAGTATAAAACGGAACTTTCGCGGTATTCCCGTGAAAGAATCGTCATTTCAGAATTCGAGAGAATGATATTCAATGTTTTCATGCTCGTTTACATTTCACAATTCCAATTCGTATTATTCTCGAAGACAAGACGAGTTAAGCATGTGTAGCGTCATGCGAGGCTAGATATATTTTATACAAAGCCGCGAAAACAACGAATATTCGAATATTTAACGAGATGGCAACAGAATGTCGTTTAACATGGCCAACATGAGATTTCCATACTGCGTCTTTCTCTCTCTCTTTCTCGTTTGCAACTGCAGGCTCCGCGTTATGACAAAGCAGCCGAGCCGCGAAGGTTCTTCCACGCGCGCAATTAGAGGAGCGCCGTAAAGCCGGCATTTACGAGCGGTATTCCGCCGCGCGTATGCAAACGTCTATTAATAAATTCGATCTCGTCGTCGTTGCGCGCTGCAGGCATGATCGATCGGTCGCATCCTGGAGGGCGGCGGCGCGGAGATGGCGAGGACAGTCTGGCAATGCCGAAGAAACGACAATGCAGAAACGTGCGAATTGAATCGCCACACGTGGCACCGCGCGGCGCAGCTGCATGCCCTCACAATGGCGAATGTGCGAAAAAATGCCGCCTCAATGGTGGACAAGGCGCCGCGTCGTATCGTGGAAACCTTGACGCGGTCATCGCGTCGGCGGTATAAACGCTGGTCAATTCAGAGAACGAATAGCGCATCGAAGATACCGCGTCTGATGTTTGCGAAAGCGTCTCTTGGGGCTTTTAGCGACCGCGCTCTAGGATCCTCGCAATCGCGACGGGATTTCGCCAAGTAAGCGGATGATGAAGAAGCGCGCCGTGAGGATGGAAAAAGTCGAGTGTCAGAAGACGCTCACAAATCGAAAAAATTAAGAGAAAAAAAGAAAGAAAAAAATGCAGCCACTAATTTTGAAAAAGAGAAAGAATCGGAAGATTGGCAAATAATTTTTTATGGTTAAACTTAATTTGTTATGTATATATACATATACATATAGTATATATACATATATGTATAAAAGACTAATTATTGTATATGTATATAGATATTGATTTTTTTATAATTAAGAATTTTTGCTTTGAGATAGAATTATTAAAAATTCTTCTCGATCAAATAAGAATGTGAATAAAAAAAAGAGATATTTATGAGTTCAAGATCCAAATCCTTTTAAATATTGTGTTAATTATCCTGTTTGTGATGCAATTTTAATTTAAATACAGCTCGATTTTTCTTCTTAATTTGTGTTGTGTGAACCGATTTCGAGGGAATTTAATTGCTTATTAATTCTGAGTAAACAAAACAGCGGTAACCCACTAGATTGGTAGCAGATTCAATTTCAGTAGATTAACGTCATCTGTATCCGCGTTAGAATTTATATCCTGACAGAATCTGTTGACATAATCCGACAACAGATTGACAGTAGAAACCTAGTGAAACATTTCATTTAAACGCTTACTGCAGATTTCACTCGGTTCTTGCCGCATTCTATTACATTTCTGCTGGCATCCGATTGACAAAATTTATCACGGACACTTGGAAAAATGTTTGTCTTCAATTTGATTATCTGTGAACTTGCCTTTACCTGACACGCGACTCCTCTTCATTTTCGCGTAATTCGCATTATCAATCAACAAACGCATGGCAGTGTCACGATCGCCGTCGTCGCTCCGCTTCTTCGCGCACTTCTCGCGGAAGATAAACGCGCGTAACTTCTCCATCGGTTTGCACTGTAAATAACTCGATTTCCGGAGTTCCGCGATCGCGAAGTCGATCCGTCCTGATCGGTCTTAACGACACGACGATATGGTCGGCGCGTGAGAAACCGCGTCTCGGCGAAGCCGCTCTCCCTCTTTATCTCGAGAGGAGTGGAGAGATATAGATCGCGCCGGAGACAACGGGCTGGCGAACGGCGATCGACAAGTGAACTGATCGCGGATAAGACGGCGCGCTTTTGTCGCTTCAAAATGACGCGGTATATCCGGTATATCTGCGAAATAAATGAAGCCACGTGACTCATCGTCCTGTCGGCGCGCTCCTACTCCAGCCTCCCTCCCTCCCTCCCCCCGCGGGAAGAAAACTCGCCTTTGACCTAGAAAAATACGCGACACCGAGGCGATCCACGAGTCTAACGACTCTATATCTATTTTTTTCCCCGTATCGTTCGAAAGCAGACAGGAAACACGAGCGACGGATGCGGTGGGCAGCGAGAGGAGAAGGGACGAAAAAGGAGAAGGAGAGCGCGAGTACAAGTGAGACATTATGATGAAGATGGAAGAAAACCGAAGGCGACAGGATACGGAATGTCGCTTCCGCGATACCGGAAAATTGTCACGCGAATTTTTCCACGCTGACTAATTCGAAGTAATCGCGCAGCGCATCACGCATCACTAGCCGATCTAATTATAGCGATTATACAGTAATAATCTCTAGTAGACAGCATGGACTGTTCGGTTTTTATTTACGTTCCTACGTCTACCGTAAGTTACGAGTTTGGCAAACTCCACGTCCGAAAGTGCAATCAGGACATGACTTTTTCATAAAGTCGTGAGAGAAACGTGATCTCTCTCTCTCTCTCTCTCGGCAAGTAAAGTTTCATATTTAGCTTTACAGTTAATGATTTATATAACGTCCAACAATAGAATCATAAACGTTGATTTATAGACGATTGAAGCTTCGAGGCTTGAAGTCTGCGCGCGTGTTTTCAGAGAAGCTCCGTTAATTCTGTCCAAATTGCCAATGCTGATCCAAGCGTATCGCAACTTTTTGCGATATTACTGTTGGCAGATCGCGTCACCTGTATCATTTTAATGCCGTCTGAGTCTGTGACTCACGTGCCGTTGGGAAGCGCTCGAATACACACTTAAGAGCCGAGTACGATCGCACGATAAAAAGTGGAGTAAGGCCGCGCGCGGCGCGGGCGTCGCGAATGTTAATTTACGTAGGAAAGAGCAACGCTTTCCGCCAGTGCACGCGTTCGATAACCGATGAAAACTACCGCCGGCGCTTTATCTGCGACGATAATTTCGCGAGGTCGCGAATAATTACCGCCGCGCATCGAAAGACGACGGCACCCGTCGTCGTTGTCGCCATAATTGCAAAACAAACATGCGAAAAGACACGCGCGACGCAACTTCCAGCATAGAGAAAATTACAAACTGTGCGTTAACATTATCGTTCGTTCCATTTCGTAACGTTTCTTTTTGTAATGCCTGTTTTTTTTCGATGACAGTCGAGAATGAAATGTGCAGCGCCACAATCGATATTTATCTACGAGCTTTTATCAGTTTCTTCACAGTTACAAATATCATGCTATTAATCTATCGGAACGGTTTTGCCTCGAGTGTCTAAAAATTTCACCAGATATAGATCTAAAAATAATTTTGTTGGGCACTCAAGCCGGTTTCTAGAACGTCAAATTCTTCTTGTATTATTATCATCACGCTTAAGCGTCTTACATAATTATTTTCCAATTTGACCTAACTTTTTTATATACTTGAACGAGACCTTTCTTTCTCTGTAATGTTCATTTCGACCAATGCAGATTAATTTTAATCTCAGTTTAACTTACTTTCTATACTGAGAGAAAAATATAGTTACTTTTGTCCTCAACCATAATATTTCTAACAATAAATATGATTAACTATATGCAGCATTATGTTAACCATAATTATCGTTAGAAATATTATAAAATTGTGGTTGAAGACAAAAGTAACTATATTTATCTCACAGTGTAGAAAGTAAGTTAAGGATGTTCTGGCTATACAATCCTAGCCAAAAGTTACTTTAATATGAAATTGATAAAATTCTATGCTTTTAAGGATTGAAATGCATTAAACGTGCTCATGTCATGTAAATGTCTTAAACAATGTCATTTAATATGATATTGGCATCACAAATATATGATATTTGCCACGTTTTCGACAGTTGACATGTACACTATAACTTTTTTTCAAAACTTTATATTTTTATCAATAACTCGGTAATGAGATAGTGAATCGATTTTAACTTTTTTTAGAAACGTTGCTCAATATTTGATTTACTTACAAATAAAGAATATTGGCGATGTTGCTTCTTTATTATTTTATTCATATAAAGAGAATAATGCTGTTTTTTCATAAGAACACATGTAAAATTAAAAGTATAATAACTCGTGAACCAGTTAGAGAATCGGCTTCAGGTTTTAACCACGTGTTCAGATAACAAATGGAAACAATCTATAAAAGTTCTACGGTATTTCCAATGTAACAATGTTAGCGCCGGAACATCCTTAAACCGAGATTAAAGTTAATCTGCATTGATGGAAATAGATATAAAACAATCAACGTCAAGTTTCAAGTTTAATGGTAAACAGATAAGATTGTTAAAGAATCATCTGTTTGGGAGAGTTTTGTCAGAATCGCAAACGTCTCATCCAAATAACAATCATTGACGACACACAATATTGTGACATCGCACTCCGCAGCTGCAAAGCTGCAAGATACAGCCAGCGAGTTTGTGACAATAGATTCTTATGCAAAAGAGGTGTCATTCGTCAGAATGACGCGATGTTTGCACGTGGAACGATGAATCCGACGAAAATATTCCTATGCTGAATCGATTAGGCTATTAACTGAGATTTTATTATTTATCGTGCGCGAATGAATCAGGTTGCCGAAGCGGCTCGTATGTCCCGCTCGAGCACGCAATGCCCGGTGCATAAACTTATTACTCACGCGCGCACGTGTCCGCGAAATATGTTACCGAACATTGCTATTATCAAGATCACGTGGCAACGTATTCGCGAATTAAATCAGCACGTTAGGCACGACCGGGTTGATAACCGCGTTATACTCACTCAATATTGAGTAGAGTGACAATTGCAATCGCTGTTATTATTCTCACAACAATGCCGAAGAATAAATGTAAAAATAAAAAGGAAAAAAGGAATCACATTTTTCCAATTGATTCGTCTATTGCATTCGTGAGTTCATTCAAGTTCCCTGGAAAAAAATCTTCTGTTGTAAATGAAAACACATCACGAGTTGTTATATCAATGAAATATTTCGATTAGCAATAATTGGAAAAGTAAAAAATATTTTACTTAGAGAAACAAACTGTCAATATTAAAATTAATATTAAATTGACAAAATAAGATAATATTAAAATAATATTAAAATTAATATTAAATTGACAAAATAAGATTATTGAGAATCAAACGCGATTATCGACGTATGTTGGTATAATAGCATTTAATAAATAATAAGTTTTTCTTTGTTAACCGTAACCACCAGTTTACACGCCATATTGACTTGTTAGTTTGATTTTAATTTACATGATAATTTTTATTAATTTTTCATCAATATTTTGATCACAATTTAATTCTTCGCCTATTTCATCAATTTAATTTAAAATTTATTTCGATTAGATTAAAAACTAGAAATTGAAACATTGCAGTACACTTGTCCCCCGGAACTACTTTTTTTTAAAGCATGCACGCGATTATATATTATCGACAACGATCGCGTGGCGCGTATGCGCGATCGATGCGTGAGACAAGAATTCATGAGATGCATTATGGATCGCTTCTCGGAAGGCTTTACGTTCGCAAACGTCGACGATTCATTCATCCGTGCGGGAGTTACGACGATGGACGAGGACAGAGAGCTGGGCGCTCCGCGTCGCGAGCGCGTTAACAATCGCACGTACGGTAAATAAAGCGCGATGCCGCAGAGTCACCCGCGCCGCGGCTCGCTCCCGTCCGAGTCGATTTGTCTCAAACGTGTCGTTAGCATTTAAACGTTCATCTAGCGCTTATAAACAACGCGCTCGATAAATTTTCATAATCTGACTCACACCTTCAGCGAGTGAGATCGTGCGTGACGCTCCGAGAAAACACCGCGATCCACGCGAGCGCGTGTCGGGTTACCCGAGTCAGTTTTCTAGAACTATGCCGGTCTTACGCGATTTCCGCGCTTGACTTGAATTTTACGCCAGTAAAACGACTGCCAGTCTCGAGTATCAGAGGAAACAGGCTTGGGAAAAAATAGCTCGCGTTAAAACTAATTTCTCGAGTTCTTAAAGTCAAACTAAAAGAAGGATGAAAGAATCGAACCCAACTAAATGCGAATTAAAACTTATTGTTAGTTGAGAGAAATAAGAATGAAAAATTTCTCAAATCCTTGCTCAAGTTCGATGAAGTTAGATGAAAGGCTCGAAATAATTAAACTGTGATCTGAATTCGCAAGTGAAATATAAAACCCAAAATATTACACTTTGTTTGCATGCATAATAAACAAGAAAAAGAAAAGAGAAAAATATAGTTAACTTTGGCCTCAACCACAATTTTATAGTATTTCTAATGATATTAATGGTTAATATAATGATGCATATATTTAAGTTAATCATATTTATTGTTAGAAATATTATAAAATTATGGTTGAGGAATTATGACCAAAAGTAACTACATTTTTCTCTAAGTGTATATTAACATGATTATTAAAACTATGTTATTATTCTATAGATGACGCTTAACAAGCCACGTTGTATGTTCAGAAAAAGAAATTATAAAATTGATGAAATTAATTTAAATAAAAAAAGAAAGTTCTTTTCTTTAATTACAATTTTCTTACTTAACAGACAGAACCGTTGGCAAGTCGCACGTTAATTTTTGTCTCACAGTTCCTATTATTTAACGGTAGAATCGCATGCGGAGGATTTTTGCGGGTAGTTTGTCGCGTCGGGGTGAAAAGTGCGCGTCAATTTCGCGAATGATTTCCTCTCTCCGTTAAAGATGGCCACGCCGCGTCGCGCCGGCGTGATCAATACTCCCCGTCTCGTGTACAGTTTGGGGCCTGGTATCTACATTCCCTGCCAGCAACTCGCCCTCCCTCGGAGGAGGGAAAGAGGGTTTATGACTCGCGTTGTCGGGCAAATCTACCCCACGATATCGGCAAGCTACGTAACGATTTTATTGCTTTCGCAAGCACCGCGCAGGCTTCACCGAGTTCCGTCGTGTGCCTTCGCGACCGGAACAATCATTCGCGTTGCGTCATAACGGCGAGGTTTCGTGCCAACGATCCAATTCTCGATCCAATTTCAAAGCAATCGAATTAATCGAATTAAAATATTCCAGACGCAAGTTTGCAATCGCGCAAGTTCTTAATTCGCATGGATTTCGCGACTTGAGACGTAGCCAGAGCAGCCATTTTTGAACTTATTATTATTATTATTATTGGATTCCGCACGTAACTTTTTAACGCTACATAAATCTCACTCTTAAAGAGACGCAAATATCTAAGACGTATTGAACAGAAGGCTTCTCCGATCAAAATTCAAGTCTCCCAAGCGTCGAGCAGTTTTCCAAAAGTTCAAAAGTAGGATTCAAAAAGTATCATCCGTATTTCCCAAGTATGCGAAAAAATTGTCTCGCACTTATAACGCTGGGAATACCGCGGAACTTCCACGCGATACAATTTTCCGCGAATTATCAGCGTATCAGATCGATAAGGATCAGTAAACTCAGGGAAAGAAAGGAATGTCGCGAATTGAAAAAAGACTGTGCAAGACAATGTTTTCCTACATGTTTTATGCACAATTAATAATTAATCATTTATCTTAAAAGCTCTTAATTTGATCTGACTCTATTCTTAAATACAAATTTATAATTATTGCACACATATAAAAGGAATATAAACGAGAAGGAATATAAACGCAAAAATACAAATACTTGGATCTTTTTGTACAAAGGATTCAAAGTTTATTTTATCAAACCGTTATTCCTTCCTTCTCTCCGGTCTTTTGCTTTTTTAATAATTTAGTTTCCTTCGCGGTTCTTCTCCAATTCGGTTGACAGTTAAGACGCGTCGAGACAATGAAAATACGACGGACAATTAACGCAAGCTTTAAGGATAATTATCCGCAATTAAACGATCTGTGTTTTCTCGGCCGTCAGTCCGTGAAGATAATCGCGAGTCGCGAAAGCAAACGTTTATTCGCACGTTCGCCGCGGCTTCTCTTAGCACTGTCTAAGTGTTTCATGTACGCCGAAATTTACAATATTTCCGCGAGTACAAACATGAGCGCGGACCCGGTAAACGATCGCTCTGATAGCGCCAGGCTGCTCTGATAGCCGCCAAGGAAACTGCAGCGAGTCGAAATCGTGACCGCAGGAGTCGTTTCACACTCGCGGAAATCACGTTGAAAACGCGATAGCGCCCTAGGTATAATATATTCAGTCGAACACGCGTATGCATTTCTCGACCTCCAAGCATAGCATTTAGCTCAAAAAAAAAATACTCGAGTAGATAAAAATTCTAACGTCAGTTTGCGGACAACGTGAAGCGCCCGACTGTAGCGATCGTATATTAATAGAGAGATCACCGTTTTGCAAAATCATCGCGAGCGTGGAGCTTCTGCTTAATTTTAACAAAGGACGTGAAATTGTTCTTTGCTCAGAGTAGATTTAAAACGTTATTGCTCCTTATTGCAACTCTGTAATATTTAATATTTAAATTATGTTGTATTATATTTTGGCAACTGAACCCTCTCGTGTTAGACTTTTGGAAATAAAACTGAGCAACGTCCGTCGACGAGATTTCTCAGTCCTATAATGGATAAATTTAAATTATTTACCTTGTTCCTCGTTAAATCGTTGTCGATGTTTGCACGCGCGTCGATTTGTCAGAAGACCCGTCTAAATTTAAACGTTTATTTGGCAACCGATCAACAGCTGATGAACTTCACCTCTCCATTAGACGTTTAACACATTCGATTTTCACGCGCACACTTCGAAAAGAAAGCTTTTCTGCCGATATGTTTATTTTAAAGTTTTAAATAGTTTCTTTACGCAACTTATCGCAACCGCGACGCGTTATCAATCGCGATCAGCCTCAAGTTGGCGTAAACCACGACCGCAAAGTGTACAAACACCACCGAGGAGACACACACGTCCAGAGAGACGTGCGTGAATTCCCTCTTCCGGAATTATGTTTATTTCTTCAGAACTCGCGCACTCCTGTGACCGGCTCCATCGTCGAGAAACGTATTTAGCACGCGCCGTGAGAGCAGCAACGTGCGCTTTGGCCGATGACCGGCCCTGCAATGAGCATACATATAATTCGCACGAAGGAACCGATGCCCCAGGCCGTCGTATCACCGTCTATACATAGCGCGGCACGCGCGACGCGCAGACGCCTGATGTGTCCCGGCGCTCTATACCACGGTCGGAATATATAAAAAAAGGAAGCAGAATATTAGACATTCCTCTCCTCTTCCGCGCTCCCCTCTTCGAGAAACGTTGGAAAAAAAAGGTCTTCTCGCGATCGTCCGTCGTTTCCTCCTTCTGTCACGTTCCCCAGCGTTTCGAGTCGAAACGACCGTCATTAGCTTTCGGAAGAAAGAACGGGCTCTTTCTCTAGAGTGCCCGTGACCTAGATAAATATGAGGGGACTCACGAAAATAGCTAAAGATTGGGCTTTCGGAAATGAACTACGGCTCTCTGACTGACCTACCTAATACCCTCGTAAAGCACGCGGTTGTATCGACGGCTTTCAAATTGTATTGTTAAATGGCGGAATCGATTATATCTCTTCGTTCTTTGTTTAGCGATACGTTTCTCGATATCTCAAATTCAAGAAGTAAAAGCTTTAGATTTGCGAGGATTACAAAAATTTCGTAAATATGAAAATCGTTAACCTTTTGAAGACTCTGGCTCTTCAAAGAACCAGGACATTTTTTTCGATAAAGAGATCTTTTGTTGAAAGTTGTTACTGAAGAATTTTAGATGCTCATTTCATTTTTAATAAAAAATATCCGGTCCTTAAAGGATTAAAACGCAAAATATCAAGAAAATAAATAAAATAAGATTTAGGGCTGCTTTTTCCAAATTCTTGGTAAGCTAACTAATAGTAATAGTAAATCATACCTCTGAACTTGTCTAATTTGAAGATGAAACAAAGACAGACTTATGATTTAACTATTAGTTACCCAGTAAACACAATGTTACATGTAACGTAATTGTTAATTGTAATTTCCTACTCAATAATGTAACTGTTATATGACATACGTGTTATGTAATATTTACATTGTTGAGTAGGAAATTACAACTAACATGTACGTTACATGTAACATTGTGTTTGCTGGGTTAGCTTACCAAGAAGTTGGAAAAACCGGCCCTTTAGTGGTTTATGTATAAATGTCTTCAAATAGATGGTATTATATATGCAATTAATTGTTATAAATATATACGATGTTTGTATGTAATAATTATATATGTAATTGTTTTACATGCATATTTTTTTTGTCTTGCCGTGCTTCGTTTCCTAACTCTTCAAAGGTGCGTTGACACGAGCCATAATTACGACTCGAGGGTTGAAGGCCAGCCGCCGTAAATCAATTGAACGCAAATTCGCGCGCCATTTTTGGATGAACAATTGATTCTCAATATACCACGGAGGGAATCTGATAATTCGCTAGCGCTCACCTTGTGTATTGCGAAGATAGCAGCGTCAGAATCCCGAACGGAATGCTCGGTAAAGATGCGGCGTTCGCTAAACGAGGTACTTAGCGTCGGGAGTCGAGGCGAGACTAACAATAAACCGGTCTTCTTTTCGAAAAATAATAATTAAAGTGATTTATTCGCTACAGCGCCCTGCGTCGATATCCCTAACTGGCTGCGACATTACATAATCGGTATTTCTTTTCGAAATGAATTTGTATGGTTCTCGGTCGCATATCCGCTGCGATACGATAAGAAAGAATGAGATCCAATCCGAGAACCAGTAAGAGGAGGTCAGGGGACACAACGCTTCACAGAAAGGAATTGATAGAGAGAGGCGCATTATCTTCCTAACAACTTGTCGCATTCATTCCACACGTGGCGTATACGTATATATATATATATATATATATATTGATCGTACGTGTATGCATTTTAATGAACAGCTAGAAGACATTGATAACGAGATTTAATATCAACGACACCAGAATTCATTGCTCCCTAAAATATAATATATATAATATTGCTCAATAAAAATCTAAGTAAAATACGTCAATAAAAAATAAAAATAGAGAAAAACGTTATTGCGAAATTCATATATTTTTAATGCTCTGTTCTACTAACATTGTTCGTTCAACTAACATGTTCACTTTTTTCTTTTAGATTTGTTTGTTGTTCCCTCTGTGCACTTTTTTCTTTTAGATTGTGTTTGTGTAAACACTCGTATATACTTTTCACTCTTATAAATTGTGTAAAATAAACAAGAATTGTATCGGAAAGGGAAAAGCAAAGCTCTTTCTTTTCAACCCTTTATTTTCGATTCACATTTCAAGAATGTACGGTCGTTATTGCCCTTCATCAAGGATAATATCGATTCGGCAACACGCAAGCGTACAGCCCCACGAAATTGGGTCGAGTCGTGCTGTTTGGTTTTAGACGTGGTCCACGTTGTCTAGGGTCGATAGCGCGGCTGTAGATATAGATTCCGGAAGTAGGTCATCGCGAGAAGACCCCCGACTTAAAAAATGTTCAATCGATGAAACGATAGAAATTCGCAATTTGAGAGATTGAATAAATATTTTGACCATTTGACATTTCGAATTTTGCAAAAACGAATTATGTATAAACGTTTAAAACATTAAACGCGAATATTGTTGATATATTCGCCGCAATATCACCAGCATGCAATCAGTTACCACCGAATGAATGCGTATCTAGCGTTTGCGAAAGTATCAAGCTTATAATATTCATGAAAGCGACCGGCAGTAAGTAGTAAACGCTCAGCTTAGTCAGACACGAGATTTCGTCTCACTGTTGGCGACTCCACGCCGCTTATTTCCCGTGCACACATACATCGTTTCGCGTTACAACAACAAAGTTGCTTGTACGTGACTCGTACGTGACTCGATATTTCACTCGCACGACCTGGTCGGATCATGTTCCATACCAAATTCCGTTAGCAAATCGTTACAGTATAACCGAAGCGGCGGGAACGGGACGTACACTGCTTCGAGTTATCAAAGTGTAAACGTTCGATTTAGAAAGAGAGATTAAGGTACACTGACGAAATTTACATTGCAACGATAAACGCTGCCACAGGATGTATTTCAATTTAACACGATTATCTACTGATTTATCGCGGAAGAAGCAAAATGATTTTTTTTTATCTTACGAAATATAGCGCAATGCATTGTTCAAAAAAGTCGATACTGCAACATTTTTTCGGTGCGCCCATCCTTGCAATGGAATAATTATAATTTAATTTATTTTTTGCATTTTGATATTATTAATTATAAAAGTAAGCGAGAGATATTCTTCACCTAATCTCATACTTTAACTCAAAATTTATGTGTGTAAAAGCTAAAATTTTACAGAAAAATTATTATCGGGAAACGTGATAAATCAACTCCTTCAATATTTCTTTCCCTTCAAAAAAATCGACTCTAGAATTTAACGGAGGAAAAGTTAAAATTAAATATTGCCATTGCAACTTTTGGAATTACTACTCAGTACTAATTAAATATGTGTGCGTCATGTGTATGTGTATTATCTGTATTTAATGTATTATCTGTGTTTAAAATTTATCTTATTTAATATCATTAGTATCAAACACAAATTGCTCTCTGAATGAATAATATACAAATATTGGATGTAAGTACATGTAATAATATAATGTCATTATATAGGGCTCTGTCCGCTCGCAGGGCACGCGAAATGATCCGAGACTGAACTTAATGATACGCAAGAAACTTTCTCGCGTAATTGAGACGAATCTCGGCTGAGGACGTCTTGATTGAATACAGCAGACATTCAATTAGTCTGGGTATTAATTGAGTGTACCAAATCCACGAGATAATTTCGTTTTTAATGTATTTTGCGAACCTTCGCGGAGCAGAATTTTCAATTCGAAATTCACTTACTTCATTAGGCCGCGGATTAAATGTAATGCCAGAAATTGTAAATTAAGCAACATTGCGATAATATCTAAATAAAAATGGAGCATATAATTACCTCGTCAATAATAGTTTACAATCGTGATTAATTGCGACTTCGTAATATTTTCTCGCTTATATTAACATGTTTGAATTGTTGTACATGATGAGAAAAATCCTCTTAAAAACATTACAAAACCATGAATAACAGGTATCAACGATAACATGAAAGAGATATTTGATATCAAACTCACCCTCAATATCGCTGATGGACAAATTATTTCGGTCTTGCGGCAAATATCAATCACTTTTATCAAACGCCGCTGAACATATTAAAATATACCAAGATTTTCAACTAAATAAACCAAATAAATTTTTTCTAATGAATCTAACGGGAGCATGATGTATCGTCGAACGTTGGAAGTCGATACGATACTGATTAAAGATCGTACACAGTCGCACTGGCCAAATAGTTAACCCAGAAACACCTTTCTTTTTCTCATCAGTGTACGAGTCCTTCGTAACATGTTCTTTAGCTTCGACAAAAACCCTGATAAATCAGCTCGGAAAGAAATAAATTCTTTACCTGATCAGGGACAGCCTTTCGCTTTATATACGCACCTTGCATCGCTCATCTAATTTGCAGATGGATGACCGTAGATGATTACAGCAGATGACTGCAGCCAGAAATTTAATGTATATCCTGATGAGAAAAAAAAAGAGGAAAGAGAGAGATAAGACGATGAAGCAGATAAAATGACGGATTATCAACTTTCTCACTGATAACCGGTTGGCATGGATCATTGCCAGTAAAGATGTTTGACAGAAAGAAATTATTTTCTGAAGCCGAAGAGAAGAGACGAAATTGCCATATTCTGAACATTTCAAAACAAATTAAATTAGAAAAGAATTTGAATTGATTTATATTCTAAATAAATAAATATTGTAATATTTAAACAGATAAGCAAAGGTAACAGATAATTGGAACAAATTTGTGTTGCCAGAAAAAATGAGAATATATGCAATATATTTTTGTGATGTTTTCTGAACATTTCTCTTGCAATTATTTTTTTAAAATATTCCTTAGACATACTATTTTTTTATAAAATAAGAAAAAATGGACAAAAGAAACGCCCAACGTGGGGCTCGAACCCACGACCCTGAGATTAAGAGTCTCATGCTCTACCGACTGAGCTAGCCGGGCTTGACTATTATCTCTTTTAATAATGTCTTTTCAAACAATGAATGCATCTATTGAAACATTTTAATTATAAATATTAAATTAGAAGAAGATGAAAAATAATTTAAATTGAAATTACAATTAATCTACATCACGAAGAGATACTATTAACTTTTAATAAATTTTCGTGACCATGAAAGAGACCTCGGAGGTTCGAAGAAAATTCAAGAATATTAACGGTTATCAACTATTCTGACTGTATCAAAGATAAGTCAACGAACATTTTAATTTATTCAATTATTGATTTGTCATCGAAAATATATAAGATATCATCGATCTTTTAAATAGCTAAATCTTTTATTATATGTATAACTCTCTATAAATTATGAAAGAAAAAAAAACAAGAATTATAGTGTAAAACAAAATGTATAAATTGTATTTTTTAGATATTTGAATATTTTCAATTCAATAATCTAAAAATTATGTACATACATATGTATATTCTTATATATAAGATCAAATAAAATAGAAATAGTCTATAATATAATAGTGAAAATACAAATATTAGTAATGTAATATTAATAATGTAATATTAGTAAAAATTATAACCTGAATTTCAAAATACGTACCTATCTTACATGGCCCTTTGAATTTTATCATCAATTTAAATGTGAATTATATATTATCGGATTGACTGTGAAGAACAAGTAATTGATTCAAGCTCTAGCATAACCGCGACTTACAAATTTGCAATTGAATATGATATTATTTCGGCGTCTTCTTCACGACACTTTGAATGTTTTGCAAAAATTAAAGCAGTCGATCAGCAACAACCGGCACAGCTCGGCGGTGCCGGCGCCGCCGGCGGTTGTGTTCGACGCTCGGCAACATTCGACAATACTCGAAAGCGGTCGGCGGCACCGGCGCGGCGGCTGGGCGCTATAATTTTTGCAGTTATGACAATTTTTTTGGTTTTACAGAATTAAAAATCCTTTTTTAGAATTACAATACACACTGAAATAAAGTCAGAATAATAGATTTTACGTTGAAAAAGAAAAGAAAGTTATAAAAATATACTTCTTTACCTACAAGATTAGAATTGTTGACTTGTTGATACAACAGCTTCGTACAAAAGTTTTGTAGCTTTTAGACACAAAACAACTATTATCCCGACTTTTTTTGAATGTCTACTTTAATCGTGCGAAAGAGTTTCTTAATTCTATAAAGCCAAAAATAAATTGTCATGCTTGCAAAAATTTCGAGTCACACAGTAGGCCATCGAGCCATTCAGATTTTGGTATTACAGATTAAGAAAAGCAGTAAATTTTTAGTTCCGCTATATCGCGGTCGATTTTTAATTCTGTAAAGCCAAAAAAAATTGTCATGACTGCAAAAATTATATATTTTTGCCGGTGAAATAGGACAGCTCGCATTTTCCACTAATTGATATTAACGACTATGAATATAAATTTTCAACATTCATTAGGTGCATCCAGAAGTACGGCCGTTCACTGAGCACCAGTGAGCTCTCGCATTTTATTGGCATATTTCTTTAGATCTAAAAATGTACACCAATCAGACGCGATTTTGCTTCTGGATGCGCTTTGTGCGTATCTTACTTATAACGCGTCTATGACCAACGCTGTCCGTTGTCGTTTGGATGTTGGTTCGTGGCGTTCAAATTTGTATCGTAGCTCACGTCGATAGCACGTGGCTTGGTAACCTTTCTTCCCGTATCGTATCCATCTTCAGATCATTGTACCGTTGTCCCACAATCTCGCATATAATTTGAGGGACTGCGAGAATGCACTCCGCGAAAGACTCGGACGACGGGTCCGAGGAGAAGGCAGGTTTGTATCGCTGGATTTTTCTATTCCTTTCTCATTGCATGCGTACAGGATGTAAAGAACCGCCGACGCCGGTCGGTTATAAACGGTCGTATATTGCATCGCGGGTTTGTGCATTTCTAGCTTTTCGTTTATCGCGCAAACGTGGCTATACTAATCTGTCCTAATCTCCCCTTTGTTATTTTCTTCTGTGCTTTTTCGCGGGATTGGTATGGGCTGTGTTCTCGGTAGAATGTTGTTGCCCCGATTCGGGCTTTGTTTCTGACAATGTTATCCTGTTTGTCCTGTTAACGGTTTTCACCTATAATTTACGTTTATTAATTTGAATATATCCTTCTGTAAGGATTTTCCATTTTCCGATCCGATTCTTTTGAAATTCAAATTTTATCGTATTTTGCGACGCAATTATCTGTTGAAAAAAAATTTCTATTCTCTCCCGCCTTTGTACGATCGTGTTTGGCCACAGCAATTTTACCTAATCGTTCGTATCACTTATGTATAATCTTAGACATTATTCTGTAGTGTTTTAATTTCATTACTTTAGAGCTTTGTTACTTTGTGTGTTGTAGTTGGTCATCTGCGGACTCAATTGCATACTATACAATCTCCGTTACGCCGCAGCACCAGATTAAAGCAGAATAAATATTCGCCAGGTTCTGAAAGCGACAGCAGTAGTGTCAGCAATAGCCGTAGCAGTAGAACTCGAACAGCGACTATAGATTCCACTATCTCAGACACAATGATGAAGCTACGTACTAGGAAACCTTCTGTTTCATCAGACATCAGTGAGATAGATGTTGAAACTCAGCGAACGCCTAAAAAACGAATTACAAGGCAGAGTTCAAATGCTCCTAACACACCTACCAGAGTTAACACTCGAGCAGCTAGGTATAATTAATACGTTAATACAATTTTACTTTATAGTTCACCGTATATTTGTAACTATTGTCTTGTGTAATTTTCAGTAAACGTCTCATTCGCGCTGTCTCTGAAGTACACTCACCATTGCCAATAACTAGAAGCAGGCGTTCATCGAGAGCCAGCTCTGTCGATCCAGAATCTTCAGTGGATAAAAGTAAGGGTCGACCTGAGACACCACCGGTTAAAACACGCAGACGAACAACTATGTTGCCGTCTTCTCTGGCCAAAGAGCAACCTGAGTTGAAGGATCGTATACCCTATGTACGATTGGATGCTACAATAATTGAAGCTGATGAAATCACGAGTTCAGGTAATTACTTAAAACTATTATTTATTATTGACTGTTCTATTGTATTTCATTCTATTTGTATATTGATATAAAAGATACTGTTATTATAATATTACGATTAACATAATTTTTTGTACAATCGTTGAAATTTACAAATTTATTGTTAAATACAAACAGGAAATTCGGATTCTTCGTCAAATAAAGCATTACATTTATCGAAAAGTCAAAAAATTAAAAAACGTCAAAGTATAGATAAGGATGAAGTTGAAGCAGGTAATAACCATGGTGAGTAAAAGAAACAAGAACAGTAAGATTAAAGCTATTATCGAATGGCTCTATTTGTATTTCAAATGTAGTATTAATGTAACTTAATATCTGATAATGAATGACCATTGAAATTTACATCAAATCTATTTTGTTGAATACAGAAATCTCGGGTTCTTCGCCAGATAAAATATTACATTTATCGAAAAGTCCACAGATTAAAAAACGTCAAAGTATAGATAAGGATGAAGCTGAAGCAGATGATAGCCATGGTGAGTAAAAGAGAATAGTAAAATTAAAGCTATTATCGAATGGCTCTATTTGTATTTCAAGAATAGTCGTATTAATATAACTTAACATTTGATAATGTTATACGATAATTGAAATTTACATCAAATCTATTTTGTTAAATACAGGAAACTCAGATTCTTCGCCAGTTGAAACATTACATTTGCTGAAAAGTCAAAAGATTAAGAAACGTCAAAGTATAGATAAGGATGAAACTGAAGTAGATGATAGCCATGGTGAGTAAAAGAGAATAGTAAAATTGAAGCTATTATCGAATGGCTCTATTTGTATTTCAAGAATAGTCATATTAATATAACTTATCATCTGATAATGTTGTACAATAATTGAAATTTACATCAAATATATTTTGTTAAATACAGGAAACTCAGATTCTTCGCCAGTTGAAACATTACATTTGCTGAAAAGTCAAAAGATTAAGAAACGTCAAAGTATAGATAAGGATGAAACTAAAGTAGATGATAGCCATGGTGAGTAAAAGAGAATAGTAAAATTAAAGTTATTATCGAACGGCTCTATTTGTATTTCAAGTATAGTCGTATTAATATAACAACATCTGATAATGTTGTACGATAATTGAAATTTACATTAAATCTATTTTGTTATATACAGGAAACTCAGATTCTTCGCCAGTTGAAACATTACATTTGCTGAAAAGTCAAAAGATTAAGAAACGTCAAAGTATAGATAAGGATGAAGCTGAAGATGATAGTGAAGGTGAGTAAAAGAGACAATAAGATTAATAGAATGATAAACTCTCAATTCATAATCAATTTTTTAAAGGAAAATTCGTATTTTTATATTTTATGATTTTTTTTAGAAAAATTAAAAATTTCAACTGATTCGTCAAAAGATGAAACATTTCAATTATTAGAAAAGGAAGATGAGACACAAGCTGAAGACGTGGATAGTGCAACAGTGAAGAATACAGACAATACTCTTGGTAAGTAAAATTGAAACTCTTTCCTAAATTTACTCAATATTAATATATATACTTGCTTCTTAAAAAATATATCTGTTACATTTTAATTCAGAGAGTTATCTGTTATTATAACTATTTAAGTTTAACATTTAAAATGATAAATTGTAATTCATATATATTTGTGTTTGTGTGATAGCTGAAGAAGAAGACAACCTTGGAAAATGTCCACCATCCGATAATAGTATTGTCGAAATCTCTACCTGTTCCTCCAATTCTTCAGGCCGTGAAAGTTTCGCCAAAGAAGATCAAACAAGTATCGCCGAAGAGAATCCGTTAAATGTTGAAAAATCAATAACTGATATACTTGATTATAAATTGGAAGAAAATGAGCTCGAAAAATTATTGGATACTTCTATTGAAGAACAAAAAAGTGACAAAGAAAATGAAATGTTGAACATTAATAGCAACGTGTCAATAGAAAACAACATGCAACTTATGATATCTTCTATCAAATCTCTAGCTTCGCCTTTTATGAATAAATCATTAAATGAAAAGGAAACTAAATCTATGAAAAAGGAACTAAGCAGAAGACGTCGTTCGAGAGAATCAATAGAAATGAAACACGACAATTTGTCAAAAAAAGTTGCTGATGACTCTCAGGAAAAGATGGATATTTCTATAGAACTTTTAAATTCAACTACAAATGTACCAGTTTTGTCACAACATGACATGTACTGCCTTGACAGTCCAAAACTCATTGAGAAAGTTATTAATAAGGATGAAACATCTAATGAAAATAGTAAATCTACTACGGAGATATCTAGCGAATCAGTTAAAATCAATGAAAAAGAATATACTGTTATTGAATGTACTGAATATACTGTTATTGATAAAAATTCTCATAAAATTGAATCCGATAAAATGTCGCGTTCATCTATAAATCTAGCTGAATCAACACAAATACAGAACAAAGATAATGGACAAAGCTGTACTTCTATTCCAACTGCAGATAATAACGAGATAAGATTAGAAGAACAAAATCTATGTCAGGATGAAAACGAAGTTCCATCACCCTGTAAGTCTGATCAATCAAAAGATATGCAAATTTCATCACCAGCTAATAAAAATTCTGACGATCAAATTATAACACAAGATAAAGTAACCGACAGTTCTGATTCTATAAAAAAGAAACAGGAACAACAAGATTTATCTAAATGTGTAACCAAATTAGCACTTGAATTTTCCAATACTACCCTGGAATTAAGTAATTCCGTACGCGATGACTCGAACAATGTAGTAATTCAAGATGCTCAATCTTCTGATGTAATAGAAACATCTAAAAAATCTGGAATGGATGTATCACCTGAAAAAACAGATGCGAAAGATATTGTACCGGAAAAGATCGTGAAACGGAACTTAAAGCGAAATAGTACAGATGTATTAGATGATAGAGAAAGTGAAAAGGAACGTTCGCAAATGAAATTGTATCAGAAATATCTAGTAAATAATATAGAAATTTCTAATGATTCTGATGATTCTGATGTCGAGGGTCTTAAAAGTTTATTTCAAAATCTCCCTGTTGACAGATTTGACAAATGCGAGAAGAAAATTGAAGAAACTGAAAAGAAACGAACAGTGACACTGGAAATTCATAAAGATGATCTTGTGAATAAGTCACCATTGAAGAGGGCTGAAGACATAAAAGCAGCAAGAAATTTAGATGAAAGTTATGATTTCGAATCTACTTCTGATGATGAGAGGCTTGTAAGGAGCCGTTTGAACGCTGCGCGAGAAAAAACCAATATTAAAAAATTGGACGTTGTGGATGAAGAACTGATGGGTATTGATAACGAAGAAATCGAAAACCGATTCAAAAAACAAAAAGCAAGAATTAATAGAAGGATTACAACATTAGATGAAGAAGCTTTCGAATGTATAGAAGATGAAGATAATTCAAAACCCGTTGACGAAAACGAGTTGAACACAAGTTTAAATGGCCGAAAGACCTCTGGATTAAATAAATCAGGACAGTTAACAAGAACAAGTGAACGATCTTTCAAAACAAATAATGAATCGGATAAAGAAATTGAAGATGATACAACTAAGTTAAATAAAAGCTTGCTAATAAATAAAAAAAATACATCTTTACGATCGGTGAGAGAAAGAACATCAACAAATAATTTTTCGAGAGATACGTCTATGCAAAATGCATCTGCAAACAAATCTCGAATAGATGATTCAGAGGAAGAACTTGATAACACAGATGTACACACTGGAAAAAAATTATACAAGAAAAAACGTTCCTTGAATAAATCGCGTAAAGAAGACGCAGATGATGATGCAATCGAATCTGAAAAAACCGTGTCAACTAAAGATAGTCAAATTAATAAAAATACATTAAGAAAATGCTTAAACCATTCAATAGATCAGAAATCAAAACCAGTAGATACTAAGACGACATTGGATTTGTACGCTGATAAAAGCGATAGTGATACAAGCACAGTAACTATGAATTTGGGATCTAAAACTTCTATGATGGCAAATGTGGGATCGTATATGAGTGATGAAGATAGCAATAATGAAAATAACTGTTATGTTCAACCTTGCAAATTTGCAAAAACAATAAACGATATTGATAGTAGTAGCGATACCGCTGACAATAATAGCGATTCTGATATCAATAGAGAATACAATTTGAACGGCGTGGATTTAAAGTATGAGGATGATAATATATCTGGTGAGTTATGCAGAGCTTCAGAAACCGAATCTTCAGATTCCAATGATAATGGTTCAGATCTTGCGGATTTTATAGTGGACGATGTAGATGAGGAAGAAGAAGATATGGAAGATAAAGAAAGTGGAAGTGAGCAAGATGTAGAAGTAGATGTTGAAACTACACACGAAGTAGGTAAAGTAGAAGATGAAAACAAATTTGCCGGAACAAAGACCGATATCTCTGATAAAATCCATAAAGATAGAAATAAGTCTTCATCTTGTAAAAGTGACACAGAAATGAAACGAAACAAAATGACATCTAGTATGGAGAAAAATGCAGAAACTATTTTAGATTCGTCAAATTCAGAATTGTCGAGTAAAAAAAAGAAAAAGAAATCTCTCACGAAGGAAAGTGATACTATTTTATTAGATGCTTCTAATTTAATTTCCTCATCGAGTAAGAAGAAAAAGAAATCGGATCCACAATATTCCTCGAGAGATGAAGCTGAACGAGACTCGAATGAATTAAATGAATTAAATAAATATGAATCTTTGTCTGCAAAAAAACCAAAATCATACGAATCAATGAAATTTAGTACTCCAATTTATAGCGATAAGACATTGGAACTTGATGAAATATTCCAAAGAATTCCAGAAAATAAAGATATTGAGCTAAATAATGCAATCGAAACAACTCAGAATACTTCGGCTAAAAAGAAATCAAGCATAAATCCTACAAATGAAGACATCTTTTCAAATAAAGGGATATCAAGCAACGAACTTTCACCCGGTTTATTGAAATTGTTAGAAAAGACAAATTTTTCGAAATCAACATCTTCCAAGATGAACTTACGTAAAACAATGAGCACTGTTGATAGCGAAACACCAACACTAAAGCACCTTAGAAAGGAGAAATTAAACGATAGTGCGCCAATATTAAAATCGAATACAGAAACCATTTCTACGAAAAAATTATCTATGGAAAAAGATACTATACAAGTAGAAGAGAAAAATAATAAGGACAAAGTATCTGAATTGATAATCCTGTCTAATGCTGATGCCATACAAAGACATAGTGAAAAGAAACAGAAAAAGCGTAAGAAAGGAGATACATCAAAGGAAAATATTATCGATGAAGCTTTGTCTGAAGACTTAAATGTTCCTAAAAAGATAAAACGCGTCAAGCTTACTCATTCAAGTACTAGAGACGATAATCTCTGCGAAGATCCGTGTCAGACAGAGGAGAAAAAGAAAAAGAAGAAGAAGAAGAAACAAGATACATCGAGGGAATATATCGTTGATGAAGCTTTATTTGAAGAGGCAACAGAATTAAAGATTCCCAAAAAGAAGAAGCTTGTCAAGCCTACTGAATTAATTATAGATGATAATATTTGGGAAGATTGGGAAGATGTATGTCAGATTAATGAGAAACAAAAGAAAAAAAAACAAGATACATTAAGAGAATATAAAGCTTTATTTGAAGACGCAACAGAATTAAAGATTCCCAAAAAGAAGCTTGTCAAGCCTACTCAATTGATTATAGATGATAATATTTGGGAAGATGTATGTCAGATTAATGAGAAACAGAAGAAAAAGAAAAAAAAACAAGATACATTGAGAGAATATATCGCCGTTAAACCTTTATTTGAAGACACAACAGAATTAAAGATTCCCAAAAAGAAGAAGCTTGTCAAGTTTACTCAATTAACAGATGATAATATTGGTAAAGACACATCAATTAGTGCGAAAAAGAAGAAGATACGAAACCCATCAAAGGAAAATATCATCGATGGAACCTTACCTTATGATGCAGTGATATTAAAGATTCCTAAACTAGAGAAACGTGCTAAACTCGATAAATTAGCTATTATGAAGACTAATATCTGCAAAAGTACATATGAGATGAAGAAAGAAAAGAAAAAGAAAAAGAAGAAACCAAAAAAAATATTACTGAAAAAACCTTATCTGAAGCTACAACAGAATTAAAGATGCCTGAAAAAAAGAAGAAACGTGCTAAACTTGATAAATTAGCTATTATAGAGGATAATATCTGCAGAAGTGCGTACCAAGTTGAGAAAGAGAAAAAAGGAAAAACCAAGGAAAATATCTCCGAAAAAGGTTTATCCGAAGACGAATTAAAGATTTCCAAAAAGAGAAAACGCGCTAATCTTGATAAATTAGCTACTGTACCGGATAATGCTTACGAAAATGCTTATCAGATCAATGAAAAAAAGAAGAAACAAATTAACGTGACTGAAGAAGATGAAAATGTGAATGAAGATAATAAACTCCGAAAAAAGATTCGCGAGAATAAAACGGGTTTAGCAAAGAAAAAGAAAATTGTAAATAGCTTAAAATTGAGTTCACCTACAGATAAGCATGTGACAAAGAAGAAAACTAAACAGCAAGAGACGGTGAAAAGTATCAAGACTTTGCGGATGGAAAAGAAGAAGGATACTTTGCCAGTGCAAATTCCAGTTTCAAAGTTGATAAAAATTTCTGAGAAAAATTTCTTATCTCATAAACGAGTTCAAAAACCTACATTGGATGCAAGTGAATCAAAATATATAGTCTGTAGTTCTAAGAAACCGGATAAAGCTATTGCAAAGATGTATGTCTCTGAAGAATTAAAGCTGAAGAAGAAACGCATTGGAATAGAAGATATCGAAAATATTAAAAAATCGAAAAAAGAAGTCAAAGAAGTGACCAAATCTTTACCATCATCAAGAGGCCTGAAGCGACTTTCGGACCATGTGATTGAGAATCTTTCGGATGTGCCAATAAGACAAAAGAAAAAACGAAAAATCTCACGAAATGAAGACAAAATACTACCAGTTAAAATACATAAATCAAAGACTAAAGATTATGATAATTCGTTTGCATCGAGTACCTCTGGTAGCAGCACACAGTTCCATTTAGTAAATTTGCAGAGTACCAAAAAGCAACCGTTGCATGGAACTGCCGCAGCAGTTTCGTTCAGACAACGTATGCTTGCTAGAAATGAGCGAAAACCAATTTCGATTTACACTACATATCGCGAAAAAATGAACCTCGAATAACAAAGTTTTTTATAATAATAAATGTAAGTAATAATAAAAGTAAATAAATATACATATATATTTATACAATATACATATATATTTATATATATAAATATATATACTTTCATATATGTATATATATGTGTACATATATATATGTATAGTGTATAAAATATATGTATATTTTTAATTTTTTTTCTTCATATATATGTATTTTAATTTTTCTAAATTTAAAAGTTGAAACTTGCATGAAATGATGATTAAGTTTATTATGTTTACAATTATGAATTTTATCGCTGAGACACATTTCTTGAAGGAATCGATTCTGTACTGTAATTGTATCAATTGTATCATTACACATCACGTTTAATGCATTTATATATGTTATTAGTTATTCTATTTACTGAAATTTACAAGATAGATTCCGAAATGTGTTAAATAAGTAAGTTCCACAATTGATGGCAAAGAAAGTGAGAATTATAAAATATATATTTTTATTAATAAAAGTCTTTCTATTAATAAAAGTATTCGTACAATTGTGTTATTTTATCTATCATTGTACTATTTAAACTGATATATAATCAAATAGTTCTTCTTTGATATCGGATATTAACAAAACTAATTTTTTCAGTATACAGTTCTTTCAAAGTGGTTCAATTTCAGCATTCTTTTTAAGCTCGTGTGACGATGTCCGGCGATACCTCTGTCTTAATATTCAAGAAGCAAGAGCCATTTGCAGTATTATTTTGCCCGCTGAATATTACACATGCGAGACTGTTTATCGCGCTATATTGCCAAACTTTATGAATCCATTTATTCACAGTGCGAAACGTTTCCTCTAGCTGTTCATCTTTTAGTTGGTCTTCCCTGAGTTTCACGTGGCACAATATAAAAGCGTGCTCCATCGCAATTTCCGAGGTTCGATCTACAGCATGCTTATTGTTATCCGCTATCACGAGACGTACCTGCAATTATTGAAAATAGATATTAAATGTAATAAAAAACAATGTTCTGTCTTTTGTTTCTCAGTTTGTTTTAGTTCCTTGATAAATTATCATTTAAATTCGAATATTTAATACTGGCCATAAATGCAAACTAACTTGATCATCCTTCGCGAAACTTTCGTCATCCATGACATTGAGAGACGAGTTCGTTAAATATTTTGAATATTCGGACATCACTTCGTCGTTGCCCACGATGGCGGCAGTGGTACCTTTATTTTTCGTTATATGACTGAATATCGATGTGGCGTATTTTTTTATTTCTGTCTTTTGCAATACTCGCTTCTTCTCATTATCCGTTTCCATTTTCAAGACATTCATGCTGCGATCACCGAGCAACACGGCGTCTCCATAATCCACGCTGTTTGTTAATTTTAACTTCACCAATTTCATGGAAGCCTTCGAGTCCTCCGTCGAGCAATGTCCGGCTTTATTGTCTTGAATACTTTCCCCGAGAAACTCACGCGCCAAAATCTGCAATTTCGTTTTTCTATACCTGTGTCAGATAGCAGAGCAGATTAATTTAAATCCACTAACATTATTACTAACATTAGTATTTGACAGTACCTATCCCCAGTAAGATTGAATATTACAGAGGTATCGATGATGTAAGGATGCATCATTTTTAACGTATGTAAATCGGAGTTCAAGCTTTGTCCTACGAGAATCGCGTCCGGGGGAAGTAACGTCCTCAGTGTCTGCTGAACATCGTACAATGTAACTGTAACATCATCTAGCATATCCTCAGTAATACCGCTGTACCGAGTCAGATAATTTGTTATCACATTCTCCGGTTTCACCAGACTATCGTAAATTACCTGTAATTGAAACAATTTGCATGCTACCATCCAATACAAACATGCGACTGTACTCACGTTCATGCTCTCATCTACGATACTTATTCTCGTGAGTTCCAGATTGCCACTTGTTGTCAGACACATTTCGCAATCCAAGCCGAACATCGGTGATGTTGATGTCGCTTCTTTATAAACGTCTTTCGTTAATATATATGAACCATATCTAAAATTGCATCAATTATGATTTCACTGTAATAATATAATTAATGTCTATGAAACTGCAAAAGCTTGCCTTTCTGCTAATGTTCCTTTCAGAGGTACGGGGTAGTTTTCCTCTACCATTTGCCATAACGACAAAAGCAATTTTGTTCTAGAAAATTTATCAGTCGGTGGCAAATTTTCGTCGGAAATGTTTTTTGTAGAAAATTTCTCGTCGCCATTTATCGAATGCATCGGAAAAACACTTCTTAGCAATTTTATAACATTTCCATTTGTCTGCAAAGCAGTTTCTAAGGAGCCATATCCTAAAAACAATTATCTTTCATTTTTATCACAATATATAAGTTTTACATATCGTGATAAAAATATTAAAAATTAATATATAAAAATTTATTACTGTATATTTTAATATTATGAATATTTTATTTTATAAAAAGAATAAAGTAAAAAATATATCAGATATATCTTGCTGTTATATAACATACGTTTAATTAGTTTATCACTTTGAGTTCCTGTTAAAGGAACAGCTGCGAGCTCCTCTGTTATAGATGCTCCATAGACAGCAGGCGTTATCACCTCTAAGCGGTGCTTCAAGTTATTCGCTATATGTGGGAACATGCTCTCATAAGCCACGTAATGATAAGCAGACAAACCTTCAAGCACGAAGACTACGGTATGGCTTACCTTTGAAGAAAATTTATTTATTTTGAATATCATAATTTCTATCTGTAAAATAAAAACTACTCGATGCTGCATTAGACAAGCATTACTTTGTTGTACTTCTCAAGTTGACACCATCTCGCTGGTAAGTAGGGCGAATGATGCCCTAGCAGTGAATATAACAAAAGGTGTTGGATATCGCTGAGAAATATTGGAATCCTTTTTCCCATGTTTCGGACATCCAAAGTAGCGTTCTCGCCAACCGCTTTCAGAGTGAGTCTTGGAATTGCTTGAAGCCTCTTCTTACGCTTTCTAAGTTCTTCTTTCAAGCTCGCATATTCGTTCCTATTACTTAACCTATACATATACATATGATATTATGTGCATTTTATGTATCATTGCACTATCAAATCACTATACAAATCACAACAAACTTTACCTGGGTTTTTTATTATTATTATCCTGTAAGTCTGGCTCATCAGGAACATCTTCCTCCTTATGACTTTCTGAACATGTATGAGCTAAATTTTTTTCACAAGATCGCTTACGAGTAGAATTGTCTCCTGTCATATTACCGTTGCATGGATTGCTACATCCATCAGTGACAACTACTGTCTAAAAATGATTTAATAAATCTAATAGCAAGAGCATTGTTTCAAATTATTCTTAGACCTAAATACAAACTTGATTTAAAGCTTGTAGTTTTGCTGCCTTATCTTTATCATTGAGCCTCGCAATTTCCAAAAATGCTGCCATCTTTGCCTTCTTCTTTTCTAATCGTTGTAATTGTTTTGTCGTGCGCTCCTTCATAATTTAACACTTTATATGGGTGATAGATGATTTATAAACTATAATAAATAAATATATACATATAAATTTGATTGTCAAACTTGTCCAAAAGTACAACACCTGGATATCACAAATACACATCAATATTTTTAAACAAAACTACATAATACATAACGTAATTTTCAAGTGTATTTAATGAATAATTTATGAATTGTATTAAAAGAAATGGTAAAAATTTATAATGTTAATTAGAAATAGTAAAATGTTCACATAAAGATATTTTTACATAAATTCGGTTTTACATTGATCATATCACAACGCATGTCATATATTTCTATAATCTTTAATAGATTAAAATTACCTCTTTGAAAGATTCACCATTATTCTGATTTATCAATATATTAATGACAATAGTGCGGCATAAATTCATTACACGAATACATATGTAAATGGCACAAAACGCATGATTTTTTTTAGGTTAGAAAACGCACGTTGTAGCAGAAAAAAAGAATCTACTCTTCACAGCTACATCGTGCTACACTTTTTGCACCTGAAACATGTGTTTAAAGATGCATAATCAAATATCAATCCGCTCTGTTTTGATTGGTCGAGTGTCTATTTTCTGTACGCACAAACCTTAAACTTTCGATGCAGATGATACAGACTTTAGGCAGCGAGAAAGAAAATCATGAGCAGAAGACAGTTTCGGATTAACTTCAGACTAGTTTTACATCAGTTGTAGATTTTAAATTAGTGTCAAATGCTCTCAGATTTAAATTATTTTGGATTCAGCTTCAGATAACTTCGGATAATTTCAGGTTCCCATTCGGTATCAGGTTAGTTTTCGATGATTTCAAGTTATGTTCTGATTTACATTTGCTCATGTATGTACGTCTGTTGCATTTTGCAGAGAAAGTGCATTATATACTGAAAAAAGCGTAAAGAAAGAGGATACTTTTTTGTTTCTTCTTTGCCGAAGCATTAAAGAAACTATAACAATAATGTCGACCAGTACCACACATACGGAAAGGGAATTGGATTTGAGTAACGCTGGCCGAGGTGTGTGGCTTGTTAAGGTGCCCAAGTACATAGCTAACAAATGGGAAAAGGCGCCTGGCAACATAGAAGTCGGCAAACTGAAGATCACCAAGTGAGTTTGTCTCTGATTAAAAGTACAAATGTTTCTTTCACAATGATAGCATCTCGTCTGTAATATAACATCATCTCCTTTGCTTTGTAATATATTTTGTTTGTTGCATTACTGCCAATCACTGTCAAAACAGCCATGCAAGAGTAGGATCTTAATTCGTGATTTATATCTTGTTTGCTTACTTTTTGTAGTGCTCGTAATTTTTTACTTATAGAAATTGATATTTAATATATTTATCCATTAATTTAATTTCTGTCCTTATCTACTTTCTTCAGAAATCCTGGACAGAAAGCTGAAGTATCTCTCAAGCTATCAGAGGCTGTCTTAGCCTTGAAGGAGTCCGGAGAAGAAGAAATACCGAAACAACACAGGCTAGATGTTACAACAGTCACCAGACAGATGCTAGGAGTGTTTTCTCATGTTGCCCGTAAGTCTGATAAACTTTTCAAGTTTAATATATTTTTTAGAACTTATTAGTTAAAGAACTTATTAAGAACTTATTAATTAAATGCTTGTTAATTTTGCAGCCTCTGCAAGCTCAGACTCGATTGTCCCAGAAACAGAGAAGCTCTTTATGGAAGGGAGGATTGTGCAGAAATTAGAATGCAGACCATACGGTATACTATCTTGCATTGTATATAAAAGAAACGTAGATATATATTTTAATTTTCTCTTAGAAACAGATTTTGTTATAAAATAAAATTTTTTTTCAGCTGATAATTGTTACATGAAATTGAAACTAGAAAGTATCAAGAGAGCTTCTGTGCCACAAAGACAAGTTCAACAGTTGGATAGAGTTGTTCAAAATTTCAAGCCTGTATCTGATCACAAGCACAATGTAAGCAGTATCTTTATAATTTGTTTTAATATTCTAATGAAAACGATATTTGACATATGGTAACGTTTTATAGATCGAGTATGCTGAAAAGAAGAAAGCAGAAGGAAAGAAAATGAGAGATGACAAGGACGCTGTGCTCGATATGCTTTTTGCAGCATTCGAAAAACATCAGTATTACAATATAAGAGATCTTGTCAAAATCACAAGGCAACCTATTGTAAGTATATTTCCCATCTATTCACGCAATAATTAGTTTATTTTAGAAATTAGAATTTTAACATTAAATATGCAAATTTTAGGTTTATTTAAAGGAAATTCTCAATGAAGTTTGCAATTATAACTTAAAAAATCCTCATAGAAATATGTGGGAATTGAAACCGGAGTATCGACATTATAAGGAAGAAGAAAAGCCTACGGAAAGTACTTCAAAGAAAGGCAACGAATCAGAGGATGATTGACATTTATATGTCTATTTATATATATTTTATTAATAAACTTTATCGAATAATCCTTATATTATACAAAAATGTTTTCAAATAATATTTAATCTATAATTTTGCTTCTCAAGATAACGCTCTTCATGTATTCTTGAGAATATCCATGTTCATTAGCAAATAATTAGAAAACTTAAATGTCATTATGCATACCGAAAAAATTTATGTACAACAATCACTTTAAAAAATTTATTTTGTATGGAAGCCAATATTTTGTACTTTACAAGTACATTATCAATGTTCGTTGATTGAATTCCGCGTCCTCAAACATTTGAAAATGCTTGAAACATCAGCATAGGGTGGCAACCACATAAAATTTTCATCTCCACTTCCTCATTGGCAGGAATAAACAGAACGGAGCCGCGGGAAAAAATCTTTGAAGATATTTTTGCTCTACCACCTACTATTAACAGGATGCTGGCCGAGTTTCTCGGTTTTAAACTGTAAGATGGTCGTCCAGGCGGTAACTGTGAAACATTTAAGATAAAAATACACATAATACTATCGAACATAATAACATGCGATCACTTATAAACACTGAATAATAATATCAAGACTCACAGTGATTTTGGCAACTGCAAATTCTGAAACTGGCGGACGAAAAACTTGGGTGAACGTATCTTCTCGGATTGGTTGAATTTTTTCCACAGAAGATTTACATTCAAATGACAGCACTTGGATTAAAGTTTCCACGTCTTTCGGCTTTGGCGTGAGTCCAGCTCTTATCACGTTATCTGAACATGCCATACATTCTACGCAATCTGAAAATTAAATTAAAAATTATTAATTCTTTTTGTGTAAAAAATGGATTAAAAATTCTTAATTAATTATATTTGTATAAACATATTAAAATTTATATCCAAGTGATTTACCGCCAGAGAGATACGCGTGAGGTACGTTTGGCCCAATGTATATGGCTTCACCTGGCTGCAGCATTACATAATTAAATAGATATATTGTAAAACAGCCTACATCTCCAGGGAAATCGCTATGTAAGCGCTCTAACAGGTCGGCTTTTATCCGCTGCCTATAAGAATCGTCTGAGAGCGACTAAACATGATTATATTTTCTAACAAAGAATTCTTCCGACAAGGAAGAACGCAAACATGTACATGTATTTAGGTAAATTATGGTACAATCATTAAGATAAAAGAAAATTATTCTAAAAGAAAAAGATAATGAAAAATTTATCGTATATTTTTGCTGTATTTAAAAAGAATTTCGTTGTACTATGATTTATTGCATGTTCTATACTCTATAAAAATTGTTACCTGCATTGTGTGATCTATCTATCAAGCTTCTCAATTGTCGTGTCACTTCATTGGAATCACAAGTCATAAGACTGTGAAAACACTGTCGCAAAGCGTCGCTGACCGCAGAATCAACTGCTTGAGATAAACGACTGAAATTGGTTTCCCCTACGACTGCGAGTAGCTCCGGTATGCTATTCAAATAATCCTTAATTTCATCGATTGGACGGAATCCGCACAGCGCTTCAAAAGGACACAGAGCTATCGCCAGTTCCGGTTTGTGATTCGGATCTTTGTAGACATCCGGATACAATTCGTGCAGCTCCTTCGCCTTTTTCTTAAAGGCCACAAATCGATAGTGACACGTCGTACTTTAAGGCTTAATGCGAAAAAGATGTTACCTTATCCGGATGCACTTGAATGGACAATGCTTTATTTATTGACAAGACTTTAAAGAGGAAAGACAAGTTGGAGCCAAACATTTGTACTACGTCGCTGCCCAACGCCTCGATGTTCTCCTGAATGTACTTCTGCAACGGGACGTCCGTGTCTTTGAGATACGACGGACCATTCTCGTGAGTACCCATCCATAATTCTGCATAAGTCTTTCGCTCATCCACCACGAAGTCGACGTTAGCCGCGTTTGTCAAAGACGCAACAATACTGTTTACACCAGGTTTTCCCCAATCGTACGTTTGAACCGCACATTTCAGTTCCATCTTGAAGGTATGTCTGCAACAAGAAACAAACCTTTTGAATATATATGTTTATGCTAAACAAACAGCAAAAATTATTTTTCTTTGGAATGGCTTTATATCACACTTTTCTTTCAGTATATTCTTTCCAGTAAATATACAAAACATCACAGCAGCATTGCAACATTGTAATATTTTGTGTTTACTAGGTTTGCTCCCACGCACTGACTTCGCATGTGAAATCTTGAATCTCGAATAATTCTATGCTTCTCAAAAATTTCCTTTCACTTGTATCTATTAAGCAGATATTTGTTGTCCTGCTAACTTTCATAATAAAACTTTGACAGATAAATTTCTCAATGCAAAGAAAACTAAGAATTCTACTGAAAGCCAAGATTATTGATTTATCCATCTATCGCCTGAAGTAATTATATATATATATATATATATATATATATATATATATATATACACATATATATATATATTATATATTTACTGATAAATATACAATCATTGAATTTTGCGCTTACAAAACATACATATTTATAATGCGACGCTTTATAAAAGAAGCGGACAAATCACCGTAATGTCTAAAAAAAATATCTGATGTCGTACCTGCGTTATTTGACACGAAGGTCACCTTATATTATGAGATCTATCTCTTATCATCCCAATACTAAACTTACGTATTTCCCTCTCCCTAAAAACTCGACGATTCTCCTCGTCGAATAACATCGTTATCACATCGCACTCTTCGTTTTTACAATACGATCGGACCGTATGTAAACACGGGAAGAACTATCCGCAATCGGAGAGGTTGTATCAGGTTGTATTTAATCGGTGATTACTCGGGGTGATGCCTAAAAAAAACAAATTGTTTTTGAGTCCACGATTTAAAGCCCTTTGTAGCTGCACTTTTTGCATTTAAAATAGTGTAGACGTGCAATTAGACGTTCGAGAGAAAAGGAGAAAAGAGTGGAAAGTGCAAAAGGTTTAGTCGTAAAATACGAACCTATAAAGTTTGTTCTTTATTTCTTCAGGGTTCACTAAACATTAGACAGTAGACACTTCTACGGATTGAGATTGAGGCTTGGCATTCGACCGATCAGAATAATAAATTATTTCATGTTAGCTTTGTAATTGATCGAATTCTAATTAAATCCCAATTTCAATTCGTAGTCTGATATAGGCTTAAAGCCTGTTTCAGATTTATTGCAGATTGCAACAGATTTCAAGTTAAAGATTAGAATTCAATTGATCGGACCAAAACGGAGTAAATATTTAATTTATGGCCTTTCACTTAAATTTTAACAAGAATACATTCAATTAATGCGTTTTTGTATAAAACGAAGATTTAAAATTGTCGTTTATTGTAATTTTAAAAGCAAAAATCAAGTATTAACACGTTTAAAAGTTAGGTTAGGTTAGGTTAGGAAAAGGCAGAGAAAAGTTGAGAAATCTAAATGATTGAAAATTACAAATTCTCTCCCTTAAAATATCCTTTAAAATTTGAATGACTTTTAATAACATTATCAAATAAAGCTCAAGAACTTTATATATTTTTACATATTTTTATTGAAATTTGAAAGAAATTTTGGAAAAAAGTAAAATAGAAATTTTTAAAGAGCTACAACTCGATATGTGGGAATACATGGTAATACAAATTATATCTTTTTTTTATTATTTTCTCTGGAATATAGATCTCTAAGGTGATGGAAAAATTTTAATTATCACATTGCAAGTTTCAACAAATCTTAATATGTAAGATTTAATTATATCACAATAAAAGAATAAAGAAACTTGATCATATTCTCTAATAAATATTTTTATTTATTTTCCAAAATAAGTTTAAGCTCATCTTTGATTAATAAAAAACATTCTTCTGTAACATCATAAAGAACATTAATTACATCATCTTCTGTTAGATTATTGTACACATTTTCATCTAAAAAATATATATTATATAATTACTTATATATATATATATATGTATATATATATATATATATGTATATATATATATAATATAAAAAAACATTAGATATACATTCTAGTCTTACCTCTAATTGTAAAATGTCCAAAGAGTTCGCAAACTCCAGGTAAAAATGCAGCTGTATTTTTAACACCAATTAATGACTTTCTAACCCAAATATAAATACGTATATCATTATATAATTTATCATTAGATTTTAATTTTGCTCGTGTAACATATACATTATGTGCCATTCGACGCATATGTAGATAGTTCACTATAAGGAATGCGCGAGATACAAAATCTTTAACATCTTTGAAATCAGACAATTTAAGACAGAATCCTTTTGCTGGATAGTCTACTAACAAGTATATACCAGAAATATAACTGCAAACATCCTAAGAGAAAATAAATATCAATAATATCTTGCAAACAGGTCTACAACAGGTCTTTATCAACATAATATTACCTACAATATACTCAAGAAGCATCTCGTGTTTTAAATAATATAAATGCCAATGTAAATGATTAACAGAGGCTTGAGCACATAAACCGTTGAAACAAGCTCTCAAAGACCTAAAGTGAAAAAAAAATATATATATATATATATAATTTTGTTGCCATTTAAATAAGAAATTCTAACATAGCACAATTACCATAAATTGCTTAGCAGACATAATTCTACTACTTTACGAAGACTGTACTCTGTCATAATTTGTGGCAAACATTTTAAACGTTCTGTAAGAAGTACACAATGACATTGTTCCAAAGGACTGTCATTAATTGCAATTATATCATTTGTGTCGCCATTTCCCACATCAAATAATATTTCTTGTTGAGTTAGTTTCGTGAAATTAAAACCTATAGGACTGAAACACTGTAATGTAGACGTAATTGATTCCGGAGCACGTCTACGCTGAGCTCTATCTGGATTCAACTGAAAATGTCATTGAGTTATGCATTAGACAGAAATGTTATTTTTATATATATAATAAGTATATATAAATTTTATATATACAATAAGTACAATAAGTAACCTGTACTAGAAATCTGTATTTTCCCTCCAATGTTTTATACTCTCGTATATTTAAAATATAACGAAATGCTTCAATTTCTTCAGCTTGTTTCCACGTATTCCGTAAAACATTATCAAACGAAGATTCATTTTCCTCGCATGAATTAATGACAAAATTAAAATCCTTTATATCATAGACGAATCTGGTAATTTGTTTATGTGAAAACATATTGCATGTGATGCATACCATACCTATACATAATTTACACTACACATTATAAAAATTATAAAAATAAGTACAATAATAAAAACATATTAATATGTACGTACATTAAATTAATATTTTAGATTACAATGAAAGAAAAATCACGTGCATACATAAGTAAACATATGTATACTATACTTGTAGATGCATCGTTCTAATTCAGTTTATAAGTATGTGTAACACGCACCAAATGACGGCACCAAATGTTGACAATGAGTGCGGCCCAGTTAGCACTACAAACGCTTCGAAGTGTTTGAAGTGTAGCTTTAAGCGGTCCACTTGGCACTTCGAAGCTTTCAGACAGTGTATATGACGTCATCAATACGTCATAGTTTTCCGTTTTTAGTTCTCGTTCCCAACGCTACGTGAATCCCAATAATAAATGTATGGAACATCAAACTAAACCATTAGAAATTTTTATATTAAAATGGCCAATTGATGATGTGGATTATCAAATATAGAAAATATTTGATAATATGGAAAATATAAAACGCTGGATAAATATTTTTTATATTTGATAATATGGAAAATATAAAACGATGGATATCGACAATGTCGAATAATGAAGGAGCCTCCCATTTGACTACATATAAACAAATATAAATCTTGAATATAATAATTTTTAAATATAATAATTATTACAATTAGTTTATATATTCTATAGTTTGGGTTTAATATTTAAACACTAATAAAAAACACACGTAAGAAAATTTATTTATAAGATTTAGATATATATTAAATTAAATCTACAAATTTATCTGCGAAAAGTTATTTAAATACATATTTAAAGAATTATATATCGTAATACATTTTGATAATATCTAATCTAACCATTCTCTAATATACTGACATTTGATAGGTGTAATAGAACCTTCGGAGCAACATTGTCTTCTCACCTAAAAAACAAGAAATATTGTTGAAGTATTCCTAATAATTATAAAAAATCAAATTAATACAAACCCAATAGAAGGGAGGTTCATGCGATAATATAATTACTTTTTTATACATTGTTTAATTAAACTTGTTATGCACTAAAATCATTTCTCACCTTGGTTCATTTTATCTACATGAAAGTCTTTCTTATTGTTAGCCTATGGCTAAAAATGAATTTAATAGTAAGTAAAAAAAAATTAAAAATGTATAATTGTATTATCGCATGGACATCCATGTTTTTAGATAGTCTTAATTTAATTTTTATAGCTTATAATCATAACTAATTATTATTTATTAAATTGATTCATTTTTTACGATTTTGATAATATATGTGATATAATTATATGTATCTCACTGGACATAAACCACAAGGAGTTCTAATCAATCCAGGTGAGTTCATTAAAGGTTGAATCGCTCTGTATAAATTACTTCCATCTGCTGCGAGTATTCGTTCAACCTTACCATCATAAACTAAAGTATTTAAAATCATTTCCATGTTAGTTACAGATAATTTCACCTACAAAAATATCAATTTTCTTTAGTAACAAGCATTTAATGATATGAAAGAAAATGGAAAGATGTTTTAATAAAAAATACTACCTTACTTATTCCTAAATCTGAAATAAATTTCCACACTTCTTTGGAAGAGGCGAATGTCAAGTTTCTTGCAGCAATAGGTCCAGCGTTACAATTTTTTGTCTTTTCTCTCTTCTGTTCCAAAAATCGATAGCATTGCTGATTCAACACGTCAACAAATTCTGTTTCAAAATCTTGATCTTGATACCAGGCACCACCTGTTACAGATTCGTCTGGCTCCAAATTATACAACATGTATACTTTTTTCTTACTCGCTGCTACGGGCTTCACAACTTTGATAAACTTTTTAGTTTCTAAGCTTTTCAAAATTTTCTGTAATTGAGTGTGCATTAGATTCGATTTAAATCTTATATCCCGGGTCCATATTCCCTTATTCCCTGCTTCTTCAATAATTCTAAATACTATTTTCTCTTCATTATCAGCACATTTAGCAAGTTTTGTTGGATCTTTCAAACGATAAAACAATAAGCCTCCTTGTTTAAAAAGATCAAAGTATCCTTGAGATAAAAGCTTATTTATAATTTGAGCTCGTTGAACTGGTTGTAAGTCAGGTATCTCGATAGCTAAGTCTTTGTCTGAGATACCTTTAGGTTTCTCTCTTGCAAGAGCAATTATTCTGTAGGAAAAAAATTAGATACATAAATACACAATATTAAATTAATAAATTTAATAAGATATAATGTAATAGTATATAAATTAATGAGACGAAATGAAAAATCTATATTCATACTTTTGCTCAATTGTTTCAGGCTCATTGTGTTTCGTGCTGGTATTTGCAGTCTGTTCTTCCCCTTCCATCACAAATGGAACGATTGAAAATGATTTTGCCCCGTATTATGAATGCTGAATATTATTTTATCGTTGCTTTCTCAAATAAAATCTTTTCATGTGATTCGCATCAATTTACACATAAGTCTGGAGGTATCATTTTAGGTTAAATTGTTAGGTTAGGATTGCTCAACGCCGTCATCACTTTCATCTATCAACATAACAAAGTTTTACATACCTATCACCGCACGATTACACAAAAGATTTTACTAATAAGAATATTAAAAATTCAAATATCTGTTATGTAGCTTTATTTGCAGGTTATATTTTTATGAAGTTTCTCAATGTATGTACATACAACATACATACATACCAAATCAGTCTTTGACTGTATTACTTATATGTATAGTCAAAGATCGGTACAATGCAGTACAATCACACGTAATATTTCTTTGCTAACAAGGGACATGACACAACTGTCCGGAACCGATTTGATTCTCTCTGAAATATGTTGTTAAACATAAAAAACTAAGAGACTCATATTTTTTTATATGTGCAATCTCATGTGTAAGGGATGAAACACCCCTTTGAAACAAAAAAACGGTCTTTCTCTTTCGGAACGAATATCATCGAAAGTATAAAAGTATAACAGATAGAAAAAAATGTTTTAAATAAAAGTTAAATGGTTTGAAGAGTACTTTATAATAGTTGTTTCAGAAAATTAAAAAGATTAAGTGGTAAGGGAAATATTTTAAAAAATTTTTTTTTATTTTCTGAAATAACTATTATAAAGTACTCTTCAAACCGTTTAACTTTTATTAAAAACATTTTTTTCTATCTGTTATACTTTCGACGATATTCGTTCAGAAAGAGAAAGACCGTTTTTTTTTTCAAAGGGCTGTTTCACCCCTTAAATATGAGATTGCGTACATAAAAAAATATGGGTCTCTTAGTTTTTGTGTTTAACAACATATTTCAGGGAGAATCAAATCGGTTTCGGATAGATATAATGACATGTTCCTTGCAAGTTTGAGATTCTTAGGGCGGAGCACAGACTTTTGCATAAAGTCCTGCACACGATAGAAAAAATATTGGTAATAAAAATTTCGATTTTTATATATATAATTTTTAAATTTACTTAATTAACTGAATTAAAATTTATTCTTTCAATTATTTTCTTTCTGTGGGAGTATTAAGTACTTTCTTAGTAACATTATATGAATTTAATAATCTTCCACATTTGTTAAAGTAAATAATTTATTAATATGATAATAAATATACAGGAATAAATATTTTTTAGTTACTCAGCTATGTATAATTCATGAAAGAATTAACAGTTTTCTTATCACTTGACGTATAATGCTAAAGTTAGACGTGACTCAGTTAAAAATTGACTGTACCTGTCATTGAATACTTATCAGAGGATACTTATTTGAACTAGTCGTTTTGCATTCTCATTTTAGTTTCAGTATACTCTTTGCTATTAAAGTAGTAACTTGCATATTACAGGTAAGACAGTTATTCAGTTTAATAAATTTCTTCTTTATGCTACAGCTTCTAAATTTTATGCTGCAATTTTAAGCAAAATCGTAAAACTCGTAACCTGTTTTCGTAAGATTCATGAGAACTTAAGAGTAGATCTTCAATTCTATGCGTACTGTATGTCATATTCTATGCTCAGCTTTTTACGATCGCTTCGTAAGCTACGACTTTACGATTTTATGATTGATTCATAAGTAGATTTACTTAGTATAAAAAAAAATAAAAATCTAATATAACTCTTTAATTAAATTGTAATTCGTTAACACTTCAATCACCATTTTCTTTCGAAAATGTAAATTTCTTGCAAATTTAATTTTTACTGATATTAATATTAGATTATTAGACTAATTATAATTTTTATTTAGCAGAAAGAGGAATTCGAAGAAGTATAATATTTTAATAGTGTTATTGTTTGCATTTTTGAGAAATCAATTAATTAATTATATCTCATATAGTCCAGAATTATCTTATTCTTAAGAAGATATAACGATTTAATTTATTTATTAAAAATATTCATTCAACAGATTCCGTCGCAAAATGAAGTTTAGCTGTGTGATATTTATTTGTCCGTTGATCATAGCATCAGTTATGGCAATGAGCCTCGTAAGTATAATAATTATATGTAAAGCAGATTCTATTTCCATTTCATAATGCTTGGATTATAAATTTGTTTTTGTTAGTTTTATAACATAAACTATGTTTACAATAAAGCAGAATAATTTTGAATTTTATTTAGAATCGTTAAGTAAAAATATAAGATAACTTATACATCATTATCTTACTTTCAAATTAACGTATAAATTACAGGAAATAATTGCTAAAAAATGCATATATACTTATTTTTAGAAATTTATATATATAATTATTTTATAAACATTTTATAAAAATATTGCAACGTATTGTAAGAAATACTAATTTGCCACATCATAATAAAAATTTATTTTATGACATGTAAATCTAAAATTTTCATACGAGATAGAAGCGTAATTAGCAATATTATCTCAAGCCTTGAAATTTTAAACGTTGCATGAACGTTGCATATTTCAATCCTGTATCTTATATTGTATTTTAAATCTTCCTTTATTCAGAGTCAAATTTTTTTCTTTTATTTTGATGAAAATTAACATTTTTATCCTTATATCAACGTGCTACTACTGCTGAGGCTGCACGATTGCAGTGGGCATATTATAATCCAGTAAAAAGTAACAGGACTAAACAATATAACGTAAACCAACGTTGTATATATATAATTCGTTAACTTTCTTTTTCCAGACACGTACAACTTTCGATGCTTGCGATCCAGGTAACTGGATTATGACAAATACAACACTAAAATGGAATAATAGCATATTAATTATTACGAGTGATGTTTTTTTTTACAAAGAGGTATAAAGTCGTTAACGACTACATTTATACATATAGTATATATAAACCAGACACGCGCGCGCATTTATAAAATGCGATATATAAACAATTTTTTTAATTATAATAATTGTACATATAAAACACACATTAAATGTTTTATCGCAAAATATATTGGTATCTTAATTACAAAATATTTTTAGATGGACAATGGCACAATATACAATGTACATATTGTGACAGACGAGTGTAAGAACCATACTACGTGTACCGGAAAACCGAAAGTATCGGTGGAAAATGTCAACTGTACTAATCCAAATCTCTCAGAATCGGATATTTGCAAATTTACAGCCGTAATTATCTTTTTACGATTATTAAATATTGCAATGTATCACGCACACAATTATCGCTCATTTTATATAAAACTACGTAACTAAAAAAATCATTTTTTAATTGTTTACAACAGAGTTGCAATAATTTGCAATCGAAACGCACATACATGTACGATTATGCATACTGATACATGACTGATACTGATACATACTGATACATATTCTTTAGAAATCTAACAATTGTTTTTATTCCGCAGAAAATAAAACAGGTGGTAGAATGGATTAAAGCCCAGTATGGGTTAGGACCGCTCAATAACGTGGTAATTTGTGTGGATTTGGAGAATATCGATTTCTCATCGAGTAGTAAATCGAATGAATCTAAATAATTTTTAATATTGGTTTTTCAAATACGTATTTTCTATAAGTGTACTTCAATTAAACATACTATCTTTTTTTTTTATTATAATGCAATTTAATTAAAACAAGGATCTTTCTCGCAATAACAATGACGTCAATCTTATTGTTTTCTTCTTATTAGATAAATAGAAAGTATGGACGTACAATTTATTGTTGAAGAATTATCACTGCTATGTAGTTATTAAAATATATGAAAATAAAATATATCTAATTCTATTTTACTAAAATATTAATTTTTAAAGACTATCTTGCTATTTAAAAATTATGCTATTAAAAAATATGAATCTTTCATCATGAAGGTTGTGATATATCGCTATTTTTTTACATAAAATCGATAAGAACACAATTGTCATATCTTTTGGTAAATTCTCTGATATATCGTGAAAATTCTCTCGTTTTAGTTTTACATTACAATTCAATAAAAACTTTATTTGTGTCATTATTTACTAAAAGCGTTTTATTTGTATGTGCGATATACATATAATATAAATCTGTCAATGAAATAGAGAATTATTTACACACTATATATGTATACATATATTTAAAAAAATCAGTAAAGATTTAGTCTAAGCCTCTCCTTGTGCCAAAAATTGTTCATAAGCTGCAATATATTCTTTGTCAGGATCATATTTTTCGAGTAACTCTGCCCAAGTGTTTGGCTTATTATTTTTCAAATGATTGCTTACTCTTCTTATCATCCGTTTTTGCTTATCACTACATTTTTCGCATTTTGTGGTTATCGCTTCCGGGAGAGTATCTATAATGTAAATAAATCGAGAATTTTATTCATTTATTTCAATGTATGTAAACAAATATATTTCGCATGTTACGTCCACTGCTATTTTCGTATTTTTACTTTTCTTTTTTCATTTAAATCTTTTTTTCTCTCTTTTCTTTATAAGACAAATATAAAATTGTCGCAATATATCGAAATAAAATACAAACTGCATGTAATACTTACGTTTAAGACTGCGTCCATCAACGGTGCAGGGACCTTTATCAAGAATGCAATTCACATATTGAATTAAAAGACGATCGCTTTTAATAATCGAGTCCACATCTATATTATCATACGTATCCGAATATGGTTCTATTCCTAAAACGAGTTCGGAGAACACAAGACTAAACAATGATACAAATATGAATCTCATCTTTTAAACGATCCTCTCTGTAACAATTTAACTCATGTAAATTATAAATTATTTTTAATTCTTTTGTTAATACTCCAAATAAGTCTATTCGTTAATTTCGGTTTTGATAGTGCACAAATAAAAACAGGAAAAAATAAAATCTTGTTATTAATTTTTATCAAATAATTAAACATTTTTTATTTTCTGTGACAAAAAGCATTATAATTATATACAAAATTAATTGAAAAAATTATAGAAAAAATTTTTACAAAAATTGTGCAGTTCAAGGGATTTTAAAAATAAAGTTTGAAAAATAAAAATGTAATATATGTCCTCACCAAAAGTGAAGTTTAACCAATGTAATTTTGGATTAAAATAAATACAACACTTTCACGCTGACATGACTTCTACAAGAAGATATGCTCAAGTCAGCGTTATATGATGAAGCATTTCACCTTGTATCAAAGAAACAAAAGCCTTATCACCAAATTTTACACATGCTTATTACTGTTTTTCTATCTGACGTAAATAAATAGTTTATGAAACGTGAACTTTCACATATACAACTTGTTATAATCTGCTATAATCGCATAACAATTTATGCTGATTTACACATAAATGGTAAACACGGAATTGATTCAATCGTTATGTCACGTAAAATTCTTTTAAAAGAAGACGTGACGTTTTGCAATTTAGTTTAGCATCGTAAGTCAACATGTATGATGTGAACTTTTTACACAAGATAAAATTATATTTTTTTGATCTTTTATATCAGATTTTATATTAACAATAATATACATATATATGTTCTAATATGTTAATATTTGCAAATATACATTCTTATTTTCATATTGATTTTCAATTTATTGATGTCATAAATTTAATTACAAATATCATAGTAAAATCATAGTAAATCATAGGTTTCATACGTGTGTGTACAATCTAATCAATCTCTCTCTTTCAAGTAAAAATATTTTATGCTAAATTTAATGTATAACAAAGTTATATTTCGAAATATAGACAAATCGGAAAATAGACGAAAAAATTTTCATATATCCATGATTTTATTCACACTGTCATTAGCCATCTACTTGTTCAATATGTTCATGCTACACGTTCTCTTCGTATTTTTTTATAATAAGAGATGATAATTACTATAAATATGCAAGATATTTAACTGTATATTTCAATATACAAAAACAATCATGATATACTAATTATTTCGTAATTATATACAAGTTTTAATTATAATATAAAAATTTATCAAATGAAATGAAATGAAATTTAAAAAAGTAAAAAAATGTAAGTTTTTAGCACTAATAAAATTAGATAAGTTTCGTTATTGAAAATTACACGAAAGTTTTCTCTATAAATATAAATGAATGATTTATGTACATGGGTAAAATAGGACTAGGTGACTTTTCGTATTTAAGGTATAAAATAGAAAATTTAACCATAAAATGTTTTAATAATACATAATAAATTATTTTTTATTTTTCTCTTAAATACTATAAAAATATAATAATATACTTATATTTATAAACGTTATCCAAATATCGATTTAAGGAACTCTGTTCTGTCCTCTACATGTGTCTTCGTTTTCTTGTTCCTTATTTCGTTATCAGTATCCCTTTGCTTAACTTCAGGCAATTCAAACGTGGTTTCTTCACCTTGCTCATGTTTTCTACGCAGCTTTTTACTTCTGTCTACATTATATGAGAAGAAGTTAACCTCCCTCTTAGCTTGCGCTATTTCTGTTAAAAGTCTTTGTTTATGAACTGCACGTTCATACGCTAAACGTTCACTCAAGTGAATCCATTTAAACCTATGGAAAAAAAAAATAAAATAAAAATAATTAATGTCAATTAATCACATATAGGTGTACAAAATATTTCTTAGTTTACCTAGGCAAGTACTTTATATTCCACATTATGTCATAGAACTTGCTTTTCTTTCTTGTAGATACTTGAGTATTGTTTAACGTTTCTGCTACAAATTTTGCCACTTTCTTACTTTCAAACTCTACCCAACCTTCAGTAAAATGCTTGATCGCTTTCTTCTTCTTTTTATGTTTCACCGATTGTGCCTCTACATGTACAAGCATTTAAATTATACATCATTATATTAACAATCAATAATTAAAAATGATTGATCGATTTTATGGTTTTAAGCTTTCAAAAATATCTTTTATATTTGTAAAGCAGCTTCTAAACGGTCAATATTATTGTATAATTATACTGTATAATATTGACATTCCCTTTAGACAATACAATAAGAACTTTCAATCAAATTGTGCAAATTTAATTAGTTTATAATAAAATATTGAGTGATACAAAAGTGGTTTGTATAATTATTACTTTGGCTTATTGTAAAAATTGACTTTCGATGTAATTTATACTTTCATTTTCCAATCTTGTTCTGAACTGCAGCAATATTGCGCAATAGTACAGATAAACCAACATTTTGCGAGTTACAAAATGTACTTTCACAAACTTTTGATCAATAATATTGTAAAGTCCTATAGGGATGACTAATCTATAAAGTCATTTGGGCTTAGTGGACTCACGGACCCAAGCTCAATACACTGCGGACATTCATTCATCATATACATCCTTTTAAGTAATAATTTCTAATTCTTAGTGAATAAAGTTATATTAATACAACATACCAGCTTGGTTCATTATTCTTATTAATTTTGATTAAATAACAAGCATTTCTATTTAATGATTAATAACATTTATAGAAATTAAGAAGTGGAGTTGTTAAAATAAACAAAAATGGAACATTGCTGGCACATTAATCAAAGAAAAAAAATAAAATTGTAAAATATCAAGTATTGTACAATAATATTGACCGTGAAGGGGCTGCTTAAGACTACATAAATAATAAAGATAAAATTAACTTAAATTTAAGATTTATATAAAGTAAATAATTCATGACAAATGTTGCAATAAAAAAACAAGACCAACCATTGTCGGCTAGCTGGAGGTACACTCTGCCCACTTTACCATAAGCAGAAAACATCTCCCGGATCATCGTGATGTTCATATATTTGGGAATTGTAGATAAATAAATAATTCCTCTCTTAGCCTTTTTGCCGAATTGTTTAACCTTTGCCTTGGCAATTTCTTGTTCAACACGTGTCGATTCATCTTCCGCATCGCTAGTGAGTGTGCGATTATCTTCGTTGCTCTCGTTCGCACTTTCCTGGTCCATTTTCGTGAATTATTCGAAATCTTCAATTCTTCTTTTCTAATGTTGCCACTTGACCTCCACGTTCTTCTTCTAGCAAAACAACTCCTGTGCTATACCCTACGTTCGTTTTCACTCAATTTCTTCCACTGGGAGAGCATATACTATACTAAAAATCTATAGAGTACGTTACGTATATTATAGAGATTTTCAATATAGTTTATGCTCCCACTGGAAGAAATTGACTACGACTACGTTTACACGGCTTCTAACTTCGACTTAGTAACGCTAATGTTATAACTCCTACTTAAAGTGAATAGTGTTTACACGTATCTTATTCCCACCGTTGAAATGGCTTAACAACTTTCGAGTAAAGTGCGATTAGTACCAATATAAAAGTACGAAAAATGAAATGCTTCAGTGCCATCTTAGGTTCATATATACTATGGTGCAATAATTTTCGCCGATCTTTTCTGTCACATGCGGCTGTTCTGTTGCGTATCCTCTCTATCACTATTTTATCAGGTAAACCTTTTTATTCCATCAAAAATTATATATACTATAGTAAGCATTAAAACAAGTTTCACTTTTACCTGTTGGTATTATTGTCAACATTAGTAGTGCGTCCGTTTACACGTCCTTTTTACGTCGATGTTATTATTCTAAGGACTTTCAGTTATAGAACTACCTCGAGCTGTAGTAACTTCGTCGTAAAGGAGCGTTTACACGACATCAGTAGTTATAACATCGATGTTATAACTTCAGCGTAAATCAGACCGTGTAAACGTAGTCTACGTTTAAGGCCATTCTACAATTGCGTAAATGTAGTTGTAAATTAAGGCTGTAAGAAAATGACCAATCAGAGTCGAATATTCTTTGATCGTAAGACGAATATTCGACTATGATTGGTCATTTTCTTACATTTACAACTACATTTACGCAATTGTAGAATGGCCTTTACACGGCACCGTTAATCGGGTTTTATGACATCTGTAGTTGTCAGATAGACCAATCATAAGCATTTTTCAGAAGAATGAGATAGCTGTGATTGGTCTGCCTGACAACTACGGATATTATTATGGCCATTCTACAATTGCGTAAATGTAGTTGTAAATGTAAGATTGTAAGAAAATAATCAATTATAGTCGAATATTCTTCTTACGATCAAAGAATAATTGACTATGATTGGTCAAATCTTACAGCCTTACGTTTACAACAACGCTTACGCAATTGTAGAATGTCCTTTAAGGCCATTCTACAATTACTATTACTATTACTATTATTACTATTATTATTTATGCATGTTACTTTGGTACTGTGCAACTAAAATTATGGCCCTTGGATCTATAATACTTTTTAATGTTCTGATAGATACATAACCTTCAATATGTCAAGTTACTGTTGACATTTTGCACAGTTGGTTACGTTCAACCTTGCCGCAACTCTGGTGTAAAGCCTTGTGTCCACGATCCGAGAACTGTGTCCGAGTTCTAGTTCCGAGAAATTTATAGCCAATCAAAGTGCAACTTTTACGGAAAAGTGACAATTTTATTAGCTACACTTTTCTCGGAATTAGAACTCGGATACAGTTCTCGGATCGTGGACGCAAGGCTTAACTCTGGTATAACGCTGGTTCGGTGGAAACAGGCAAGCCAACCCAACTCTGCCGAGAAATATAGTAATACTGGAACGCGCACGGCTATGTAATCCTTTGTTAGAAAGTGATCCGACAAAGAGCGTCCTAAGTGGTATCTTTATCTTTGTTTACGGTGTATTGCGCATGCGTCGTAGACAGTAGTGGGAGTGGTACAGTCTTGAGAAAAGTTTAGAACCTTAGAAGACCAGCTGTAAGTATGTATACGTATATGTATGTATGAAACTTTTGACGAGATGTACTAGAAAGAGACGAAATACCACTTAGTATGCGACGCTAGCGCCAGTGCGCGTTCCAGTATTATTATATTTCAGCTCTAACCCGACTCTGACCCGGTGGAAACTTACTCAAATCTCTATCCATCGGGATGCACCCGAAAGGTGGAAGCACATAAAATTGCATAAAAGTCTGTGTCCACGATCCGAGAACTCTGTCCGAGTTCTAGTTCCGAGAAACGTGTAGCCAATAAAATTGTCACTTTTCCGTAAAAGCTGCACTTTGATTGGCTATAAATTTCTCAGAACTAGAACTCGGACAGAGTTCTCGGATCGTGGACACAAGGCTTAAGGGTGAAATTACACGGTAGGGGAATCAGCGTGCGGGACAGAAAATGCGTGATTCAAACAGCCAATCATGCGAGATAAAAAAATGCGGAAAAGCGCTGAGGCTCTGCGGTCACATGATGTGTGATGCGGAAAGCATGCGAGACAGAGGATGTGTGATTCGATCAGGCTGCGGTCACATGGTGCGTAATGCGTGATGCGGTAATCCGTTAGCTCAGAGCTATCCTACATAAATCTACGATGAGAACTTTCTCGGTCCGAGACCGAGTTCTAGCATCGTGGACACAAGGCTTAACACATTCCGTAGTAAACACGTATAATAATTGATTGTTGCTATGACGGACACTCATCCCGCATCACGCATTACGCACCATGTGACCGCAGCCTGATTGGCTGTTCGAATCACACATCCTCTGTCCCGCATGCTTTTCCGTATCGTGTAATTTCACCTTTACTGCGTCTGTTTGCAGGAGCCATTACACTCCTGCCATTTTATTTCCTCTATGGCTGTGTTCCGATATTCACGCCAGTACTGGCTAGTACTGAAAATTTGTTCCGTTATACTAGTACGCAGTGTGCTGCGGACAGCATCTATATCAATGACGTTATAAATGGTAGCCATATTGAGTACTGCTGAAGCTTCCGAGGTGAGGCAACCCGCAGTGCCGAAGTGAGTCGCAGTTCAGTGCAATAATACGAGCCACATCGGGATCCTCACAATACGTGCACTGCATATGTTCCTCACAAATATGCAGTGCACAATGCAATGGCAGCATTGAAGTAAATATGACGTCACAATTCTGCTGGCAGCATTGAAGTAATTTTGGAACGGCTGTGGCAGTGTACTGTGATGATGTCATTTTTGTAGTACTGCCAGTAAAAACGGAACACAGCCTATGTCTTGCTCTAGAAATCTAATAGTCTGTGATTATTGATTATAACCTTATACGACGAAATCAGCATAATTCTATACCATTATTCACATTTTACGATATATGGTATCAATATTTTATGTCTAAAAAGCAAGATGAAGTAAATGAAAGTTTAACATTTATAAGTTTAACAGTTTGCAGTATTCATCGAAGTCTATTTCACTATAATAATTAGCTTGATAATTGTTATTACAGATATGACGTGACATTATTTACTTGAGAATAATCCAAATCAATTACAAGAACTGTGGGTGGCTCGAAACAATTATCGTTTCCTGCTGTCGATTGTCGTTGAGGAAATATGTCTGGCAAGGGAAAGCAGAGTTCCAAGAAAGCTGTTGTCAAGATACGTGAATCTGGGAAGACTGCGCAAGCCTCCACGGCGAATTCCGATGCGAGCTCGGAGGTACCAGAACCAACGACCTCTCAGTTCCTTCTAAAGACAGTCGACAACAGTCGGAACCTGCCAAGGTACACCATTATCCTGAAGCGCTCGGCAGAGGAAGGTGTCGGCATGGACGATCTTGATACGCTCCAACTGGAGCTCGAGACACTCTTGTCGGCGGTAGTTGTGCGCCATCGCACCCTCCAGGATGAGATCGCCAGTTTATTTTCGGCGGAGGAGCGCCGTGACAGAAGATCCAAGAGTGGCAAGAGTCTGTCTCTTCTGGACAAGAAGATACGCGAAGAGAAATTCAAGCCGAAGGAGGCCAACACCAAGAGCCAGTTGCCATTGCACACGAAATTCTTTAAGCAGAAGACGGTAGGAAGTTCGGCCAGTCAGATGGTGCCAAACCTACACGAAATCTCGAGGATTGAAGGCTCGAAGTCTGATGTGCCGAAGCTGCTCTTGCCGAAGAACGATACGCCCAACAAGTTTTGGGCGTCGGTGGAGCCCTACTGCACCGACATTATGCCCGAGGATATCAAATTGTTGGAGGAACTGATTGTCACGCACAGCGACATAAGCGAATTCAAGAAGATTCCCTCGTTGGGCCGTCATTACAGCCTAATGTGGGCGCACAACGATTTGTTGCAAGAGGAAGATGCGGCCAACCCGAACAGAGAGAAGAAGAAGAATCGCACGGACATGTCGCACTTGCTATCCAAGAGCGATAAGAAGGCCAACAGCATCGCGGGACCGCTTACTCAGAGATTGGTTTCCGCGCTTCTAGAGGAGAATGTATATATGGCCAATAATAACATGGAGAACAAATTATTCCGTGACGGAGATCCGCCCGTCTTGAGGGATCTAACTATCCAGAACTCCATGAACTTGGAGTTACGAATGCATAAAGAACTGGTTGAGCAAGGTATTTTGGAACCCGACGCCCAGAAGAAGAATCAGGAGGACGACGAGATTCTTGCAGAAATTAAAAGATGCCAGCAAGAACTTTCGGCCTTGTCCAATCACAATGTTACACAGCTGAAGAGACTGTTGACGCTGGCCCAGGAGGAGAGCAAGCGGCAGGCGTTGAAGCGGAAAATCGGCGTTGCGGATAACGAGGTGATAGAACATTATAAGAAATTAACCGTGGCAAAACAGAGAAAGGTACCGCTGACGAAAAAGGATCACGAGAAAGCATGGGCATGCCTTCGAGAAAGGGAGAATCTTTTGGAGCAATTAAACGTCACCAAATAGTTTAAAGATACGATTTAAACTATTATTTATGATTATAAAAAAAATATTTGAGATTTTTAACACTGAATACATGAACACATGGTAGTATTATAAAGCGTGAATTCCTTATATTGAGAAATATGTAGGTTTAGTATGGAAAAATCAATGAGAAACTACGTGTATTACTATATTGTGATAAAAATTAATTTGTGCAACACATGAATATAGAGTTTAGATACCGATAACGTACCAAAGTTGAATATACATTTTTTTTCAGCATATATACTGCGCGATTAATTTTTATTTTTAATACTGAGAGAGCTCCAAGTTTCAACAATTTGATACAAATCTATAGAGGTTTTTTTCACTAAAAATTTATATTATCATGTCGAATTAGTTTATATTATTTTACGTAAGTTATATACATCTTACTGATCAATAAATGAGATATAATAACGTTAATTTTTACAATATTTGCAGTTTCATCTTTTTTTTTAAGACATTAATTTTTGTCGATACTTTTTCATCAATATCTTCTTTTAATATAAATAAAGATTTGTATAGTTTGTAATATAGAATTATTAAATAAAATATTACTGTAAATGTTTATAAATATACATATTTGAAATGTGTTCCTATCGTATGTATATCAAATTTAAAGCTACAAATTATATTAGAAGATTAATTATTTTGGTCTTAAACACGTGCAAAGCCCAATATAAAAGAAATTGAAATTATGGTACAATTGCATTTTAATTCAGTATATTAATTTCTTTTATCATAGCGATCTATATAATGTATATAATTTGGATGGAATTATTAACATTTAATTAAACTTAATTATGCATACGTGTTTATTGTATAATTACAATTTAGAAAATGTAAATTTAAAAAATTTAAAATACCGTAACAGAACATTCTAATAGCATATTTATTATCTGCTATTTCTTTAATTTTTATATGTATGTGGATACCAATTAATAAAATAGAAAGTATTTTTAAGACTCCTGGATACTCTTATGCGGCTATGTTGAAATCGTGAGCTGAGAAATGACACACTGAGAATTCTTGTTATTTTCATATAAAGATATTTGAATGAAAAGACACTTCAGATCGCTTTAGCTCACTTAGCTTATAAAATTGTCCTAAAACCTTTTCCTTTGTCTATTAATAAACAAATGTAAAATACGAATGATTATTAATTATAACTAACTTAAAAGCCTCAAGGAAGTATGACAGTACTCAGAATTGAAATTTTTTAAGCATTGTACATGGTATGTATGTGCGCATACATGTTACTTATGTATGTACTATTTTATAACTCTTATCATTAAATAGAATATAGATTGTTCAATTGTAATTTTAAAAAAGTGAATGTAATTAAAAATGTAATAAAGTACATTAGGATATACGCGTGCGAACATGTCATCATAGAAACAAACATTACGTTTATGGTATCAAATAATTTATTTTCTTCATTAATTTTATTTTTAAATACGTTGAATCATGAATTTAGAAATTCCATAAAACAAAACGTTATGTCAAGAACATTTAATTTATAGAGTCAAGTATTATTTACTATAAAAATAAAATAAGTTTTATACAATATATTTATATTATAGATAAATTTACTTTTTGGTTTTACATTTTATGAAAGCAATATGTCTTTGGAGAATCAGTTGAAAAGGAAATAGCAAACAAGTACTTGGAAAAGTCCATAATTTCACGACAAAGATGTTTATTCGGTATTACTGTACAGTTTTTCTTCTTTTCTCGTCAAGAATCTTCATAACGTGCGTACACGGCGGCACAACAATGATGAATCCTTTGGATGACAAAAAGATCATCGAAAAATGTACTATGTCACATAGGACACTCTAACAGAGTACGTGCGTGTATGGGTATGCGGGTGAAGCTGTCGCTTTCTTTTTTTTATAATTTCAACTTTCAATGTCTTATTCATTCATTACAATGAAATCCATTATTTCATAACAATGTGAATTATACGCTACATATGAGACAGTAGGCCATGAAATAATTATAAACAAGCTGAAGGCTTGGACAGGGCCAGGACGGTCAGCACAATGACGATCTTGAAATTTTAATTTTATTTCTTGTTCATTGTCGCGCCGTCGCGTCCCGCCGAACCATGAAAAATCCGAGCTTCTCTAATGATTTCATGGCATCCCGCGCAACCAGAGACAGTCGCCGCCTGTCCCATAGAGCCAGACGACGCTGCCTTGGCAGTGACGCACTAAAAACTATATCAGCAGTATCTTATGCGGATATCGCGGTTTAGAAGGCGAATAGGAGCAGGAAAGCCATCATAAGACAAAATAGACCCATGGCCTCGGACAAGGCAAAGCCCAAGATGGCGTACGAGAATAGTTGTTGTTTCAAAGAAGGATTCCTGGCATAGCCAATGATCAGCGAACCGAATACGGATCCAATTCCAGCACCTGGAATAGCAATTCATAGACAATTACAGAAGTGTCTCTCATGATAAAATGATTTTAAGCGGTTTATTTTTATGGAGTACCGATGTTTGTGTCAAATATAATGTATACACGTCATGTTATATACAATAATCTATATACATGCATTTTACTTAATAAAATATTAAAACGTAAATCAAATAGTTAAATACATTTTCTTAAGAATCACATGCGGAGGATAAAATGGTATTGTGTAGTTTTACTTCCATGAGAAGGGATGTATTCCAGGGAATTGGGGTTTAAAAGGCAAATAGTATAAGGAACGCTATCATTAGACAAAAGAGGCCCATTGCTTCAGACAGCGCAAATCCAAGGATGGCGTAGTTGAAAACTTGTTGTTTCAGGGAGGGATTACGTGCGTAACCAATTATTAAGGATCCAAAAACCAAACCAATACCAACTCCTATAATACACAACTTCTTTAAATAACCAATTAAAATGTAATTTAATAAATTTATATTCTATTAATTTTACAAACTTGTTTACTTTATAAAAAAAGAGATTTAATCTATACAATTTAATCATTCTATTATACATAGTAAAAACTGTACAAAATAAATTTTAATATATTACAGATTATAAAAAATATATAAATTAAGAATGATGTAATCAATTTTTAATTGTGTCACTTGGAAGAGAAGAATTATTCTAATTTAGAATTCTTACAAACAAGTAATCAAATCATATAATTGAAAACATGTACATTAGACACGATTAGTAAAAAAAATTAATAAACGCAAAATTATATTACATAATGAGATGGTTCTTATAATTCCAACTATATTAAATGTTTCACATTAATAGATTTATTATGGTACAACGTACTATATATTTCACTAACCGTTTTTTATACTGTTTGATAATTATATATTTTACAAGTACATACCAGATCCTGCTACTCCCACGGTAGCAGCACCAGCGCCAATAAACTTTGCAGCGGAATCGATGTCACGACTGACTGTGGAAGTTTGGAAGCTACGCACAATAGGTGACTGCACCAAAATATTATATGAATTAGATACCATCATAATATTAACTTGTTACTTATATGTAAACAATTTTTTTAAAAAGTTTGTTTTATAATTTTAAAATATTAAAAATTTTAGAAGCACCTATATAAAATAAATTTAAAATAAAATTTTAAAAATATACCATGTAGCCTTCATCTTTCAACCAATCTTAATTAAAGATTAATATAGAGTATAATTAAAATATTTAATGATCATTTGATCTATTAATAGTCAAATGAAATATTTCAACAGACTATACACATATACATATTGAATGAAAAGAAACATCATGACTTAGAAAATACTCAAACACTATCAAATTTTTTACAAATTGACATTTAACTTTACCTAATACCCAATTAAAGTGTTCACGCTTAATCTCAATACACAGTTATCGCATGACTTTGGTGATGAATTTTGACTGTCGAGACGAGCAATAGTGATCTACATTCTTTCTCACCAATATAAAATTTCAAAATTATCAACAGTAAGCTGCGAGACTCAAAAAATCTTTCTCTCGAACGGCAACGCTGGTCACACTTATGTAACCTTGATCTCGAAAAGTTATGCAATGTGCGGGAAGGAAAAAAGGGCACTCACCAAACTGACGGGCGTCTGAATTTGATTCTGCTGTAAGTACTGGCTTTGGCTAATCACGGCACTGCTCAACGGCCGTAGATAGGTCTTGGTGCCGGAGACCAACTGTACCGTGGGGGAGAGAAAAAAAACCGTGCGAGTTTTGAGAAGAGACATTTGTTGCGAGCGCACACGGCGGGAGTTATTATATAATACACGCAGAGAACGTGCTCGCTCGCGGCGCTGAATCTTTTCATTTTCCCCTTTTCTTTTCTACTCACGGTGGATTTGGCGACGGGCGCGATGAATCGGCTGCAGGCGTACATGGTGACGTTGGCTGTGTGATTGCGGGGTCTCGCAGGACGCTACGCAGGGCTACCTGGAACACGAGAGAGAGAATACGCACGGTTACAGAAAGCCCAACGGCGCGACCTTCGCTCTCGGTGCGAGTGCCGTGAAGTTGGCCGCGGACGGGAACGACCGCGCGCGCCGTGCAACGTGAACTTGTGCCGAAGAGCGCCGAATTATTACGTAACGCTTCCGCGCGATTGTAGCCAACTGTAGCCGAGGAGCGAGCGAGAGCGCGCGCGCGAGCACCCGGAGTCGGGGCTTGTCTCACGGCAACTTCAGACCGGACGTCGCGGATGCCACGCGCGTCGACGAGCCCTCGCCGACGGCGACGACAAGCGCCGGGCGACGAACAGCTCGCACACATTACGGGTAGAAAATGGCCGCTCTCTCTCCCCCGACTACACACAATCGACCGTAAAACGCGACCGATCGCACGTCAGCCGGATTATACCTAGCACTCTCCATAGATATCACGGTAAAGTGCACAAGACAACTTTTTCTCTCACGAGTCGACACGGCATCGAAACGACATTGGGGGCGGCCCGGGATTTCTTACTCACTTGCCAGGCCAGCGGGCGGTCGCACTTACCAAGGAACAGTGTCGGAGAGACGGCTAGATCTGGATCCCGGCCCTCGGAATGTTAAGACGAGTATGAGTGGAAGCGTGCGTGTGCGAAATCGCCCTGCGGGAGGGGACTTGGCTCGTGTGCGCGGCTATCGACGGAACGAACCGACTTGTATGCCGTGCGATGACCTATTCGCCGCTTTCGAGCCCCGATCCGCGTTTATCGACCAACCGAATTTAGCCGAGCGACCTCTCGTTCGCCGCGCTGCGCCGGCGAATCAGTGCAAGATCCGAAGTGCGCTGCGGATCGGACGTCGGCGTCCGAATCTTCTATTTTCGCGTTTAAAATCACGCGTGCTCTCGTAACATTCGAAATTTCCGTCTCATCGAGAAACTGGAAGAGATACGAGGGAGTTTTCACGTCGCCCTTTAAGCTCTCTTTTGACTCCACGTCCGTTGCGGTACCGCGTGAAGTTGGCATAGATGAGGGATTATGAAGGTAGCCAATCTGCCCGTGACCAAATTTCGCGCGAGTTGAAATCGATATCTTTCTTTTTCTCTAATATATGCAATTTCTACGATATCACGAATATCTTATGGAGTGATAATTGATTGATTGGTAATAAAAAAAAAAATTTAATAGAATAGTTTGTTGGACGAGGTCTCTACTGTTGCAGCTATTTATAGGTTTACTGCAACCAATGAACATAAAGATTTTTCCAAGCATTATTCAAATCAGTCGCGCGCAATAAAATTCCTATTTTTCGGCATAGCATCCGGGAAATAAAATAAAACAAATAAAAATTAAATAAAATAAATTTAAAAAAGTTTCATGTCATAATTTATTTTCCGAACCGAACTTACTTGAACCACATGGCATTTCTTCACTATGTATAAAATGCAACAATGCAACATACTTTTTTTTCTTTACTTTAGTCAGAGTAGTCGATAAAAATAATGAAATTATAATGCAAATTTATTTGAATTAATAATTGTACAACAGATTAAATTTGATACACAACTTTATTATAATTCTGTACATTTGCCTGTGTTTGTAACAGGCATATCATTTTGTATTATTAGATTTGTGTTGTAATAAATGTATGTCACGTTCAATCTCAAATTCGATAGCCTTCTTAGCATTGTACGATTGAAAGAAACGCTTACCATGTTCGAAACTTGCAATCATTATTGCACAAGCTGGAGCTACTTTTACCAAACGTGGTGTTAAACCTGTGAATAAACCCTTTAAGCCACTCTGGTGATAAATTCTTTGTATTGTGCTCCATGTAGTAGCATTGCTCCGAATAGGTTTATCTAAAAATTCATAAGTTGTATAATAAATTTTTATTTTACATGACATTAAATTATTATGGTAGATACATGGAATGATAAAATTTTCAGATGCAACTGAATATAACTAAATGTACTTAATTTTAAATAAATTTAATTGATGCAAGTACCAAAAAGTTATGAAACTAATAGACAAGAAAGTATTTTCATATATATTATTTACCTGAATAAATTTCTTTTTCACCCATTTCGAGTTGTCTGTGTGTTTTTACTACATCAAAAGGAATAGTGAAAACTGCTGCTACCTGCAATGTTTATAATTTAGTATATTTTTATAGAATATTGTAACAATTAATTATATTTTTATGTGAAATACATACCGATCCAGCTACAGCTCCCGCTACAAAATTAAAAGTAAAAGTGTGTTGTGAGCCGTATGAACTATAAAATTTCTTTATGGTCTCATAATTTAACCAGTATAGAGCGCTAAAAGGAACATCACGAAGAAGTGTCGAACTCAATCCCATCCATAAACCGGAAATACCACTGTATCTCACAACCACTTTCAATGCCTGTGTTATTTCTAGAACATACAAAGCATATTTGAAATCAAAATTTCACATCAAGCTTCATTACATTTCAATTTGTGACATTATATCATTAATTTATCCTACCTGCATAACTTAGTTTCTCTGATTGCATTTTTGTTCTTATCAACTCCAATGGACTCACCAATGTTGCAGCCCAGATTCGTGCTGTACTGCCAGCTATTATAGGAATCCAGAAAGGTTGTTCCACATTGATTCCATTCTTTTTAAGCCTCCTATTATATGTGTCCTAAAGAAAACAGTATTTTTTAACAGTGAATATTTCCAAGCCCAAGTTTCTCATACAGGTATCGTGTTATAAAGTAAAAAAAAATTAAAGGGTTTAATCATTAAAATATTAATGCTTAAAATATAATACCTTTAGATATAATCTTAACTGTTCGTACGAAACAAAATATATTACAGTTGCAGGTACAGCTAAAACAAGAGTAGGACTCAAGCCACTCCACAACGACATCATACCTTCTGTTTTACTTATTTTTACTAAAGCATCCTGAAAAAAATAGAAAAGTTAATTTCTGATATGTAGTATAACAAAAAGCTTTTATATTTATATATCATTTCATATTTCAATCATCGTAATTTAAAGAAATCTTTAATTGTCATAATCTTAAAGTATCATAATTATATAGTAGTTACATACGATTGTCCCATTAAATTTTCCATTTCTTCTCATCCATTCAGGCATTTTACCATTTGCACAAGGACACAAGTGATCCATTAAACCATTGCAATATAAAAAACATTTATTCGAAAGCATTGCCTTCTGCTGTGTTTGAAGACGTATTTTTACCACATCCAACGGAGTCACTAAAAATATTAGAAATATATAAACGTTTAAGAAATTTCATTTATAAAAAAAATGTAATTGACAAACAATCAAGAACATAAATATCAATTTTAATCCTTAGAGTACTATATGAAAAATCATATCTATATCAATACATGGATATTCCATTTCTGACAATTTTCTTATTTATTTACAATAGTTCAAAAAAATCTCTAAAAATTCATAAATATATTTTCAAGTTTTAAAACATGTTTTTAAATGTATACTTGTGATTATGTCTATACTTTATTTTGAAAAAATAAGATAAAAAATGGGAGACTCTTAGAAGTTTCGAGAAATCTCCATAGATAGAAAAATGCTTGAATATGGAATACCAATTATGTCATATAAGATATTTCATAATCTTGATACATTTATAATCTTTATTTTCTAATTTTCATAAGTAACGATTTTTTTTTTTTTTTTTTATTTAACGTGCCAAGCTTTCGCTTTTTTGACTATAGGACACATAAGTAACGATTTAAAAGTGACATAACCTGTTGAAAAAATAAATAATATCTTCCAATCTTTTTCCAGATATTTTATATAGAATGTGTTTGTACCCCAAATAAACATTTTTATAAATTGTATAAATATATAACTGAGAAAATAAAAGTTCTACATTACACAATTATCACATAATAATGTTCATATTCAAACTTACCAAATACTGAGGTAATGAATGCTCCAGTGCAAGAAGCAACGATTTGTTGATACGGTCTAATACGATATCTTGGATCGTCCAAGTCGACGTTCAACGGCACGTTGTTTAATTTATTCATCGTGGAAGTGAAGTTTCAATCTCAATCATCCACACGAAGCTTTCCCGTGGAAATTTTATTAAAAAAAGCTTAAAAAGCAAGTCATCGATGTGACATGTCGAGAGAACAAACAGACAACACACGTGACATCGCGATAACCTTATTATTCCTTTTTAGTGTTCATGTAATAATTGCAAACATTCTTAATTAACTTCCTTTACGCATGCTTGATATCTCTTGCATCAGATTGTCGATCCCCACATTTAAACACCGGTGCACTGCCGGTGCACTATGCGATCATTCGTGTAGAAGTAAGAAGGCGTGAGTGAAACCATCGACGAAGTATTATCAAGACCGTCAACTTTAGTCAATTTTTGCAATCATAAATTGTTCATTTTAGCTCTCCACGCTGGAAAAAAAGAGGGTAATACTGAAGGAGACGGGCGGCACCACCGACAAAAAGAGGAAAGATGAAATTGCAACCGATGAAAGAAATTCAGCTAAAAAAAACAGACTTCATGAAAAAGCCCGGAGGTAATTAAGGGATGTTGACTTTATTGACTACTCTGGCTATGTCGAAAATAAATCAACAAATATGTTTTAATTAACATTGAAAATATAATTAAACTTTGATAAAAATTGAAATTAAAAAAAATATATATATATAATTTATAAGAAAAGCGACCAATCATAATCGAGAACCTTTTCACGCTGACGCTCGACGCTCGTTTTCAGCGTCAAAAGACGTCACGTGACCAAAAATAAATATACCGATTCGTCATTTTTGGTCACGTGACGTCTTTTGACGCTGAAAATGAGCGTCGAGTGTCAGCGTGAAAAGGTACCTTTATCTACAATTTTATTGCGAAGTGGCGAAGACTGGCGAGATTATCCAACATTAAATTTGAGCAAATTTTAGGTTAGGTCTATATATAAATGTGCTTATTATTCTTTAGATAAAAAAAAAAAATTATTCTTTAGAGTTGGAAGCACTCCAATTAAAAGAAGAGAAAAAGTTCACGAATAGAAACAAACAGTAATTATCGGAAGTAAGTAACAGAAGTCGGAAAATTTATTTATTGAATTTTGCGCTTGATAAGTAACAGTCAATAATATATAGAGAGAAAAGTTCTACAAAATTAAAAACCATGAAGAAGAAGCAATTTGATGAGTTCTTGGGAGGATCTGAGTCACTTCCACATGAGGTGTCTATCATGAATTTTGTTTCTTCACGAGCCCATGAAATTTCGGCAATGACATCTTCGATAGGTATGCTACAATGTTTGTTTTACTCTGTTCAATATTAAATTAATTATAATTTTTTTAAAGAGCCTTTTCTATGACAAAATGAGGTAATTTTAGAATTTCAAATCTTTGAAAATGAGCTTTTCATTAACAGTTTTGCTGTTAATCAACAAAAGTAAAATTTTATTTATTTGACTATTTTTTAGTATAATAACAAGAACCTTAAGATAAATTACAAAGTATAATTTCAAAGTCTTAATCTATCATTATGTTAAATATTGACAATTATTCTGTTTCTTGCAGAGAATCCTAAACAAACCAAGTTAATATTTCAAAAGCTTCCTATATATATGCGCAGACGTGTCATGTCTCATAATGTTAAAAGATTGCCGCGTAGGTTGCGAGAGGCACATTTGGCACAAATGACGAAATCAGGAAATGGCAAAGTTTTACCGTCAATAAACAAGCGACTATCTCGAAAGTATCGTAGAAGACCACGCAATTTACTCTCCGAGTACAGTCGCCGACAACGTAGTAAACACTGGCTGGAAACGCATATCTGGCATGCAAAGCGTTTTCACATGGTTGACAAATGGGGGTATAGAATTGCCAGTCATCCGAACGACAAGTGTTTTAGAGCTAATTATCGAGCCGTTGCAAAATATTGTCTGCTACAGGATATTTCTTACTATACTTGCGTTGAAATAACAGGGGAAGAAAATTTGTTGAAGACAACCTTGAGAGCACATTGTAATCCGTCGACGTTAACCTTTGCAGCGAAAAAATATATTAATGGCCATAGAGAAGGTACTCTGATGTTTTTCAAGAAGGATGGCTATCCACGCTTTCCTATTGGTAATGTGAACTTCTTCTGGCAACCAAACAAATCGGACCAAACAAATATTAAGACTATTTGGATCTGGGTACATCCCGCTTTTTACGACGATTTTCTTAGTGAAATTATATCGAGTTTTGAATTTAAGCAGAACAATGCTGAACATGATGCAGCCGACACTATCCATAATTTGAATTTGTATACGAATGACGCAGGTTGTAAAATGATCATATTAAGAAGTGCATTAAACAGATTTCGGCTTCAGGGGACATTGACTCTAAATGTATTATCAAAAGCGTTACAATTGCCGTCCTTAGATAAATTAGATCTTTGCTTAGATTGCACGGTTCTGAAAGATAACGATAGCTCGTTAAGTAATGAAACAATAGACACGAGTGTATCAGTAGACAATGATGGTATGCAGCATATGGAAAAGATGGAAATTGACGGAATGAATGAAAATAATATTACTTCCAAATATTTGAGTACAGAACTTGGTAAAAAGGCATGGTATGTTAGTTACTATAGAAAACAAGAAAATATGGAGGCCTTCAAGATTCAAGAAGAATGGTGGCAAGTACTCAAATCTTTGGGCTCGCCAAATCACTTGCCAACAAATATGATTTTTGGAGTAACCGTTCTAGATCCACGCTTTTACTTACCTGAGAAAAGAACAAAATATAATACTGAAGTAACAGAAATATTTTCTCAATCAATTCCTGTTGATCGGCCAATAAGTAATTCCAACTGTTCTCCTATTTGGGATGAAGAAATACGCCATATTGTAAGCAGTTCTTGCATGCCCACAAGCATTATTAATAAGCTCAGAAGTGAATGTCTTGTGCCTGGTGTAGCAAATGATCAATATTATAGCGAGAACATTATGGCAAAGATACCTATACTTCTTATTCAGAAATCTGGAACTATTACAGGTATGTAATATACATAATTTGGAATATTACTTAAAAGATTTATTAAGATTTATAATTAATGCAATAATGTATGTTGGCAGGTTTTGGCTCTGGTATAGATATTATTGTACCAGCCAGATGGGCGATGCCGTTTTGGCTCGCATTCTTAATGCAATGTGCGAGAGTAGGTGCACTTCGAGAATCAAGATCGATAGCTTTTGAAAGTTTGAATCTAGATACACCCGATATTAATGATCCTGATAGTCCTGCCTACTTGAGGGAGGCATTGATTACGAAAGAAGAATTGACTAAAAAATATTTTCGTTATCCACCAAATAGAAGAGTTAATTTTGTCAAGCTCGGAATTTCGAGCCCTTTTTTTTGCGATTGGAAAAATTTGACGAAAGACTGGTCGGGCAACGAAGACTTTTATGTTCTAAGGAATCGCGAGGTCTTGTTATCTTTACAAGCGAGTATTTGTCCTGTCCAAAACAGAAATGCAAAATTACTTTTCCAAAATACGCAATCCAATATTCCAGATTTAGACAATTATAAAAATTGCTTGATACGCGTTCAGATATCTATGAAGGGAAAAGGATTGCCGAAAAAATTCGCCATCATATGCGTTCCAACCTGCGAGGATTTAAAGAAATTTGAAAGCAATAAGAAGTGGCTTGGGGCTGTGGAAAAATGTTACAATGATCCGAACGAAAAAATTCGTAAAACATTACGAAAGAATCATTTGATACTATTGAAACGATTAAGGCGGCAAAGAGTTCGGCGGAATGAAGCATTGAAAAACAATGCGTTAAAGTTACTGAAAGAATCTACCGGTAAGTTGAAGGAAGCTAAACAAATGACCGTTACATCTCACTGTAAAATTATATCTGATCAGTCAGCAAAAATGTCAGAATTATATTTGCCAAAATGTACAAAAGTTCGTTATTCTTGCGATAGAGAAGTTATGGGATATCTAACACTAGGGAACTTTTCGTTCAGTCAAGCAAAAGGTATCGGCGTCGGATATGTCACATTCCCTTCATTGCTCAGAATGATTGACGAAAAATCTAATATCGTTCTTGTCAGAAATACTCAAACGCGACAATACAGATTAGCAGAATTAAATATATTAGTTTGATATATAGCGCATTGTATATTTTATGTATTTTGTACATACAAGATACATACATATATATCTGATATATGTATATCTTTTAATTATTGGATTTTTTTATGAAATGTATTTGAATGAAATATGTTTTGTACAAAGGAGGATATTTATTATCTTATTACTATAAATAGTTTTTTTTTAAGTATGTAGTAATGAAAAATAAATTGGACGATAATAAGCATAGCAAGTTGTTTCATCTTGTATAATCTGTTTTATTTAAAACTTATATACATATATACTTTACAGTACCAAAGGTGTAATTTATTATAAGATAATAGATAAAATTGATTTATATAAAAAAATGTATACTAGATACATAAATATTATATGTTTGTAAAAATGAGATAGTTATCATTAATAAATAATGATAAACGAAAAGTATCGACAAGTTGTACGACAGGTAGTTCCATTCATCGATGAGATCTATAAGAAAATACGTCGATAACTACATTGATCTTAAGATTTACAGAAAATGATGAAAGAGCAGCGGAACAAAAGAGCAATTTTTTATAATATATCAAACTTACTTAAAACAGATTGAAGTCAGTCAATTTACCAGTATCCATAGCCTGGTCCATAACTGTAGTGGTTGTGATAGTTATGATAATGGGGATAGCTATGGTAATGATAATGGTAATCGGGATGGCTGTGATAATGAGGGTATCCTCCGTATCCGCCACCATATCCATATCCACCATATCCACCATATCCACCATATCCATATCCGCCATATCCACCATATCCACCATATCCGCCATAACTAAAAAAAAGATTACGACATTTAATCATGATATCCTTGACACTTTTGTCCTAATAACTTGAGCAGACTTTCGATATTATTCGACAAACTTACGAAATCTGATTAGCATTGCGAAAATTGAACTAATCGCAGCGACAGTCTTTCAGCGAATTTTTCTGACTTGATAAAAATATGTGAAATTTATGCACGCGTTAATTGACGATAATTTAATTCGCGCTAACGGATAATTAGCTGACTATCTGAAAGTGATGTCGCAAAGTAAATTGACAAAAACTTACAACAGACTTTTAACAATTTTGACACGTCTTAGTTTGCAAATTTGAAACGCAAAATACAAGTTCTTGTCTTCCTTCGCGGAAATAACACATTGCTAAAGTATCTCAAAATTTAACTTGAATACTTTAAATACAGATCTGAAAATAATTTTGTTGGACCATCAAAATAATTATGTAGAAACGCTCAAGATAACAATGCTAAAGTCTCGATATTCTAGCAACCAGGTCGAGCATCCTCTATGTATAATTATTTTGATAGTCTAAGAAAATTATTTTATTAATGAAATTTTTAGATACTGCAACGCTTTTCCTTCGGATATTCCTTTCAGTCCTTTCAGGAGCAACTCGATTTAGCGTTGTGTCGAGAGATTTTTCGTCGACTCACAGTTTAGCTTTGTACAATCCAGCGCCAAGGGCTCCAGCGCCGAGAACTCCGGCACCGAGGACTCCGGCACCTAGAGCTCCAGCACCCAAGGCTCCGGCACCGAGGAGAGCACCACCCAAGAGAGCCTTTCCCAGAAGGATCGGTGCTCTCTTGTTACGGGGCTGCGTCTCAACCACCTCGCTCGACACGGCTTCCGGTGTCTGCACGACTTCCGAAGGTGACACAGGTGCCACTAACGTTTGCTGCGGAGTCTGGCCGGTTTCGACCTCCGTTTGAGCGTAGATTACAGCCAGCACGGCGGCCAGCACCAAGATGCACCTCATCGCCATCTGAAAGTAGACAGAAATGATTGTTATAAACAAGATATAAAATGACTTGGAACGATTTATATCGCTTAAATTTTCTTTTCAAAAGAGATATCGAGTATAGTATTTAAATACGAATCAATTTGCGCTGTTAATATTAAGGATTTTAGACCACCGAATATTGGATTCCTTTCATATTCACCGATTATGCATATTCAATATTAACATCTTTTGTTATTTATTAATCTAAAAAACTATAACTGTACATTGTGTATAAATATACAGTGTGAATTTGTGAATTTGAAAAATAAGACATTTGTTCTTCCACATGAATTTTGAATTATTATTAATTAGTTCTACCATTAGATTTATATTTAGCAACTTGAACGATTCTCAAATTTTTATAAATTTGAAAAATGTCGATTATAAATATAAATCTTCAATGATTAATATACAATCCAATATTTAGGTATGATATTCCATTGCGCGTCCAAGAGATAAAGAAGCGAAACTTACTTTTCCATTTTTCTGTCATACTAAATTAAACTTTGTTCTATATGCAATTTTGCTCTATATCACACATTGTATATTTTATTTCCAGATAAAAATTTGCAATGAAGTTTTAACACGCCGTGAGATACTTGTTCAATATGACAATGAGAAATCTCGTTCCTCGAAGCGAAGGATCGGCTTTTGTATCCTCTCATTAACGTGGCCGTGCAACTGCGTACGTACCTTGCTGAGTTATCACGTTTTCGGACGAAGACTGACTCCTCTCGAAACAGTGGTCGAAAGACTTTTATACGACGAGATCGGAGCGCGCCGCGCCCCTACCCACGGAAAGCTCCTATCAGAAATTATAATACCACTCACGTGCCCACGTTCTCCACCTGGGCACATCTCTCTCTCGGGATCTTCTCGCTCGTTGCGAAAGGTTCCCGGAGCCGATCGAGGACTTGTTTCCGTAACGCGCTGACATTGAACCCAGTCCAGTGACTCGACAGGAATTCCGAGCGTAAGACTCGCCATCAACTTCCTCACGTTCGTTTGTGTTTTTGGGCGTCGCCCATTAATTTTCAAAGTCTCTCGATATTGTGCTTCTTGAAAGTTTACATCTTTGCGTTACACATGTGCAATGATGGACAGGATGAAATTAACGTGAGTTAATTTCAAATGAACTTTAAACGCGGCATTCCGTTCGTATTGTTGACGAGCAAGATGCAAATCTTCCGGAATAATTCGCCATGAAAGGAATTTATTACATAGATATTTTTTAAAATAAAAATTAAAAAAGAATCTTTCAACATTCCTGTTTACATATTTTGCATATCTATCATTTTCTAGAAAAGATATAGATTTTCTCAATCTTTCTGAAAAGTGTTTCAATTTGTATAAAAATTCTCAGGTTTTCTAAAAAGTCATAAAGTCATATAGAAATTCTGAAAAATTTTGAGAAAAATTTTCACCAGGATATGTTGTGCTGAACGCACATTGGAAAAAGTTTTGGTGGTTTAATTCTTATTAGATCGCGATTAAAGTTTGTAAAATTTTTTCATAAAAAATCTATACTTTAAAATAATCTAGAGATAAAAAAAGATTTCGAAAAGAAGAAACGTTACAAGAGTGCCAAATCATTAAATTTCATATTTTATTTCAATGCCTCTGTTAGTTTTTATTCTAAATGTTAACTGAAATGACAACAACGATTTTTCAGATAGATAGCGATGAGAGTCTGCAGGCGAAAGAGTGAGAGTGAATTCGTTCCTTCGTACGTGAAGGATGAGCCACGTTCATCGCGACCTTGGAGCAAACGGGCGCGTCTCCATTTCTTTTGCGTAACGTAATAAATGCTGGACGACAAAATTAACATAAGAATCTACACAGGGAATTCCGGATTTCGTCCGGAACATTGACTTTTTTTTCTATCTCCGCGCGTACTTTTCTGTATTTCTCTATTTCCACCTGGAAATGCCACGAATTAGCATAAATCGAGGAAGAAACGTTAAAAAACGAAACTCAACATGATTGTTTACGGTACTGTTTTAATTCGATGTCTCTTGTTTTTTTGCCTGAACTTGACAAATGTCATAATCTTAGATCTAAAATTGTTAATTTTGTCTCTGTCGATTTCATAGTTATTAATTTATCGTGATAAATGTTTTATTTATGAAACTAAATTTTATCTTTCATTTTTATTTTTTTCGTTGTCTCTCAGAGGCACTGCTATATAAAACTTTTATTGCAAAATGTTTATCGTACACATTTTTATGCAAAAAAAGTTTTGTTTTGAATCACTCTAGTTTCATACTGCAATTTGAATTCATGGAATGTATGAATATTTGAATTATTCACTTTGCCTCATACAGTTCTTTTAATCCTTTCTCACGTGATATTAATCACAAAAACTTTATGGTATATATCGTAACAGGATATTTAAATTGCAACAATAAAATTAGTATATTTTGTCAGGATACATAAATATAATGTCTTTTTAATTTATGTAAATCGTTACGTGTGACCTCGTCCGTGATGATCTGGCCAGGCTAACAAAAACATGCTAATTTAATTATATCACCGTTTAATTATACGTAGTCGTCAAATGACTTAACTTTTGCCTCTCCCTTTGGCAGTTTAGCTATTTTTAAACTGCCTTGAAAGATCATTGACCAATCGTCGATTTATCATAAATCTATTTCTAAATTATTAGTCTGACATTGTAACAATATTATAAGCGTGTCTATCAATGGCAAAGTATGTTTAAAATTAAACAGGATTATGTTAATTTAAAAAACGACTTTGAAATTGCCTAAAATATTTCTTCTTGAGAATCAGGATTCCTTCTCCATTTTTTTCGGTAAATAAATCAGAAGTCATAAGAATATTTTATTAAACTATTTTACTATTATAATATTTTCCATACTATAATTAATATCATGCAATATCCTTCAATTATTCTTTATATTCAAGAAATTATACATTTTAATAATGATTGCAATAAGTAATGTACAATCAAATTTTCGTATAAAAAAGAAAATCACAAAAAACAGATGCGTCTTGTATAAATAAATTTAACCTAATAAACCTAAAAATTTTAAATAAATGCATTAAATGCAATAAATAAATGTGCAACTTTGTTAATCTCAACGCAATTTAAAAAATGGATCCAGCAGTAAGTAAAACTGTTATGTACTGTTTTGCCAAAGTATCTAAAAATTTAGCTAAAAATTAAGAATAATTTCGTTGGACCATCAAAGAATGTTGATAATACTGCAAAATTAAATGTTGTCATTTAACATTTAATATTAGTAGTAATTTAAATATTTCTTTCAGTACAAAAAATTTCTACATAAAAAAATGTTTCTTATTAAAATATAATACATATTTTTATAAATATATTAAAGATACCGACTGCGAATGAAGAGAAGGAAGAAGATAAATGGGAGGAAGTAGAACAGAGGACCAAGGATCAAAGACAGCATGAAGCTGAGGAAGACGCTCAGACGTTGCGGAGACAGCATCTAATGCGCGAGATTGAGCTCGGTACTCTAAACACAATGCGTTATCGGACGTTGTGGCGGGAGATGATGATGAGGATCAAGATGCCGCGGATCGCCGAAGACGTGGAGATTGCGTGGCATAATTTTGACCGAGCTCTCGATATCAAGGACTACAGGTCACCATGTGTGTTATGTTAATTGGCCAAATTGGTCAATCGACAAAACTAATGTTCAGTCCAATCAGAGAGGTTTCATATCACGGAATAAGATTTGATCCTTTAACAAATTTTCCTTCATATATGTAATTACTTCACTGCATGACCGTCTTGTACCTGTTCTGTATTTTTTAAATTTTATAGTATATGCTAATTTATTCGTACCATTTTTAAAAGCGAAAAAAGTCATATAAAGATATAAACAGATCGATATAAGAAGTCGTCAAATGTAAAAAAAAAAGATTTTAATTTTAATATAATTGGTTGACGAGTATTTGGGTATTTTTCAATAGGATGAATTTACATATCCTTTAAAAATATCTTTACGACTATCCGACCTTTTCCAGAATAAGTTTTTTAATGGACGAGCTAGCCGAGGCTGAAGAACAGTATCAAAGGAATACGAGATCGCATATTGAAATCATAGATCGATTATTGGGGTCGTATAAAGAGAGAATGGAGCGCGAGGAAAAAAATTATCGAAGAGTCTTAAACGAGGCGCTCGTTCAAACGGGTGCCGAAATTGATAACATCCACCGTCAGCAAAATGAGGACGAAATTTCGTTACAATCTATTACTCAGGGCGTTCAGCGACAGTTGGAAGAATCATTGAACAACGTCAAAAGCATCACATTAAGTAATTAATCTTGCATACATTTATATTACAGAATTATGCTCGGCTTCAATTCTATGTAAAAAGTGTGTGTGTGTGTGTGTGTGTGTGTGTGTGTGTGTGTGTGTGTGTGTGTGTGTGTGTGTGTGTGTGTGTGCGCGCGCGCGCGCGCACGTGCGTGCGTGTATGTGTATATATATCTTATACAAAATGTAAAACGTAAAATTAAAATGTTAAATTTTTAATTTATACTAAAACTCATGTTAATGTATTAATAACAATGTGATATATTTAATGATAGATTTAAAAACGTTTATAGCGTTTTAATATTCTCAAACTGAAATATGTAGACGATAGCTTAAGCAAATTTTTAGTTTAATTAGTTAATTTTCGATTGATATTGAAATAATTATAAAATATCTCAAAAGGTAAGATTGACGCATTTGTGGAGGATAGTAAGGATATACGGAGAATTTGTGCGGCACAACTTGAAAATCAGTTGCAAGATTCCTGGGAAAATCTTCGACGAATTCTGTCGGATTACCAAAATCGTAAGAGAACATTTATTATTCTTATTGTGCATTTTAACTTTTTTATATTTGCAATGAATCTTATGTCATTTAATGTTAATCTTTTTCATTAAAATGCTAATTGAAATCAGTAATTATGAAATAAATAAATATATATATATATATATATATATATATATATATATTGCATTTTTATAGAAAAACAAATTAAAATAATTCCATGTTAGAAAAATTTATAACATAACTTTAATCAAGTAACTTTTTGTAAATAGAAAACTCGAAAATGCAAACATGCAATTGCATGTTTATCAAATGCAAATTAATTTTACGTTAAAGTCATATCCAATAAGTTAATATTAGTCGATGACATCACTCTAGAAACGAAGGATCGTAGAAAATGTTATGAGACACTCAAAGACAAGGACGAGAAAGACCAGCAAGTGATAGCGCAACAATTATCACGTACTGCGAGCCTTTTCGAGGAAATACGAAAGTTTCGAGGTAAAATAACAATGTACGATGCCACGGCCAAGAAAGAAATCTCCGAAATTCTGATGGAACATGACTTCTTCCAGAAAGCTTCCCGGACGATGAAAAATCGTCTCCTCTCAGGTGCGTCTATCGTCATTTATCCCTTAGTGATTTAATTTTCATTGGTAATTTATAAAAATTTCTTCAAAATCACAGTTTCTAAATGCAAGAAAACAAATTGTTATACAACAGTGATACTATTGTTATATCTTATTTTCCATTCGATTAATTATTAAATCGTAATATTATAATTGTTATCAATAACAGTTTGAACAATTTTTAACAATCCCGTATTGAGATATGTAAAATGATTTCAGAGCAGACAAAAGATAAGAATCAATTAAAGATAATGTCAATTGAATGTAATAAGATGATAAAACATTTAGAGCGTGTTGTAACTAAAGGCAAACAACTGCTCACGCTCATGCAAATTTGTCGTAAGTACGAAACGCAAGATGAGAAAATAATCCCGTTTGCTGATTATACGGAACCGGAAAGCTCGCAGACTTTTTCATCGGATCAAATTCTTTCTTTGTCCGACGGGGATGTGTCTTACCAGGTATATAAATACATATCTAATAAAGTTATTGATTTTTTAAAAGAACGTGCCTACAATAGATTACAGATTTTCAAGATTTGACACATTTTTGGCGGAGATTTGGTCTTGCGCAAGTAACTACTATGCAATTGCGATCGGAGAGAGATAAATTGAAGGCTGAGGAGAGTCATTTGCGCAAATGTATCTGTTCTTACATGAAGAGGTAAGAGAAAATATAATTTAAAAAAAGTACAAAATTTAACAACTCCCGTCTATGACAAATGAATCATATCTGTCATGCTTTAATATAGGTACAATTATTCGCAAATTACATCACCACGCTGAATAATTACAATTATTATATATAATTTTCATTATATTTCAAATTTTATATTACTGAAAAGTAACATTATTACTTGTTCTAAAACGAAATAAATGTTTCATGATTTATATACATCTATGATGAGTGAGAAAACTGCGCGACACAAAGTTTCTGTCACGTTAACGAGTTGATCAGCCACTTTGAACCTGATGGCAGTTTTGTATTTATTATGCAACTGCAACTCGACTGAGTTTTCACACAATAGAGTATAAATCAACGTAACGATTTGTGCCTGTGTGCTATCTGAGACAGCATCTTATTACCAGCGAAGAATGTAACAACACCAAAACAAAAAAGATATTGCAGCGTGACGAACATGTTGAGCTTCAACCAGAAAATACCAAATAGCACAAAGATACCTAAAAATAAAATAATCGAAGTTATTTATACAGTAACTTATCAACATGGTGGTTTTATATAATTAATTTTTGTAGTGAATCGGGCTACAAATGTGACGAAGAACGTAGTCACATTTGAAAAAAAAGATCACAGTATACTATACGCCCGATGAAAACAGATAACTATATAACGTTATCTGTCAAGCAATATCAGGCATATACATATATATTTATTACATCATAGTATATTTTTAAATTATGTTTATTAATTGGTAATACACATGTGATAATACACACGTTTCTTGGTAAAGCCATTTGAAATAATTGCAAAACTGAGATACAAAAAAATATAAGACACAAAAGAAAAATTTTTCTTACTTTGTCAAAATCATATCAAGATCATTTAGTTTTTTTAAACAAAATCGTATAAATTTTCTTACATAAGTTACGGTTTCTTTTCGAATGCTGTATAAAAAAAGTAATGTTATCTAAAAATCTGTAGTCTATTCAAGTATTAAATGCATTCTATCAGCAAATTGGTATTTACCTCCTAATCCAAGATGGAATGTAATCGCGCTGAAGGATAAGGGAAAGTTTGATATATTGATGCCAAGTCGTGCCCATAAAATCAACAGCAGCAGCACCGGTGCCAAACATAAGCCTGTGAATAAGTTTGAGACGAATGCCGGAGGTCTGCGTTCAGGTTCACGGAACATGTGCTGAAATTTAAAAAATAACGAGAATAAATCTTCAGAAAAACGCTTCAGTAACAGCTGCAATCTTTCAGCTAGAAGTCGATGTTCGTCAAAGTATAAAAACTATTGCAAATGCTCCTTTTGCGAATAAATTATATCAACTTTGACGTAATTCTTTGCCAATGTTTTGGAGATGACAAAATTATATCGGAGACTCTTTGTCACTAACGAGCATTGGCGTGTATTTATGGATACAAGGATCGAGAAAAGAATTACCTTTATTTCTGGTTTGGTTGTATATACATTCGGTTTTTGTTTGTAAGAAGCGCTCTTATCGACACCTTCCATTGAACTTGGCTCGGGGAATTTCAGAGTTACCGTGCCAATGTTGAATCTAAATGAATTGCTGATCACAGCATCACCAATGATCAATTCCATATTATAATCTCCGCTTTGGTGGCCGAAATTTACAGCAGCTGTTCCGACCGGCTAAAATGTTTATAAGATTTTTACATGTCGGAAGAATGTACTTATACTGCATATATACATATCATAACAAGATGTACATTTAAGAATCAAAATAATGTATAGCATAAAATTACCATGTCGAATTTATAAACGTGAGCGGCATCAGGCTCGGCGACGAAAAAGATTTCATGGCCTCGCTTGTTATCGGTTGATGTGGAGACAGATATGAGTCGCACAAAGGCTTGATGCACGCGCATTGGTTTCTTATTAGCGGAGTCACGCAACAAAAATCGCATGACTAGTTTTTGCTGGGAATCAGCTTCTATTTTATGTTCGAGTTTGCCTGTGGGAGATTCCGTGTTTATTCTAGAAATTAAATAAAATTATTACAAGAAAAACAATGTAATAAATGTAGAATATCTTGTTAAATAATGTAAAATTTAATACAAATATACAATATATTATATTACAAATGAGCATCATGAAGTATATAAATACCTCGTAAGTTTCGGTTGAGTGGTCTGATCGGCATCACCAGTGCCGATCTCTAAATAGTCCAGTATTGCTTCAGATAGAACCTTGACTGTAATTGTATTCGTGACCGAAGCCGCGGTCACCAATATCTTGTAAAAACCACGATCAGGTTTCATATTCATAAGATTCATCGTGAACAGAGTCCTGTATACAAATGCGGTAATTATTTTTTATATTAAAATGTTTTAACCCATCAAAATCTTATCTAACTGATCAAGATTGGTTCTAACAAAATCCTTTCAAAGTTCTAATTAATTAAATCTAAAATTTATAATAGTATAAATTCTAAATGAAAATCAATAAAAATTCTGAATGTAGATTTACAAATAATTAATGAGACTTAAGTAGCAGTGTTAACAAAAGATCTTTGTTAAAACTAATTTTGACTAGCTACATCAAGTTTCGACTAATATATAACAAAATTAATAAAAGTACTGTTTGTTGAACTTCTTAACCTCAAGTTACACAAGTTAAAAAAGGTTAAAGGTTATCCAACACGTATTGCTATTCCCCAAGGTATAACTGATATCAGCGTGGTAAGGCTGATCCAGTAAAGTATTGGGGATCGTATATAATACTAATATAACAGTCATAGGATAACAATCAAATAAATTTATTGTGTATTATATTTTTGTGCAATGCACTACTATAAATTAAAAACTTCGTTGTTCTTTTTGGTAAAAATTAATTCAATTGGCGTTGAATAAGGTCACATAAAATACGCATGGTGAATGTGTTAACAGTACTCACTTGTCCGTCGTAGATGGCTGCAAATTCTCATTGCTGAGAATAACGACATCGTCTCCCACTCGTGTGGCGGAATTTGCAATGACTTTAGGCATGGTTGGCAATGCTTGGCCAAGAATATCACAAACTTTGACCGTAACTAACGGCTGCTTATTAGATATAATAATTCCTCCATCGGCCAGAGTTATGCAAACAGGCTTCTCGGGACTATCGACCGCCAAGGCAGTTAGAGCGGATAGTAAATTTGTAACACCTTTTGTCGTTTGCACGGAACGCCGCGAGAGAAGATAATTGCCCAATTTGACAGTTTGTTGGAAATTTAATGGCGGCTTTTTCTTCAAGGAAGTTGATAATTTGAGAATACCGTTAACCAGGAAACCTATACAATATATTTTAAAAGCAATTAAACTGTAGAATCAATTTAGAATTGTACATGTAAACAAAAAAAAAAACGAAATATATACTTGTTATAGAAAGACCGCCTTCAAACTGCAAATACTGGCCATCCACTTCGTCTGCTTGTACCACAGCATCTTCAATGCGATCAAAAGCAAATGCAGCTGGCGTGCCTAGGTCAGCAGCAATATGGAACACATATCCCAAGCTAACAACATAACATATAACATAAAATTAAATTAATATCGTTCATAATAAAAATAGATATATAATTTTTAAAATGGGATTCTGTTCAGTCTCGTAATAATTATTTTTATCATATTTCATATCTAGAAGAACAAAAAGAAAAAGTTTCATAAACATCATTATAATTATCATGCAATATTTACTGTAATTTTGGTTTATATATATAAAAACATATATAATAACATAATTTTATATATAACATACGACAACTCACTTCCATAAACTGTCGTCTTTCCTTAAAGCTGCTTGAATTAATTTCACCAGCTTGTCAATTCTAGCAGCAGGTACCCCTTGCGACAAAGCTGTTAAACCACTCACTGCGTAATATAGGTCAGGAAGTGTAGAGGTATCCTTCTGTATCACATTTGTCAATACCTGTATAAATAAAATATTGCTTATACACTGTGTTGTGTACAGACACTATCTATAATAATTAAATTTTATTCAGAAATAATTGCAGTCTTCATTTTTTATGCAGTAGAACGAAAGTTATTATTATAGACATCATTATGTAAATATTATAAACATTATGTAATTTTAATTACTAATGCTAACAAAAATATCACCTTTGTTACGGTACTTGTAGAAAACTCTTTGCAGCCTCCAATAGCTTTCCATGTAGAGGCAAGATAAAATGCCGTTTCAGGTGTGATGTTTTCTCCATTAGATTTTACTAAGTACTTGCAGATCGCCTAAACAAGCACAAATGCTATTAATATAAAAGCTCAAGGTATTATCTGTCTATCAATGAAGAAAATTTTAAATCAGAAAGACTAATCAAAAAATCATGGGACTTCAATAAAGCTTTTTTCATCATGTATTATATGTGCCTATAATCTTTAAAGATATTTCTTAAAAACGTTATATAAAAGTTAGATAAGAAAAAAAGACAATTACATCTGCTTTTGATATAGCTTCTCCAAGGAGCTTGTATCCACTAACAGTATAGTATACCGATGGTACATCGTCTAATTTAAATCCTGATTCAAGGATACTCCTTAAACGTGTTCTATCAGTCAGAGATAAGTAAGAATTTGTCGACTGCGTGACTTCTGAGAACGCAGCATGTGAACATAATGCCACCAATACCAATGGTACCACAGCAGCTAAAAAGATATTATGTACTTTGTAGAAAAAAAATTATTAATGTTTAACATATTTATCATCAATCATATTACAATCAATTTTTTATTACTGCTGGCTTAAATATGATTTAGTAACTTGATTTTATATATTGTATATGATTTTTATATTTGTAAACTTGATTTTATATATTGAAAAGAACATTAAATATTCAATTTAACCAAATTTATAATACTGAGGCTGCGTTTGCTTTGGATAAACATTTGCTGAAAGTGTCATTCTATCTTTCCTCAATATATGAACGATAAAGATAGAATGACACTTTCAGCATGTGAACATCCAAAGCAAACACAGTCAGAGTTATATAAAAAAAAATATACATGTATATATTTAATTGATAATTGCCTCATGATGATCAATATACAAATAAAAAAATCAATTTCAAATATGACTTTGAAAAACTCGAAAAAGTATTGAATCATATCCAACAAGATTGCGATAAAGTGTGATGCTTTCTCTTTAGAATAACTGGCACCTGATCTCTGTCGAGATTCAATACGGCCAAATTAGCAAAAAATCTTATGTCCTTTCTGGGACAGGTTGACTTGTAACTCGTGCGGCGTGCAAAAATTAACGTATTAGGAGAGCTAAGGCTAGTACGTGCAAGTAAAAAGTGTAATGCTGAGTAAAGATCAATCAAGAATCAAATTTATCGCAATCGTTCTGCAGGCACAATTTTAGTGCGACACAACTTTAATGCGTCGTTGAACGGAATCTATAATATTATAACGGCAAAATCACGTGAAAACGCTGTGAACACGCGGCGCGAAGAATCGACCACGTTGCGTCCAAGGTACGAAGGTTTCACACTTTTCTCAATGCAGTATAACATCAACCATCGTTAAAGGACGAACGGTGTTGAAAATCACAAATACTTTCGCGATACTTACAGAGAAACATGTCGAGCTGCTAGTTGCCAGGCAATCCGGCCGCCACGTCGGACCTCCAAACAAAATGGCCCTACCTCCATTGCGCGTGTCAGGAAAATGTGGGCAAATGTGGACTAAACATACCGGAAGCGGAATGTGAAGCGGGGTTGAGTTTTCTGCGCATGCACGATGACGACAAGTATAGGCTGCGTTCCCACTATACGCGTCGCGCGTCGCATCACGACGCCGCGTCATGGGTTATCCAATCAAACGTCTAGCAAACAGACTGTCGCGTCGAGCAAGATCTCGCGTCGGAAATGACGTCATAAAATGAAACGTTTTGATTACGCGTAAAGTGAAAACGCAGCCATAGGCGATATGGGTCTAGTTTCCACCGAGCGCATCAATCCGTTTTCAGTCCGAAACGAAATAAATTTAGGGTCAATCCAGACAAACTTGTATAAAGCCTTGTGTCCACGATTCGAGAACTGTGTCCGAGTTTTAGTTCCGAGAAATTTATAGCCAATCAAAGTGCAGCTTTTACGGAAAAGTGACAATTTTATTAGCTACACGTTTCTCGGAACTAGAACTCGGACACAGTTTCTCGGATCGTGGACACAAGGCTTAAGGGTGCTTTCACATAGGCCGGTATTCATAGACAGTTTTTATTTCAAGATCGTCTTAAGTAATGTCTTGAGATGCTAATTCGGCTGTGTGATTGGTTTAAAATCACATAAGACTATACTTAAGATGATCTTAAATATAACTGACTGTGAATATATATAACTGACTATGAATACCGCCCATAGAGCTCGAAATAACGGAACGGAATTGTTCTGATTGGTTCACCCCCGTCATTTGCCTTTCCCATTCCTCTTTCGTTCCGTTATTTCGAATTACATGTGAAAGCACCCTAACGCAAAAAACATATGCATAAGAAAATTGATTGGTCCATAAACGTGTGCATTGCCTGACAATGACTACGTTGACACGGCACCGTTAATCAGGTTTAATAACATCCGTAGTTGTCAGGCAGACCAATCACAGCTCGTCCATTCTTCTGAAAAATGATTACGATTGGTCTGCCTGATAATCACGGATGTCATAAAACCCGATTAAAGGATCCTTTTCATGCTGACGCTCGACGCTCATTTTCAGCGTCAAAAGACGTCACGTGACCAAAAATAAAGATACCGATTCGTCATTTTTGGTCATGTGACGTCTTTTGACGCTGAAAACGAGCGTCGAGCGTCAGCGTGAAAAGATACCTTAAAGGTGCTTCTTCACGTGCTGCTGAAACCGACCGTTTGAGCGACAAAAAGGGTCACGTGACAACTTTTGTTGCTGAATATTATGGCGGCAACTTTTGTACATGAAAAATGAATAGAAGCGACAAAATCTTAAGTTTAGAGACAGATTTCGCATTTTTCGTGTATTAGCACTTTTAGTATAATGGCTTCTATGGCGCAGCAGCACTGACTACGTTTACATGGCACCTTAATCGGGTTTAATAACATCCGTAGTTGTAAGGCAGACCAATCACAGCTATCCCATTCTTCTGAAAAATGGTTACGATTGGTCTACCTGACAACTGCGGATGTTATAAAACCCGATTAACAGTGCTGTGTAAACGTAGTCACTGTCGCTAATTTGAGTAATGCTTTGTAGTTGAACGAGTTCAAACTACTGTAGCCGCTGGATTAGGAGCAACAAATCTATCGCTCGTTTCTAAAATTGCACTTTAACGGTGTGTAAACGTAGTCTGTATCAATTAAGGTGCATTTTCATGCTGACCATGAAAGAATAAAATAATAGGAGGGAATACACAAGACATTTTCTACAAAGCAAGATTGAAAAATCCTAAAAACACAATTCTAAGCTAAATCCCGAAAAATTGAAAAAGTATCAGGAGAGCATGAGCGGCAAGAAGGTTGCACTATCTAAAGCGTCGTCTACAATGAGCTTAATAAGTTCGTAAGCAAATCGACCAATCACAATCAAGTTTTCTTACAAATTCTTGACTGTCATTGGTCAATTTGCTTACAACCTTACTGCTACGGCCATTGTAGACGATCTTTAAAGGCCATTCTACAATTGCGTTAATGTAGTTGTAATGTAAGATTGTAAGAAAATGACTAATCATAGTCGAATATTCTTCTTACGATCGAAGAATAATCGATTGTGATTGATCAAATTCTTATAGACTTACGTTTACAACAACGCTTACGCAATTGTAGAATGGCCTTAAAGCGTCGTCTACAATGAGTCGTAGTCGTAAGATCGTAAGCAAATCGACTAATCACAAGCAAGTTTTCTTACAAATTCTTGACTGTCATTGGTCGATTTGCTTACGACTTTACGACTACGACTTATTGTAGACGACGCTTTAGATTCCAAGAATTTTCTAAAATTCCAAGAATTTCCTTAAAATAGGAAAATAGCTTTTTAATTATGTTTTGATTATATCAAAAATTATTTTCATATAATAATCTGTCTACGACATATACATGTATATTTAATACATTTCCGAGCAGCACATATTGGTTAGCCAACGGTTGGTCAATGTTGTCCAACCATTGGCCAACGTTGTCCAACCGTTGGCCAACCAATACGTGCTGCTCGGGTTATTAAAAAATTCAATTGTTATTCAATCGAAATTAATAAATTACCTTGATCTTTTTAAATATTTCATAGAAATTGCAAATTTTCTGTAAAGATTTTCCATTGCGATTCTGCACTGATAAAATTGTAATTCGACTTTCTTCCTTTCTGTCTCGTTCTTATTTACATGAGGAAAAGTGCCGGTATCTGAAATTTATAATTTTTTTATTAATCACAGGTTCATATTGTGGAAACGTTTGATGAAACTTCGTTTTCATCTCGACATTGACTTTGTTTTTTTAATTTTATATCGTTGTTGTTATTTATAGTGAGAATAAAAGACTTTTTATCTGTTTTAAAAATTTTTCTAATTTTTTTAACAGAAAATTATAAAATATAAAAATATAGTTTATTTTCCGTTAAAAAAATTGACTTTATCATTTTGTAAATCTTTTTTGTTAATCTTATTATTGGATCTTTTTTTCATCTCTTTTATTCATCATGACACGATCGGTTTCAACTTCATTCTCGTTTATATTTCGATGTTAATTTTTTTTTCCGACAAATGTAATGTTTTATCTGGTGAAGGATCCTAAAATAATTTTAGGGACACTAAGAAAATTACTACGTAACTAATTTCTGATACAATCAGAATCGATTTAAAACTGATATTATTCTGTATCCTTTTATTACAGATATTTGCCAGTAAATATTAAATGCGATTCTCCATTAGATTTAGCCATAAAATTGTAAAGTCGTTATAAATTTTTTGCGTGTCCGTGTTTCAGGATACATTCGATGATAAATATAAACACTTTGCGCGACATAACTACAATGAGTGCTATTACTCAAGCGCGAGGAGAGACAATGACTAAACAAATCAGTAATCGCATATAATTTCCTTTATGATTAAGATTAATATTAATATTAATAATGACGAGATACATAATATGTAACGGAGAAGTGCTATATCAGCCGAAGATTGTGGTACAAAAAGTGTACAATAAAATAAGACAGCTAATTCCCTTATAAAATAATCGTTAAATGTAGACGGGGCATACAACAAACGTACAGTAATCCGTGTAAATGTAATATATGCTGTATGTAGTGGCGCTTGTTAGTCGCATTTCAAGATAAACTGCTAAATTAGCTCAGTACTATCATAGCCTGATGGTCTACAAATAAAACTACAAACTTCTACGCTCTTCTACATTATCTAAAAGAAACAAAAAGGAAAAGTTTACGGGCGTTATGTTGAAACAAATGCGTTCTCATAGTTATTTTCTGTAATATCATCCCCAGTGATATCAAGCTATTCAAAATCATATTATACATAAATTCGTACATTTGCTTCTCTTGTAGGTCTATATACACAATCATACGTCATACGCCATACCTCATGTTCTGCTATATTTAATAAGAGTAGAAAAAAAATTGGTAAGAATGCAAGAACATAAAAGTGTATTACATCTTTTTTCAAGACTCGTAATGAAGGAAACTCGCAAAGAACGAAAAAGAAGACAAAATTTACTTACATCTCGATATCGTTATACCAATATGAAATATTTCTTTTACAACAATATTTTCTCAAACCCCCTTCAGACATATCAGGATTTGGAAGTAAGTAGCCTCAAAGGATACCCAGTAACGCAGAGAATTTTACAATGTAAATGTCACATGAATGTTTATCGTACCAATAAACGCGTAATGCTTGAAAATTGCTAAAAGAAGAGTTAACGGCATTTTGATCGCGATATGTTACATTGTACGCATTTTAACGATGTGTTCATCACATATACAAAATTAAATGCTTCATATCTATTATCGATCTCAATACTAAAGTTATCGTACTATGGAAGAGAAAGACGATAAACTTACACACAGCTACTTAGTACATTTTATGTATTACACATACATACATATATATATAATACATATTATATATATTGTATGTAAGATGTATGCAGCAAATGTGTGCGGGCACGTATACATTAATTGCGCCTTGTCGTTCAATCAAATTTTATGCGTATGTGTGTGTGTATGTGTACGATCAGAGTTTTTGGTTAGAGCAACATTGCGCGAATTATATACATCACTGCTTGCTTAAAGTACAGAATACATTCTAAAACACATCTGCGTTTTTATATCGCAATGTTTCGGGTACCGCTCTTCCAACGGGAAATGTCGCTGTTGGGGACATTCTTCGCCATTTCTCAATCAAGGATACTTTGATCATATCAAGAATAATTCAATTATAACAGCAATTGAATTACGGGTCTTCGACAAGTTTTTATCTACAAAGAAAATGATTTAAACACAATGGTTTTCATTATGTCTAAATTATCTTCAAATTTGATATAGCTATATTATGCTATATATATTTACTTAAAAATACATTAAAAAGTTATATGTATATATATATATATGTATAATTTTATTATATATACTTTTCAATTGCAATTTGAATTTCTCAATCAATTCTCAAAATCAATCTGTTGATCTCTTAGGAGACAAAATGAAACGTATTCGGATCTTGAGGATACCTCTGTATGTTCAATTTCACGCGACAGAGAACCTCGGCTACCTTCGACGACCAAGTGAAATCTTTAATAAAATATATTACAGAACTTGTGTGTCTTGCACTTGCTTATATGTATATATTTACATATACGTACCCATCGCGCGCAGAATCTGCATATTTCATATACGAGGGCGATCACAGTCGCCGAGTTTCCGTTCACTTTCTCACTTTGGTATTTACAAGGATAGTACACGTAGGATAGTACTTCCGGCGATATCTGTCACTAACTCGACGTCGCAAAGGCGTCGAATTTATACGTCGATCGGTGATAGTGATATTGAGCTGCAGACAGCTACGAATACGTCGGTATTATTAATAAAGTTAGTCTCGCATTTTTTTATATCATTAGCTTCAACGACAGATACTCGACTTATCTGGATACCTCTCAAAACTGTTTCTGCATTTCTCTCGTTGCCACGTGAGAAACATCAAGCATGAAATTGAGGAAGATACGCTCTTTCTTCTCGCGGATAAATTCTTGGAGAATTCGTTCTACCGACAGACATGGAAATACGGCGGATAAAGGATTGCGGAAGAAGGGTACAATCGTCCGGGTTTCCTCGTGGACAAATCTCTAGCCAGTGTAGCGCACATCGCTACGGCTTTCGTCCTACCGTTGTCTTTCTCTTAAGAGTGTAAGCGATTTCGATAGTAAAGAAACCTTATCTGCACCTCTACGCTCACTGAAAATATACAGTGTCTTTCGACAGACATTTATGGAAATGCATACGACGATTCGCTACGGTCAAGTACGCTAGGTCTCACGCATCCCTTCACTTTCTTACATGACAATTTCGCATACATATCTTTCTTTTCCATTCATTTCATTCCATATGAGATTACAGTTCCCGTTGACGTGCACGCGCAGAGTCAAACGGAGAGAAATAGGGTCTCGTATATTGTTACAAGTTACAAGATTCTCTCAGCAGTTTAGTGCTCCGTTGGATCATTCTCTTCTCTTTGCGCGAAAGAACACATTTTCACTTTATACACGACATACGTTCACTGTATAACATACGTAAAAATTACGTTCCTACATATCGGGAGGTCACCGTCCCGCAACGTGCCATCTTACTCGGACGGTCTTTGACCCCAGCGCGACTTTGTCCTCGGTAATTTAATCGACGACGGCGAGCTACTGTTGTCGCTCAACTTTCGCTTGACGTTCAACACGATGCCGCTCTTGGGTGAAACTTTCGAGTGAGATACGCCCGCCACCTTGGAGGCGTCCACAATTGGAGTCGATGGGAAAGAGGGAAAGTCCTCGTCCTCGAGACCAGGTGGCTTCGGCTGCTCAGGAGTGAAACTCTTCTTGAAGGAATCCGAAGGGTTCGACTTGTACGGTTTGCTCGCCTCCGACGCGGGCTCCGTGGAAACCTGCAGTGGTGACGATTCGTCGCTTATGGTGACGACGGATGGCGGTGTTAAGACGAGCACGGATGACGATGATGATGAGGAGGAAGAGGAGGCTGGGGGTGTCGGCCCTGTGGATGTCGCTGCCGTTACCGCTGCGACTGCGGCCAATTCTTCTTCAGCCTTTCGGATCAGATCCAGGTCGCTTAAAGTGCTCAAAGTGCTTTTGCTCTCCTTGGAGACTTCCGGCGACACTTTCTGATCCAACTGGCTGAGCCTAGTAGAGGACGAGGACGAGGGCGAATATCTCTCCGTGTTCTGGTAGAGCGTGGGCAGAAACGACGCGCTGGGCCTAGACGGAAGATAAGGATCCACCTTGGAGGATTCTTGCCGCTTCACGTTCGCCAAGATCTCCTGTAAATTCGGCGGTATGGTGATGTCCGAGACTTTATCAAGAATAGGCTGGGCAAACTTGGAGATGGGCGGTGGAGGCGTGAAGGATCGTGCGTTTGACGGGCTGTAAGCCTCCTCGCAATCATCTGTCGGCGGATCTAATCCCAAACCCTGAAACAATCGTAAAGATAAATAAAGATGTAAAAGTACAGATGTAAAATGACATGAAATCGTTAGCACATGCGATTAATGGAAACACACGAACATATCTCTAACAAATGTATCTATGTTTCACCAATGTGATATTACTTGACAAATCAATTAGAAGAGAAATTAACGCGTAAATTTATTAATGCTTTGAAAACTTGTCGAATAAATCTATCTTTATATATTCTATAAATTTTCTTTAAAGATATTTAGATTTCTATTTTAGCAAACATATCAAATGATTTTGACTACTTGAGACATTACATATATATATATATATATATATATATATATATATATATATATATATATATATATATATATATATATATATATATATATATATATACTTTTATGTCTCTGATTCATAATTAGAGTTTAACGCCAATTCACGATACATGGCTGTTGTACCGAGAATTGATACAATAAAAAATAATTTTATTTACATTCTACATAAATTAAGTTTTATTTTACATATTCTAGACAAGTGAACTCGATCCTCTTTTCGCTGCTAAATAGTCAACTTTCAATTTCTCACAATATTCGATCGGCGAGTGTTTACAATGATCTCCAATGGGATGCGTTCCACTTATCGCTCACAACGTTCGTAGAATCATTTCATCCTTGTTTAATATTTGCTAAACAACAAGGATGAAATGATTCTATGAACGTTGTGAGCGATAAGTGGAACGTACCTATATAACCGATAAAACATTCGTCCGATCGACTTTCTCTAAAAGAATCTAGAACAGCTCGGGAAATGGGATCGGGATATGTATGATAGAATCCAAAATCAATTTTATTTACAAGGCGAACAAAAAGTACCGTAACAACATGATGACAATCAAGCTTGTGAAAAAGAAGTCTAATGGAGATTCTCACCGGCAAGGTGGGCGTTGGCTCATCGAGAAACGACGAGCTAATGCTCTGTATCTGTTGCCTCTGTTCCTCGATCTGTTGCTTCTGTTCCTCAATCTGCCGGTTCAGCTCGTCCATCTTTCTCTGTAATTCCGTGGGGTTCTTGTTGGACGAAGACAGGATGACGGTAGCAGTATCGGTGGTCTGCAAATTGTTCATATCGTCGTCCATCTCGCCGGGGCTGTACGGTTCGTCTCCGTCATCGTCCAACGTGACGAGTTCCTTAGTGGGCGACGAGGTCAGGTCGATCTTCGACGACAATTCCGGCACGATCTTGCAGATCGTCGCGGTGTCTATGACACCGCGTGACATGCCGATGTGCGCCTTGTTCAAAGATTCCAGAGTTATCTGCGTCACTGCCGCTGCCGTCGTTTTCTCCTTCGACGAGTCCAATGCGGTCGCTTTGTACAACATGGGAGACGAGGACGGTGATGGCGACAAGGTTTTCTCCTTCGGCACGCTGACCAACGGCGGAGTATAACTTCTGTCGGACGTTTTGGATGTTTTCAAAGATACCGGCGGCATCACCGACACTCGTTTCTTCTTATTGCGAACTATGATGCCGAGAAGGAGATGCGGCCGGTGCTCTTCGAAGCCGGGCCCGGTAAGTGGCATTAGGACCGGCGGTATTGTGCTCTGACTCGAAAATGGCATTATGTAAAAGTCCTTGATGTTTTTAGAAACGTTACCCACAACGCCCAAACGGCTTCTACTGTTCAGATAGCTGTACAGAGTTATGTAAGGAATCTTCTCCTCGTCGTTCGCGGCCGTTAGTCGGATGACTAGAATCTCCTTCGAGCCGCTCCTCTTCATCTTCGAGATGTAGTCCCAAACGGTCTCGTGGCTGATCCTACCAACAACGTCGACCGTGTCCGGGAGATCGTCCATAAGGTCCTTGGCGTTGCCGCTCACTTCCTGAGCAGTTATGAAAAACTTGGCGACGTCAACCATGTTAACGAAACCGCGCCAGACTGTCTGCCAGCTACCCTTCGCCGACGTTTCCTTCTCCGTTATTACCTGCTCCTTGTCTCTCTCGGATTCCTCGTTTATGTCCGGCGTCTTGATCGTGACAGTCGAGCTGGGTTCTCTGTCCGATACGTCGGAATCATTCCCGTCGATCGTATTTGTTGTCGCTTCGTCCTCTATGTGTCGCCAGAGACGATCCTCGATCGGCTTCTCCACAGCTGGTGGCGAGCCTTCCTTCTTCTTCTCCGTTTTACGTTCCTCTTCTCGTTTATCGACATCCTTGGACGTTCTTTCCCTACTTCCACTATGATTCCTCGAACGAACGTCGTTACCCTTGTGCTTCTCCCTCTGCCAGTCCCTCTCCCGGCTATCCTTCCTGCTCGCCTTATCCCGATCTTTATTTCGATCTCGGTCCTTATCCTTCTCTCGCTCTCTGTCTTTGTCGCGTTTGCTCTCTTTATTCCTGGTCAACTTTCGCTCCTTGCTCTTGTCTCGTGTCTTGCTATGATCTCGATCCCGACTGTGTCGATGTCGACTGCGACTTCTCTCCCGTCGATCTTTATTTTTGGACTTTGCGCCGTCGCGCTCTCTCCCCCTCTCTTTGTCCTTCCTCCTTCGTTCGTCAGGAGTCTTGGATTTTTTTGTTTCCATTTGCGCCGTTAGTCGATCCTCCTTATTCTTATCCTTCTCCAAATCATCGACTGTGGAACTTATGTTGTCACCGTTATTTAACGCGGAAACGATATCTTGCACCGGCGTCTTGGGATCAACGTGATCGATTCCACCGTCATTCTCGATTATCTGTTCCCCCTTGTGAGTCTTTACGACTATAGACTTTGCCTGAGCCATCAAATCCAGTTCATTCTTCTTTATCATTTCCAACTGATGTTTAGTCTCCTTCTCGCGCCACTCGGCTAATTCCTGACTGGCCATCTCATCCGGACTTAATCGCACCACTGCGTCCGGTGTTAACGAACGATCTGCAATTTTTCTAAACAACGTCAGATTCTTAGTGTCCTTTATGTTGAATACCAGACTTCTGTACTTGGCTTTGTATTTAGAACCAGTATCCTTAAAATACTTGTACATTTCGAGCTCTATGTTGAAAGCCAAGTCAGAGATCTCGTCATCGGTTAATTTCAGATCTTCAGTTTCTTTTATACGACTGGATAATAATTCCGTCAGCGTTTTTCGGATATTCACTCGTATGGGTTCCGTTTCTGGCTTTTTTGCCGGTGTTAATTTAGTTTGTTTCAATTGGGACGGTAACGACTTTGCTTCTTGCTTCTTAATCGGTGCTTGCTTCGGTGAGCCTGCTGCTTGGGTTTTCAATTGCGTTTGCGCGACATTCTTCGATGTCTTCAATATTACAGGGCTTTTTCCTGGCGTCATGGAGATTATCGTCTGTTTCAATTGTGTCGGTTTATTACCCGGTGATACTTGTTGTATAGCGGGAATTATTGTAATTTTCTTGTTAGATGCTAAAACAGCTTTTCCTGTTCCAGCTACCTTAGTACATATCATCTTGGACATACTTTGCACTTTAACTGGGGATAGCGGTGTAATTTTTGTCTGAAAAAATAGATTACATATCTTTCTATTAACTTTAGAAATGTCTTACGGAAATATCTACATAATCTAAAAATTTTTAATATTTTACATGTTTTTTATCTATACTTTTGTATAAGTAAAAATACAAACTGTCATGAAAAAAGAATTAAAATATATACTTGACAATAATAGCACTCGTTGATTTAAAAAAAAAATTAATAAATAAACATAGAAAAAATCAATCATTACAATTACAATTAATTTTATGGAGTTTGTAGAGCAAATCATTTATTTTATACCAAAAATCACTTTTAATTCTAAGAGTTAATTTTTCAAATTGTTCGTTAAGCATTTTTTACTTATCGGATACTATTTACAAGTTCCGAGTTTCGTTTTTATATCTTATATCTTATATAGTTTCAATTTACTTTGACAAATTTTATTGAACACGTACAGCTTTTCCAGATGTTTGGATTTGCGTGACAAGTTTCCCGCCTATGTGAAGTGTATTAATATTATTGGCTTCAACTATTTCAAAAGTTGGATTTTCTTTCAACCATGTTCGCAAATTAGATCTCAGAGGAGCATCTGCACCTAAAATAGTAATAATAATTCATTAATATATTACATATATGAGGATGCATGCATACATAATGTGCAGAATGAAAATATATCCATAATCAATTTAGAGTTACACCGAGTAAAAAACAAAAAATCATATTTGCTATGATTCTATATGATTAACAAATGAATAATAGAATAGCAGCGCATAAAAAATTATATTTATGAAAACGCCAGCTTATTCAGAATAGAGGATTTCAATTGTATTCTTATATAATATTTAATTTAACCGAATATATTTACCGGTAAGAAATTTACCACTTTTCCTGTCAAAAACTATTACTCTAGTCTCCTGAGGGGATTTGGCCCCCACAGTTTCTATCGCAGGTGATTTCGCAGATTTTATATTTGATCCAGATGGCACAGGTTTCTCCTTGGTTAAAGTTTCCTGAGCATGAGCGAGAATACACGCATCTGAACAATAAATAGTGGAATTTCTGGCTTCCTTCTTACAAACAACACACTGCATTGTGCTAGAAGCTGGAGCAGCGCTGTGCTCGGTGGAAGAACTCGACGGAGATATTTCTTTCGATGACACAGCTTGCGATGATGAAGTTTCACCTACTGATTCAATCTTTTTTTGCTTTCCCAGTTGCGAATTCAATTTCATCTTTTCTTCTTCAGCTTTTTTTCTTTGGCAATTTGGACAAACCCACTCTATACCCTTTTCCTCCATTTGTTGACCTATTATTCATGTGTATAAAGTAGATATCGCATGACTTGCACATAAAATATTTTCTTTTATCACCTAAACTCAGATTCCAGATACTTACCCATGGCTTTGCTGACATGTACACATTTTCCGTGGAACCAATCTTCGCAGACATCACAGCATATCATAAATCGGTTATTATGAGGCCGTTTGCAGATACACCATAATCGATCGGGATCATCCTCCGAATCTGAATTATCTTCCTCATCATCTTCATCATCATCCTCTTCTTCTTCATTCATTACTTGTCCTGTTCTGAGCTCGTCCTTGTTATGTGCTAGTTGCTGAACTGATGCCTGACTGTATATTAAAGCAATTATTAAATTTCAGACAAGAATATAAATAGGCCAATGTAAACAAAATAATTTATGCAAATATTTGATACAATATTCAAAGTATATTTGTATTCAAAGTAAATATATTTCAAAATATATTTACCATAATAACAAATAGCGGTACTTCGATCTTGCTTAGATTCTTTTAAATCAGAAATTGATTATTAAATAAAATCCATTAAATTATCTTGGTTACTTAAATTGATGGTGATTGAATAAAGATCATTCGTTATATATTGTTAAATAATTACTGATAAAAACTTTAGATAATAACATAAGAATACATCTAATAATTAAAATTTTTTATCTTAAGACAATAATGTGCTAATAATAATCATACGCTCTTCTTTTGCAAACTTTATACAAAATACTTGTTATTACATTTAAATCTTTAATTTATTAATTTATTAATACTAATATAGTGTACTCACGCAGGCTTCTCTATTTTTTTCGTCGGTTCGGGATTCGTTTGTGGCATTTCAGTTTTTGCTTGCAATCGTTTACTTCTAGTGGCAGGTGCTTCGATAGGTGGTAACTTAATCACCCGATTGCCCCGAATGATTTGAATTGTTTCCTTGTCGTCCTTCGAAGATTTTTTGTTTGTTTCTTTCGAGATATTTGCTTGTGTCACTGATACTAGGTCTGCCGGTTTAGAGTCTTGTTCGGGTGGTATTAACGTTGGCATAAGCATGCTACCTGATGCCAATGGTTCTGGTATCACTCGTGGCCTGGGATCACTTAGTGCAGACTACAATGTAAGAAAAAAACAAGTTAATTTATAAATCGTTAATTGATAAATCAATATATATAAAAATTAAAAATACACAATAATTTCAGTTATTTTTTATCAATTTTAGGTTTATTTAAAGTAATAGTATAATAAAAAGTATAATAAATGTACTGTTTATATAAATATATTTTAGAATAAACATAGATAATAGAGATAGAATAACATAGACTATATAGATAAACTTACATGTTCGGCTAAGTCGACTCCAAGTTCCTCTTGTAACAATAATGCTTCAGCGAATAGTTCTTCCTCGTGCTTGTTGGCTTCCATTTCTAAAGTAGCCAACAAATGTTCCTCTCCTTCAATTCCACCTTAAACAAATGCATAAAATACTTTTAATAATTATTCTAATGTAATTTTTAAGATAAATAAAAATAAAAATAAATTTAAATTATAAATAGAATGTATTTATATGTAAAAAAATGAATACATGTATAAATTTTTTATCGTTACAGGATACAAGTTGGCGATAAAATCTATTACTTTTAGAAATAAATAACTTAAAATATAATGTAGTATCATGAATTAAATCATTCTTTTTGAAGCAATATTTGATACTAGGGACAGATAGCGATGTATAATATGAATTTTATATAGTCATATATTATATGCTTTGACAATATAAAAACCATATAAAATGTTTTTAATTATAAAATTATAATATGAGCAAATAAAGGAATTCAACGAAAGAAAGAACCAAATGTGTTAAAATGTGTTTATTAAAATAGCATTATATATTATTTTATAAAAATATTATATTAAAATAAGTTATAAAAGAAAGTAAAACAATGGTATTTTTTCGGTAGAAAAAATTCTACATCACACAAAATATAAACAGAGATAACTTTCAAAACTTGTGAATAAAATAATACATTGAACAGCATTCAGAAAACGATATTACAAGATTTCTTCTACACACATTTAATTTTACCTGTATCTAGCGATGGTTGTAACTCTTCAGTCAGTGGCGTCTTGCTTTCCGTTTTTTGTTCGTTTTCGCTTCCTGGTGTTGTACTGTTGCTTCCATCGAAGTTTAATTGCGACTCTGGTTGGACAGACTGTTCAGAAGTATTAAATATTGTCTTTTTATTACCAATAGGATTAGGAGTGTTCTGTACTACGTTTGAACCAGCAGAGATGCCGATATTCAACGAAACAGTTGTAGGAATGGAACTGGTTGACGATCCAGACGTAGATATTACTGTTGTAAAAGGTGTAGTTGGAGTCGTAGGCGTTGCAGGGCTATCTGTGAGTTTTCCGTCACTATTCGAACCTACGCGTCGAATTATATCGGGTGTTGAGAAAAGCGCGGGACCTAAAGTATCAGCTACATAGCCCGGAGCCTTCCGATTATCTCTTTTAGGTTTCTTTGCACCTGTAAAAAATTCAGTTTTAACTTGAGAGTTTGTAGCTTAACGTCATTGTAGTTCACTTTAATTCACTGTTAATTGGTAACATAGTAAAGAAATACTAACTATCTAACGTCTTAATTTCGACAGATTTTGCGGAATTTTCTTCCGTTTTCAAGAGTGATTCTATACTGGTGTCAGATTTCCTTTTTTCTCTTTTTATATCGCTGGGTTTGATTTTTATCGGCGATAAAACAGTTTTCGATTGTTGCTGTATCGGTGAACCTTGGTTTGCACTCTGTTGCGATGTCACAGGTTGTGATGTGGGCTGTTGCGTCAATATCGCCTTTACGGGAGAAACTTGCGTGTTTGGAGTAATCGTTTTGGCTGTCACTGGTATTTGTAGCAATTTTCCATCTTTGGTCGCAAACAATTTTGTACCGGTTTGACTTACGAACTTTTCCTTAGAAACCAACGAAACCACGGCCTTTTTAAGCCCGATATTCTTGAGTTCGTTCGGTTTTACCTGTTTCTGAATAAAAGTAACCTTCTGATTGCTTCTTCCTTGACCAGGTTTGGTCAGTATCATGTCACCCTTAATCATGTTGGCATTAATTAAATTTGCTTTCACTTGATTTGTTGTTTGTAGCGGTTTCTCATACGATGGTGATTCTTGCGACACAGATGGAGAAATTTCGGTAAACGACGATTCTTCCTTCTTCTTTCCACCGAGTGTCTTGATTTGTCTTCTACTCTTAGTAGGACTAAATCGTTCTAATAATTGAAAAAAATCACAATCAAATAAAATCAAATATTTTCTAGTAAACTAATTATGTACCTGATTTATCGTCCTTTTCGGGAGTTTTCATTGCATTAACGGCAGCAGCCATTTCCATGTCTAATCGCCGCACTTGTTCCATGTCCAGTTGTTTGTTTTGACCTCTTCTTCGAACAGCCGCCATGCTACCACCTCTTGTGGTAAGACCTTTTCGTCCTCCTCGAGCCCTAACATTACTTGCTCTCTTGGAGCTACGAGGGCCAAAATCTGAATCGCTATCATTATCGGATGGTTCTGGTTCCGAGGACTCCGAAGATGATTCTGTGATTTCATCATCTTCTTCTTCTTTAATATTTTTGGCTTGTACTGTAAACATGATTGTGATATATGAAATATATTAATGATAATTTGTTCTTGATATTCTACATAAATAATAAAATTTGGACAATTGAAAAATAATAATTGAAATAATACATTTAGCTGGCCCTTGCTGAACACTTGTTATATTTCTCGGCATTGGATGGTGTCCTGACAATTTAGGAGTCCCAACGATTGTATTGGTTCTGGAAGGTCCAGTTACATTTGCAGGTGTCGATACCGCCGTTTTACGTATTGGTCTATTCATCTGTTTGTTTTGTAATATCTACAAAACATCAATTAAATATTGCATAACTGATGAGAAATAACACGTTATTTAATATTACATTTACTACATATATATATATATACATATGATAATTACATTTATACTCTTTGCAATGTTCTTGTTCTTAACTCCAGCATTTTCCGCATCATTAATGGACTGTGACACGACAGATGTTCGAGTAGATGGTTGATGTATGTACTGCATGTCATTGGCTTCAGACAAATCATCAACCATTGGCAAGGGATCCCTTGGCACTGGATCGCTAGGTGACGATCTGCTTGTGTAACAATGGTCCAGTTGTATATTATATCGCATCGTATTCTGCAGCTCTTCTATCGACAACATATCTAAAAGAATCAATACATAGAAAAGTTGCATGAATCAATTAATTAAGACAGAGAAGTCGATGGTGCGTTTGCGTGATTGCGATATCTCAAGTTTTGCTAGCATTTACATAGATAAAATTTTGCAAACGTTGCCAATATAAACAAAAGGACTGGTTCTTTTGTATCATTGCAATCATAAGACTCGAGCAATGGAGCTTTAACGAAAAAAATAATATATAAAGTACCAAGCATCGCAGTGACATTTTCTCCAAGTATCTGCTTTGCCTCTTCACTTTGCAGAGCTGTTTCTAATCTTTCCAGCTGTTCTGGATCCATCTCCATAAAAGGATCTACCAACCCACCTGGGTCAGTGCTGGCATTGGCGCTTACCGAGCTTGCTGTAGAATGAGCAAACGTCGGTGGATCTACTGTCAAGGTTATATCCCCATTTTCAGTGTCTGCATCGGCTTGTCCTAATCTTACCACGCTAACATTAGCGCTCGACTGATTCACTGAAACAATACAATATCACTTATTACCTCGTGTCGAATATTATTCATCTGTTTCAATTTTCCACAAGATGCTTGTGGAAACTGGGCTTTTAATCACTTCCGATCACTTACTTATCAAGTTTTGCAGAGTTGCCTGATCGACGGATATTACCCCGTCATCGTTGACAACAATGATCAACGTATCGTCCTTCTTCTGAGAACTGCTTTCCTGTGGCTCAACGACGTATGAGCTGGACATTCTGTCTGCCTGAAACACAAATTACACATATACAAACTTTCGACTCCACATAGAGTTCGGCAGGGCGATAGATACATTCGTCTTTCGAAACTTGAAACTGACTAGTGGAGCAGCAAGAGAAGGCGAGGATTCGCTCAGGGTCCACCGTTCAACGTGCGTTCAGTAAAGAGCGTCGAAATATCGCAGTGCTGGACTGTGTTTAAGGTTATGGTTAAGCTGGGCGCGCAATTGTACGCCGGAAGTTTCGCAGAGCCGAGCTGCGTCGTCGATCGGCAGCGTATCCCGCGTATCGCGTCGACGGACAGGCCGCCCGTTCCCGCCGCCAAGTCGGTTGTCGCGGCGGCAACGAATGATCGGCAGGCCTGCGACGACGCCGTTGGTCCGCGCGTGAGAAAGAGGACGGAAACGAGATGTCGACGAGTGGAAATCCCGCTGAGAAGTGGAGCGTCGTACGCACGTTCGCGCCGCACGTCGCCGAGACGAGCGCGGAGCGGAGTAGAATGACGCGCGCCGTCAGGCCGGAGCGAGGAATCGATAAGCGCGTCGTGCCGCGCCTCGCCTCGCCTCGCCGCGCCTCCTCGCGTCTCCTCGCCGTACGTCGGAGGACCGCGTCCCGCAAGAGTCGAGCGAGTAAACAACGGGCTGCCCTATCGCCTGCAAATCGGTCGAATGCCGCCGAGCGGGCGGCCATTTTGTTTGCGTTGGGTAGCGCGACATCGTCATCGCTCACATCGTCGACGACGTCCCGCGTTGCAGCTTACCCGCGAGATTCCCTCGTCGATACGTCCGCCGTCCGTACGGGTCCTCGATGACGACGACACGGGCGATTCCCTTCCGCGGGGCCCTCCGCTCACTCACTCGCGAGATTCGTTTCAACGCGTCATCCCAACGTCCGTCCGCGAATCGGCGCCCGATTACAATACAAGGATATCGCTCGCTCGCGCGCGCGCGCACGCCCGCCCGCCCGCACGCACACACACACACACACACACACACACACACGCACGCACCGCTCCGCTATCTTTATATATACGTAGATTGCGCGTCGTACATTGCGCAACCAGCTGAATCAGATTCGCGCGCGGCCGGGCAGCCCGCGCGAATTCAATTTGCGATCCGGATACGGAATGGGAGGAAACGGAACGGCACCGACCGCCGGGGAACTCGGAGAAAGCCTTCTCCGGCGCCCAAAAGTAACGGGACGAGAAAACTTTTGCCGCGCGCGCGACAAGTAGCGACACGGCAGCCAATCAACTCGCCGCTTTTCCGAATTAGCGCGCGCCCGATTGGTCGCTTTTTGCCGCGCGCGCGGCAAAAATTTGGTGTATTCCAAGAGCCTATCAAAGAACAGACTAATGTACAAATTTATGGTGTTACATGCATCATGTAAAATGACGTCATATGAGGCGATTTTTGGCGATCGTTTGGTATATGTACCAGGTTGGGCAAGTTTACATCAAAAATTTCAAGTACAATGTACTAAATATTCATACAATACAAACGTCAAGATATAAGACAAATGTCAGAAATATATCCAAATATTTTTGGAACGTCTTTAGAATGTATCTCAGACATTTATGTGCCATGTAAATACTTAATGCATATATTAAATGTTGATGTAAACTAACCCAGTGACAATCTGGTACATGTACCAAACAATCGCCAAAAATCGCTTATGGTGTAACGTCCAATCCAAAATTTGTGAGTCTTGACATTGGCGCAAATTTCAGACAGAATTTGTTATATAATGTAAAAAAAAAATGAAAATTACAATACAAAGTAAAGTTGTGATGCAACAATATAAGAAATAATAACATTTCTACTATAAAAATGCTGTGCTAATACAACAATTGCACTAATATAAAGCTTGCGACACACGATGTTTTTTTTCCTGCTGGATTACTAGCTAGATTGCATACTTGCTAGCCGTGCTGACTTGACTTCAGGCTTTTGCACTACTGGCTCATACTTCGTGTATGAGCTGTCAACCGATAAATAAATATGGCCATTGCTACTGCAGTACAACATCGAAAAAATTCAATTGCATTATTTTTAATTATTAATAAATTACGACAAAAGCGACATCATCGACGTTTGTGGAGTTCATTATATCAACGTTAGAAGAACGTCAAGCTTTTTTTATTTTTAACCTAATCCTAATCAAGCTGTGCTTTGATTGACTCTTGTAATGACTTCGGATATCGATCATGTAATTTTCGAAAACGTGAAAAGTAGAAAGTTTCGTGTGAACTCAAAGATTCCAACCAATAGAATCGTTGTGTTTACGGGAAACTTTTTACTTTTCACGATTCCACCCAAGGGGAAAAGTTACATGATCGCTGCACAAAACCATGAAAGAAAAATCATAGAAATCCAGCAGATCTGTTAGCAGCGTGACAAGCAGACATATAATTTTTAGCACAATTGTCCACACGATAGCAAGCACACAAGCCAGCTAGCAATCCCAATAGGAAAAAAACCATCGTTTACCGTAGACTTTAATTTACAAAAAAATTACATTTGATTTAATCCACGGTGTATCCTCGTTCTTAATGCTCGAAAAAAGTCGGTTTTTGTCGAATAGTATTATTCAACAAGTTGGGTAACATCGATCGTCTCAACACAACTGAAAAATCGAGTGTCAGTTATTACTCTATACTAATATAAATAGGACGGATTAAATAGTGTTGAACTATGGATACCGATCGCTAGTATCAATAAAGCGGCAGAACTGGGGGTATACACTTATGTAAAGCGCAGTCGTAGTGAAAGGGTTAATGCTTAAGGCGAGGCCTACAGATCGCCTTGCTTCATATCTAGATGGCACCTTGAGGTGCCGCACTTAACGATCTTTTAAACATAAAATTGTACATACCATGCATATATGTATATTGATTAGTCAAGAATATCAGATGTGCGCCTAAAAAGAAATATTAAAAATAAAAAAACCGCCAAGAGTAGTGTTTTTATTACGCCAAATTATTTTGTAAATAATACTGGGCAAAAGAATAAAATATTTATTGAAAAAACTATATATAATGTTATAAAAAAAGTGAAATCAAAATGTTATTCCAAGTATATATATATATATATATATATATATATATATATATATATATATATACTTGGACAAAGCACATTTTACTAGATGTTATTTTAATATATATATATATTACTTGCGCACAATATATATATATGTATATATATATATATATATATATATATATATTGCGCACAAAGCACATTTAACTAGATGTTATTCTAATATATATATATATATATATATTAGAATAACATCTAATAAAATGTGCTTTGTGCGCAAAGTTGGATTTAAAAGAAAAATACGTACATGTATTTTGTAAAATCATATCAACATGTTGATATCTGATTCAGCAGCTTTTACGATATCATGCGGATAACGGGTATTTTATTCGTATGAATTTATGGGCACGTGTATGGGAATTCAAATGATAGTAATCTCCGTTCAGTAGCCTCCCACTCTGTTCGCTTTATTTTGTTGAAGATATCAAAGAATACAAAAGGATCCAAGCAAATTTGTTCTCGCTTTGTATACGTTCTTTCGTTGTGTGTATAAATATCCTCGAAATCAATTCGTATACATACATCTGCGCGCGCGTGTACACTTAGATATATGTGTATACGGCATTGAAGAGAGTCGATCTATAGACAGAATGCGGATCTGGCTAGATTCCAAAAAAATTAAATTATGCCTATTCAACCAAATTTGTCTGTACTGCTCCTTTTCATGGTTATTTTTATTCATCTAAATCTACAACAAAATTAAAGTGTTTTTTTTACGGAAGTTAAAGGAGAAAAAATTTAGAAGTAAAATTCGAGGAATTATGTATGCGCATGTCTGACCAATGCATATGCATACATGAATGTATATATTTTGTATATGTATACATATATTTTGTCGCAAATTTATTCAGGCGACACTTTGTTGATCTTGCTTACTTATCGATCTGGCTAAGTATTTATTAGTAGAACCCTCGTCTATTGATTGCCCTGAAAAAATAAGGTCAAATCGTTTAAAGGGTGCCAGAGCAGCTTCCTAGATCCCACGAGGCTCTCATAAATAATATTAAAGAGGATCTGCCTGTTTAAACTATGTATATGCCATTATTTGTCGTCATTAATAAAATTCTACATGCAAGCCCCATGCGCAAGAGAATTTCGCAATCGGAGGACGCGAGTAAACATTTCTCCGTGAAATAAAGCGGGGAACAAGCAAAAATATAATTTTATACAGTTTCACTGCTGCGAGATTAAACATTTTATTTCCGGAATTGAGAATCTAATTTAATACTCTCAGAAATTGCCTCGTTTACATTCCTTCTCCTTCTCCTTCTACTCTTTCTCGACGTAGCGAGATACGTCGTGCGATTAAATACCGACGATGAGTATAAAATAGAAAGAAAGGTTTTTGACACGTCACACATTTGATTACAAATAATCAATACGTTTTACTTTTGATTCTTTAACTTTGTGGAGAATCAAACGCGCCAATCAAGGAAGCAATTGTTTTTCAATTTTCACGAAGCAGATAAATAGAGGGATAAACGGGCAACGAAATTTCTTCAGCATAATATATTATAAATATTTTTATTTCTTTTCTTACTAATAAGTATTATTACTTTTCTTACTAATAAGTATTATAGTAATCAATGAGAGTAGGGATAATTTCAATAAGCATCAACGCGAAGTTGATACATATTCCATTGCCAACAGCGAATTCAACTATTCTTTGCGCATATTTATAGCGTTTTCGACTAGCCCTGGGTTAATCGCTCCGGGAGCGATTAATGACGTTATAAGTTCTGTCTTGGATTACTTGAATTAGACGAATAATTTTTGCTTTTATTTTATTATATCGTCGTCAGCATTATCGACGAAAACAAAAACTAAGAGCAAAAGGCAATCGTCTACGATCTGCCATTTTATTATCCTTGTTATCCTTTATAAGAATTTGATTTTCAGATTCAAAATATGTTTTCAGTCGAACATATATTCCTAGTAAACAGAGTTTAATTGGTCCAGGAGCGATTGTTGCCTAGGGCCAGACAAAAACGTTATTACTTACATTCTTCCTCTTTGTGACTCCTTTGTCCAAGTACCTAAAGAGTACAGGCGCGTGTATTCGTTTGGCCCATCATCTCAAATTGCAATCGATAGACAGCCGTCGAGGCGGCACCAAAACGTGCGCTTTCATCTGGCATAGCTATAGTTTCCCGCACATGGTGGTTGCTTTAATAAAATGTTGAGATAACTCGAGCAATATTAATCATGTTTTCACGTGTTATCATTTAATTTAAGGATAAGACGTAACAGTAGGGACCCAAGCGCTTTCGTTCTTCGGAAAAGGGGAGAACGGAAGACATTTCTTTCAATAGACTTGTACACAAGCAATCTAACTTTGTTTCTCCTCTCTTAAACTTTCCTTTTTTTTCTGGACGGTAGAAATAGCAGAAAAGAATAAACATGTTCTCTCTCTTCCTCTTTCTCTCTTTCTCTAGTTTCGTCATGTAGCCTTTTCTAGAAGTCGATCAAGTCTGTGTATGTCAAATCTATGTTTCTTTCAAATCGTTTACGACAGTGATTGCCACGATTTGCACTTTTCGGTCGATTTCCGAGAATCAACGCCTACTGGTTCCCACTCCTCGTCTTGAACTGTCAATTTAACAGTTATAAACAGAACACGCGGTGCTCTGCTCAGGTACGGTATTGACACTTAATTTATATATATATATATATATATATATATATATATATATATATATAAATGTATTTATCGCTGGTGGGGGCTAACTTAATAGACGTGTTCCGTACTCCCTAACTGCTAAACGTCAATGCCTTAAATTTAAACGTCACTTCTTTAACATTTTTTAACCGTTCTTTTAAATTATTTTAAAAAATGTTAAAAAAGTGACGTTTAAATTTAAAGCATTGACGTCTGCTCAGGTACGGTATTGACACTTAATTTATATATATATATATATATATATATATATATATATGTATTTATCGCTGGTGGGGGGCTAACTTAATAGACGTGTTCCGTACTTCCTAACTGCTAAACGTCAATGCTTTAAATTTAAACGTCTTTAACATTTTTTTAATCGTTCTTTTAAATTATTTTAAAAAATGTTTAAAAAATGACGTTTAAATTTAAAGCATTGATGTTTAGCAGTTAGAGAGTATGCAACCGTATCGCGCCGTACCTGAGCAGAGCGCCGCGTGTTTTATTTAAAACTGTTAAACTGACAGTTCAAGACGAGGAGTGGGAAAACAGTAGGCGTTGACTCTCGGAAAAACGGCCGAAAAGTGCAAATCGTGGCAATCACTGGTTTACGATACATTCCCGAAGTATCGCGAGTAAACTTTGGCAAAGTGGAATCTGGTGGAATCGAAATGAAAACAGCTTACTTCAAGAAGATTGAAAACTTGAAAACCTGCGAGCGAGAGAGTTGTAATTTTAATCGATTAATCAATGATCGATCGATTCTCGGACATGTGTGATTGAATCACATCAGGAGAGTTGATTGTATGTACATACATACATTTCTGAAGAAAGTGAAAATGTGAAAAGTGAGCAGCACTGTCTCCAATGATTAGTGTATACTTTTAGGATTAACGATATATATTAATCAGTGCTGCTCATTTTTCACATTTTCACTTCTTCAAAAATACACAATCGATCCCCAGCCCCACGTTCATGACGAATATTTGACTTGGAATTGATTGATTGACAGAAAATGATTCTACAGAGATGTTTCATGGAACTGAAGCTTGTAATAATAATAAAAAATATTTGTTAATTTAATATTATCGCGCAATAATTCTAATAATTGTTAAAAATTATGTGTAGTTATGTGTACTTATGTGTAGCTGTCAAAGACATGTCAGTCAGAATTGAAATATTAAGGCGATATTATAAAATAATGACACATTAATGCAATATTATTGCATGTCTGTAAAACATGACGGCCGGATTTGAACCGGAGATTAACGTAAATAAATTGTAATTATTTTAACATTATTAAAACAAAATATTTATTCGATAAATAATCTGAAAATTTATACTTGAGGTTGCAAACATGACCGATCCCACTTGAACAGTTAAATTAAAGTGAATGCTATGCAATTTATTAATCTATGTGTGGGTATGGATGTTATCGCATCTATGTTATGAATGAACACTATGTCACTAACAACGTTCGTGTCGCAGGCCTGGCCGTGACGATTAATTTGTCCGATCGAATATTCAAGGAAAACATTTTACCTTGAAAAACCATTGTCGTTAACGCTAATAAAAAATTTTTCCACATACATTACAAATATCAAAGTAAAATCTGAAATTTACGATTTGAAATTTATAGTAAAAAAAATTAATAAAAATTTTTTAGAAGCATTCTTTTCCACACATTAGAAGAAATTAAAATAGAAGGCTTTTTCGCCATGTTTCAAAATTTTGAAACGTCCATTTGAGAAAAATAAAGGCTAAAAATGAAGAGAGAGAGAGAGAGAGAGAGATTTTAATACGTGAACGTTTTATAAAATACATTCATTTTTACTCTTATTGTGGAATAAAACCACCCGACTCTTCTTTCTTTTGTGTTTTGTGACCATTAGCGATCGGTCATTGTTTCCTGGAACACAATAACAAATGTTATAATAGTCGAGGCGGGGAACAGCGGTGGTTTTTTCTCGGCCCACAAAAGCCGGGAGACCAGTCATTTCAGTTCAGTCGTCTCGAGTGCTTTGCGGCGAATTTTCCTCTGCATTGTAAAGAATCGTTGATGTAATAATTTTAACATTTTATCGGCGCTGCATCAGTTTTATTTATACATATATCGAGTACACACGACCGCGACGTGTATGTAAAAAATACACGCGCAAGATAATTGAGTAAACATTTTTCCGGGAAGGCGAAAGAGAGAAAAGTTAAAGTTGACATCGCTCGCATAATTGATGAGCTCCACCCGGAAGGAGTATCTCTCGGCACTCGATATTCCCCGGTCAACGTCATCGACGGCGTTCCTAAACACTCTCGTCAAACGTTATTGGAACGAGGGGCGGCCACTCAAGGTTTATGGCTCGTTGATGCGCGAGGCAAGTCAGGCAAGGATCGCGAGGAAGAGCAAAGGACGCCGTGGGACGCCGGGCATCGACGCGACGCGTCGCGACGCCAGGCGGGCAGAGGCGGCGGCAGGCCGCCGCCGCCGCCGTCGCCACCACCACCGACGCCGATGCCGACGCCGACGCCGAGGCCGCGCTGTGCCGTCAGTCGGGGCGCCGTCGCGGGGATGCTCCGGTGGATGACGGTGGATGGTGCGGCGCGCGGCGGCAGTGATCGCGGCACGTTCCCTACGAGTGGATCCACACCCATGTCCCGCGGTGACGCGCCGCAAAGCAGGGGCGTCGGGGGCGCGTGATCTCTCTCTCTCTCGCACGCGCGACCGTACTCGCCGTTCCGCCCGTCGACGCGACGGCGGAAGTTTCGCGTAAGTTTCCGCCTACCTCCCCCGATGCACAGATAAATCCCGCGACCACGACGGGCGGTCTGTCGCGGTATCTTCGGGTCGGGCGCGTGGAGCGCGACGACACTACGATGTGGCCGCTGTCGTCCAGATGTCCAGCAAACTGCCGGTAAAGTACGCTTATTACTTTCTAGATGCATGCATGCTTTCTGCAAAAACTGGCGTAACCGCGGCTGGCATCCTTTGCCTTCTTCTTTTTTTTTTTTTTCTTTCTCAAACACTCTTCTCTAAGCACTCGGTAGTCTTGGCTTTATAAAATGAGACGTTTCCAAACGGTCGACAGATAGCATCACGCTTCAAGTGCACTCGTTTTGATTGTAAATTTCGTTCGCCCGAGCATCACTTGAATTAAATTGTTCAAATGGGATCGATCATGTTTGCTACCTCAAGTATGAATTTCCGTATTCCCAGCGGACGCAGAATATTGTAACATTATTACAATATTCTACGTTGCTTGAATATTTTCCGAGTAAATATCTCGTTTGAATATTGAAATAATCTCCATTTATTTACCTTTTCGTTTAATTTACATGCGTCATGTTTTAGAAAAATGCAATCGTACAAGGTTCGATGTTCAACGACGGGAAATCGGACGATGACACAAAACCGCGAGCGATTTTTCCGACTGCGTGCCCTCCCGCAGCTGTTTGATTCATTCGGAAAACAGCCGAAGACTGCGTCGAAAGTTTGAACGGGCTTGCTATTCGGAGAAGACGCGGGGCTGCGTGCCGTGGGATTTTCGCGCGTTCGCCACCGTCCGCGGGACCGCCACATTGGAGCGCGTCTCCGCGAGCGTCGTTGAGGGATGATTTTGAGGCGGAAACCGCACGCGCGTGATCGCGAGTACGTACGCGTAAACATGCCCGGGCTGGTTTGACTAGGCTGAATTAATTTCGCCCCGACACGTGTGCCCGCATTATACACATATACATATGTATATGTATCCAAGCTCGCCCAGTCGACCGATTGATTTTGTAATCTTTACATAAATTACGCAAATCGCGCGCGAGCACGTGGCTCGCGCGTATAACTGTCGCTACGTTTTCTGCTTAAAACGTCGATATTTACCATGACTCTCGCAGGTTACCCATATGCTTGTACATGATTTTAGAAACGATTTTAGAATTATTGCGAAAATGTTGTATTAAAATGTGTAACGTTGCTGCAATGTTCTATGTTTGCTCGGAAAACTATTCATTTCCAGTAAAGGCAACTAAACAGTAATATTTCATATATTATAATTTCATAATTATAATATATTATAATTTCTTACTCAACGATATAACTACCCAGTCGACACAGATCATCAGTTACGTTACATCTATGTTATAATTTCGCATTCAATGTAAATGTAATATAATAATATGTATTGTATTACATTTACACTGTTAAGTGTAATTATACGAAATTATAAACATAAATGTAATGTTACTGATGCCCTGTGTTGATTGGGTATTGTATACTGGGATAACATGTATTATATCACATTTATATCGTTGAGTGGGAATTATAAATTATAAATACTGCAATGTTTTACTGTTAGTTGGTGTTTATTGCGATAAAAAAAAAACGCATCAACAGAAAAAGAAAGTAAGTTGAATAAAAATGCATTGGTATGTAAAGTAAAATGTCTCTAGAAAGAACGTTATAATAATAACTTGGCGGAATTTCACATTGTACACTGAAATGCTAACATAAATCATTTAACTGGAGCATCGACAGAAAGCTCCTTCCATGTCTATGACGCAATATCACGATGCGTTTTTCCGCGTGACATAATCTCAATGTAACCCTTCGAACGTTCTCAATGAGGAACGAATGGATGGATTCACATTGTTGTCGTGTTACCTGCAGGATCGTAGGAGGAATCCCGCATTTCGGTGAGAAGCGTGCGGAAGGGTGGTAGGAGACGGCGCTGAAATGACGCAATTTGCTCCCTAACGCCCGATAATCGTCCAGTTCGAGGGTGGGCCCAGTGGCATCGTCATCGTCATGAATCGAGAAAACGAGCAAGTACGTTGGCAAACGCGAGAGCATCCCTCCGTTCACCTTCCGCGCTTCTTTCTCGCCTTTTCTTCTTCCTCTTTGTTTTTCACGATCGATCCACAGTTCGTCGTACAAAATTTGTTACAAATGTTACAATGTTAATCTTGTTAACAAAAGAAGAAGTACCGACTCTTGATGCTAAAAGGAATTTAAGATGCGTTGCATTTAAAAGTCAAAAAGTGGAACATCTGGATGTAAAAATAATTAAGAGTATTCTGAAGAAATATTTTATGTTTAATTGAATTTTAAAAACCTATAATATTAAATTATTGGTTCTGTGGTAAAAAATACAGAGTTATTAATAATTACAGAAATTTAAAAAAGATTGCCAAGTCGGTGTAAGATAATATTTAAAAATTCAAAACTTAACATTATTAGTTTTGTTTGAAAAATTATTTTAGTAACACTTTGACGATACTACGTTGATCTAGATAAAAATACTATTTTTACATAAACAGCGGAAAAGTTTAAAAGAAGATTAATAACGCTAATTTAATATGATACAAAAACCAGCCAAGATAAATTTGTTACTTTTATTAGATGTAACATTATTCCCGCCCGATTGCCGAAGATTAATTTTCGATGAGCGCGCTCTCGCGTTTTGTGCTCTGCGCTCGCAAATAACCAACGACTTCGCGCATTAATCTTTCACCCATAGCAGCGACCGGTCCCTCAGACGCTGTGCGGCGCGCTGCAAAAGGAACCAAACTGCAAATGCCTGGTGCTGACGGTCCTTATATACGGCTGTCTTGCGGCAGTAACATGGTGCAGATGCGCCAATGTTACTAAGGTACGACCGATTTGCCGTTAGTAATAGACTAAAATATCCATCTAAAACTATTTCGAATCACGATGACTTTAAATAACTTTGTTATCCAAAAACTTTTGAATCGTGAATCTGAAAATATTCCTACATTAATATGTCTCGAAAGTCTTTAAATAAAATTTGTTAAAAATACATCTCTTCTTTCTACACTTTGAATTTATTCTTTGCTTTATCACAGACACAAATAATTTTAGTTTTACGAGCTTTAAGCGTTTTAATGCTTCTAAGAAAATTTGAAATGATTTTCTAGACACGCAAGACTTTCAAGGACTTAAACTTTTAAAATTTGTCAAGGTTTTGCAAAATTTTCAGCTTCAAATATTCAAATAACAATTGAAATATTTATACGATTGAATTGTTAGAAAACTGTGTCAAGAAAAGCTTCATTCAATATCCACACTCACATGCCGTACGTATAGCGCATCCTCTTTTGTAATCCTACGAGCGAAAATTCTTCCTCTTTAGATTATGGTCAACTTCTCCAAGTTTCCCATCAGAAGTACGAAGCACGTATCATCGCCCTGTGACGACGGCTATATATATATTCCGGTATGTATACCAGGGGGAGATGCAGGGGGAAAAGAAGGAGAAAAGAAAAGGAAAGGACTCTCCTGCTTCGTCTCTCAACTCTTTGTTACGAATCAACCCTCGGCATTGTTCCTCTTTAAAAAAAAAATTACTCGACGAGCAGTAATATCGAGTCCCCTCGCTCGGATCTTTCCACCGCTGTGCACGCACGCTTGAATACACGTCGCGCCTCCCCCTCGGTTCTCTTCCAGCACCATCATCTCGGCCTCTTTTCCTCTTTGTCATACAGGTGGCATTTATGGGGATGCTGTATCTGGTTTATCTGGTGGAGTGCTACCACTCGCCGATCAGGATCGATCTATTGCACGCGGAGAGCCAGGACAGCGTGCTGTCCAAATTGGCGCAGCTAAAGATGGCACAACCGCGGATATGGTGGAAGGCAGTTTCCTACCACTACGTGCGCAGGAAACGGCAGATTACGCGTTACAGGAACGGAGATAATTATACCACCACGCAGGTGACGCGTCGCATCGCCTTTTATCGGGCATGCTTTCTACTTTAACCCTTTCATGCCTTCAGACGCGAGCCCTTGGAATAGTCGAGCAAAAATCGTTTAAAAAATTAAAAACTATTTTAAAGGATCGGAACAAAATTTTTGAGATATAGATATCTTTGCATATCCGCATTAATCAAGTTGCATCCTTATCGATTTTCATCGAGAATTATACAACTTCTGCTTTAAGACAGTATACGAGATACTAAAGGTCTCGAAAGGCCTCTGATAACCAGGCCCCTGATAAAAATCATAGATGCAAATATTCCGTTGCCTATACATCGCGAACACATAGTGGCAATTGATGTCGCGATAGCGGAAGGGTTAAGGACGCGCTTGACGAACCTCTTTTCACCCCCCTCTCGCTCCACAGGTCTATTACGAGAGGGTGAACACACACTCGGCCACCTCCCACTACTATTACGACTATTGCGGAGTGAAGGACATCAGTAAAGAATTGATACTCGAGGCCAAGATACCGATCACGAAGATCACGCTTACCAAGGGCTTTGCGTTTTCGAACATAAGATCCGCCACGGAATTCGAGGAAGCGCGATCACGATTTTTCGCTGAACAAGTATGGAAATATGGGTGTGCATGTGTGTTAACTGTATTGTATCGTTGTTCCATACTACACCAACTCAAACTTGGATTTTTTTATAAACAAACAAAATTCAAATAAGTGCACAGGGGGAGAGAGACATTTTAATCACTTTATGTAGGGACGTAGATAATTAAAAATTACTACGTTTGCTCAGGAACTCAGTGATGACTATATGGAGATGAGAGAGGGTCTTGATCTCGGATATAATGTCAATACGATGCTGGTTGCCGTTCTTGGTAATCCATGGTTCACAAATCGCTACGTTTACTGGTGTTTGAGCGCTCTGCTACTTAGCTGGCCGTTACGAGTAATCATCGAGTACAAAACGCAATACGCTGATTATCAGGTAAAGTTAATTTCGAATGGAGACAATTGATGTTAATTCGTTATCTGAGAAGGACTTTCAATTCAATTGTTTTGCTTTATTATTAAATTGCTCATTATAATACGCGCGCACGCATTGAGCGTGCAAGATATAGAACATATGTGTTCGACCTATGCAAAAAAAGAGAATTAAAACACAACACACACCATCACCTTGCAGATAGAATAAAATTTGAGTTTTCAGAAATTTTTTTCTGTTAAAGAAATAAAAAAATTTCAGAGAATTTTATCGACTTTCAAGAAATTCTTATTTAAGTTACTTCTTCAAAAATCTTATTTTTATTTCACAATAATGTGTACTAAATTGCTACATATTTTGCGAACATCAAATTATATTATATAACTTTTATATGAGAGCTTTAAATTAAATTTAAATTTAAATTATTTTTTTCTAAATAAGATTTGCGAAAATAAATACAAAGATCCTCTGTCAGGTTACGAAGCTGTTTGGTGTAAATTATGATACACCGACCTCCGGTGAACCCATTCACGCGTCCATGAGCCAGCTAAGTCAACCAGGCTCCTACATGTTGGCGCCCAGTTACAGCGAGGCATTACTGATGGAACCAGCAACGCCTCGTAATAGCGAGCCGGAACAAAGACAAGAAGTTTGGCAAACTCGAGCGGAAGCGAATGTCGCGACCGACATGGTACCAAGCTACTCCGAGGCGCTTCTTTACGAACGTGCCGAACAGTACGACCATCAAAATGAGATTGTGAACAATGCCACTGCTGGATGTCCGAGCAATATAGCGACGTCTTACAACGTGGACGATCCGAGGCGAATACTACCTCCAATGCCATGCGAATGCCACTGCCCTTGTCCTTGTCACGGCAATACAAACGATTACGATATGTCGAGGATGGACGAGCGCAGCTACATCGAGATCGCGACCAGTAGAGAACACTTGCCAACGAGCACCGATACTTTCGAGAGTGAACTAGCGACGCTACGGACAACGGCCGACGGGCGATTGCATCCCCCCACGAAACTGGCTCCCCGTTCCATGGACGATATCCAAACTGAAGCATCTCCGAGCAGATGCAGCAGCTGCGGCAGGATTTCCGCTAGCACGCAAACGATCAACACCGACATTCCACACCCTCACCGTGTTGTCGCTAGAAACAAATCTAGCGAAGGCTCACAGACAACGGACTTCATTTCCGGCATGACGTCTGAAAGAGAGCACCGGGCGGTACCCCGTGATATTTCCGAACCCAATTTAAGATCGCGAGCAGAACTGACGGAGCTTCCGAAGGGGAACGTAAGAAGCTTGGGGAATATCCTGGAGAACGAAGATGAGCCAGCAAGAATTGCCAAAGCTGGCTTTGTCAACGTACCAACGAATCTTCCGTACGAAAGACCGTATCCTTCCGAACGCCAAAGGAGATTTCCGGGCTCCCTTCCGCCCTCTTTGACTCATCATCGTTCCCTCTCCCTCGACGAATCGACCGTTTCTCCGAAATACATGGGCGCCATTCCGAAAACCGAGCCACGTAGCAGGATCATGGTGAATCCCATGTCAAATGAGGCCTGCTGGAAGCTGCCCAACTCGAAGACGTACTTTTGTTTGAAATCGATCCTGAAGCAAAATAGGCGCAGTTATACATTGGTGACCGCGGACGAATTTCAAAATCTCGCCGAGCAGGATGCTAATCGTGGTCTTGGATATCTTGACAATTCCGGCAGAGGCGAGAAGAGCGATATTCCCATCGATAAATTGGCCGATCGTTCGCGCTCGAGGGAAAGATTGAATCCTAGGAGGAGAATGCCGTCCTTCGACGAATTTATGTCGGCAAGAGACAAAATGTATATGAATGATCAAAAACAAGAAAGTACTAGGTAAGTCTCACCATCACTTGATCTTTTTTTTTATTGCATCGTATTTTGCTTAGCAATTTTTTTATGCATATCTTTTGCGATAATACCAAGCAAGCTTTATTAATTATTATTGCTGATATTGTTTATACTGCTTATTAATAATTATGCTGTGCTTTGTTTCTGCCTACTCATCACATAATGGCGTATTATGGCTGTATTCCGGTGTATTGTGGCTGTGTTGTTATTAATTGGTAATCATCTTATAATAATTGTTAACTCTCAACTTGGCAATGTTATATATTTTCTTATATTTCGTTTAGGCTTACAATTTCTTATTCGCGACTAAAATATCGCGTTTCCAAATTCTCAAAAACTTTTCGAAAGCTATTTAAATTAAATTTATATTCTTTCTGATTTGTTCTTTAATTATTTTTATTTTATAAACTCTAAATATTATTTAAATAAGATTTTATATCTTAAAGATTTTTTATATTTCCTGCTTTTTGCATCACGTCTTTTTTTACTAGGATAATTTTTAATTTCGTCATTTAATGTCCGCCAAATTGAGAATTGACGTTGTATGTTTACGGAGTTAAGGCAATTGTCGCTTACAGATAGGACAAAAAATGTCGCGCAATGTCCAAACGCGACTTTCACTCAGTTCTATTTCTAAGTTTCTCAGTTTCTATTCCTATGAGCAATAACTAGCAATTGCTATAACTCCAGAATACTGTATATTCGAGCGAGTGGAACAATCGAGCCTATCTTTGTAGGACGCTCATTTTCGCCAGTCCGTTACAAGAAGTCTTCCCTGGCGATCCCTTCGGCGGCAAGGATTTCGTGCCGGTGAGAAATTTGAGGGAACGTAGTGCCAGAGAGAGCGATCCCGCGAACAATCCGGCGATGCTTGCTCGGCCAAACCGACCTCCGGCCGTTCGAGACGCAAGATGCCTTCCTACCGATTACACCAGGAGTCCATTCCGGCCCGATAGCACCACGCATTCGTTACCACACGTTATGCATCCTCCGCATTGGCATCATCATGAAAGAGAACTCCAGTATCTTTTACACAGTACGCATCCGTTCGAGCCAATTTCGCAGAGCGGCAGTTCCGCTAGAGCGGAGGAGACGCCGCGAGCGTATCGAAGCAATGTCTCGTTACCTTCCTACGACGGAATACCTTCCGAACGTGCGATGAGATGGTCGACGAGCTCGAATGAATACGACGATAGATCTCGCGACGGTCATCCAGCTAATTCCAGGTACTTGGCGCATAGAAGGCGCCAGGCAGCCGGTTTGACCAGATCGCTCACCGAGAGACGCCCAAAGGTCGCTCGTGTCGACAGAAACTTCCGGAGAAGTTTCACAGGCAGAGTAGAAGATTATAGAATGGAGAACGCCAGGCGGACAAATGTCAGCATCGAGACGTCGTTGTAACGAGGACGTTGATTCTCGGGCTGCCAATTGCATCGGTCTCGGTTAGACGTGACCGTTGTTAATTCCTCTGCTGTGTAAAATGTTTCAATTGCCGTGAGAAAAACTCGCAATATCGGATATTTGATTGCAACAATTGCCGAGTAAAGAAATAACTTTTCATTTTATCATAGTTTCAAAGTTTACAGAAACGATATAACAATATAATATCAGATTAACTAATCCCTGAATAATTTTATAAAACAAAAATGATCTCGATTTTGCACAACAATGTTGTAGAGATTACAATATGATTTCAAGAATATCTTGATAAATAGAGATAAGATTCAAAAGGAAACAGCAGATTATTAACTCGAAGATTAGTTAATCCAGATCGTTGCGTTGGTGCCACTCACTTCTAGATTGCTAGTTTTCCTCCTGTCTATAATATTATAAATGGGACTATAATCTAATTAGAACAGGGAGTCACTGAGGATTTAGCTGACCGGAATTGTCGGCATAACTCAGCCTTAAACTGTTACTCCTTTGTTCCACGCTACTTGTATCGTAAGTATCCGTCCTACTCTACGAATTAATACCAGATACGCGAACGGGTCATGCAATTTTTCAAAGGACATTCCAATGCGGGCTATTGCCCTTAGCGCCTTCGCTTAAAGGCACTCTCGAAAGAGGACCACGATGTTACGCGCATTTTGGAAATTTGACAATCGGCTATCGAAGAAACTCGAAAAATGATCGCGTGCAGTCAGCGTTAAATGCTAACTATTATTGTTTCAGAACTTCAAAATTTATTATTATTTTAATTTATTATCATTCAAATTTTATTATAAATTATTATCATTCAAAATTTATTATCATTTTAATTTATGATTTCTATCAGAATTCAGGATAGAATTATGCTCATAATTTTATATGCCATTTTATGTGTGTAATATAAACATTTAAAGAATCAAAAAAAATATATATATATTAAAGTATGATCTATATAATCCTTAGCGAATTTACAAACTCAAACTCAACACATTGTGGACACTCATACACAGTTATACATACACTATCATACATTAACTGAATTTAAATTTATATTAAATTGATTTTAATTTAATTCGCTTATATTATTTCTGTACGAGATATCAATTTTTCTGTCCTTTAAATGTATTAAAAGTTTATCTTTCTCTTTCCCTTCTCACTCTCTTCTTCTTTCAACTTTTCCGACTCAGCTTTTCCCTTGTCCCCTTGCTCTCTTCTTTCTTTCTGTTCTTTTCTTTTCTTCTTCCTTTCTTCTTTTGTTCTTTTCGCTCGCTCAACTTTAGAATTTTACATTTTTGTTGAATCGCGTCACATTAGATATAATCACATTTAACATTGAATGCACGCTGCGAATACGGAGCGTAGTGTAGCAAAATGTATACAGATTGCTGAACAGAGTGCGCCAAGCGAAAGAAAGTGAGTCCATGTACAATTAATTTTTCGGGACGACGTGCCTCGCTACTTTAGCCAAGCCAATTTGAAAGTTAACGCGCAATTTATAATTAGACGTATACGCTGTTACAAAATCTCGAAAGTCAATTACGTACGCAAGCTGTCACGAGTTGCGACCGTAAGCAATGTTCTCTTAGATTATCGTTTATCGAATATTTAATGAATCCTTAGGTTTAAGTTTATTGCCTACATTTCGCGAATATTACGAGTATTTTGTACATCTTGATCGAATACGACCGATTTATTCGTAATATATATATATATATATATATTTTCCACGGATCTGGCATGTGATTTTTAAAAGAATTCCGATGTTGTTACGCAACCTTTTAAGTTTTCAATTTCTTTTATTAATTGTAATAATTTATTAGAATTACTTGTAAAAATTACGAAGAAATTTATATATAAAATTAGTTGATAATAATTGTCTCTCTTCGAATTGATCGTTTATATTTGCCTTCGTAAATGGGCTGAAATGTTGGTAACTAATAATGTACCGGATGCACAGCGATATCCACATTTCTGCTTTATTTATGTCTTCATATTATCGCGTTTAAATATAAACGACGAATTCGAAGATTCCACTTGTTACTACCTGTTACTTGTAATTATATTTAAGTTTGCGTACACGTCACGCCACGTACAGCTCTATGAAAAAGTAGATGAAACGAAAGAATTTACAAAAATTCGTTCTATTGAAATTTATTCTTTCTTCTGAAAAAAGTTTGTTAAACAAGAATTAAGATACCTTCTTTTTTTTCCTCATTTGTCTATATTCCTCGTAGGAGAGAAAATACGAAGGAAAAAGAATTTTCTTATTTAAAGAGTAGCTTGAGATAACAAGCTCAATATTGTAGAACGAATTTTATTGGCAATTCCTTTCGCGAGACGTCTACTTTTCTCGTAGTTGTCCGTTCATAACGAAATTACTTCGCGCGTTGACAAGATCCGTCGAGCGATACTAAGTTACGCATTTTCCTACGGGTAAAGCGAAGTAACCCGTTAAGCTCAATTATCACTGCACGCGGTTATTGTCAAGTGCGAGCACGCGCCCAAAAATGTGCCGAGTTTTTGACAAATGCGTTCACTTTCAATCAAAGCAAAAACTCGGCGCGTAGCAGTATGCACGCGCGCGCTTAGCACACACTCATACATATATACGCACACGTTTTACCGACATATGCCTTCGTCGTGTTTATACGTATACTTTGGATTCGTATTCTTAAGGCTAAAAAAAAAAAGAGCAGAGTCGCGTAGAAATTAACGCGAATCTAGAATTTAAAGCGACTTGGACTGAACTTGGATTAACTTGATCAGCGATTAATTCAATTTTGTTGAAATTGCAAAATTTCCTTTATCTCATTCTTTTTCTCACATGAACGAGAAATTGATAATTTTATGTTGCTACAGACATTACTGATTAAATTAATCAGAGTTGTCTCAAAGTCGCGCCTTAAGTCGCGCTGCTTCGAGGCTGCTTCGTAGATACACGGAGTGTCCTTACGCTCATACTTTTATTTATTCGGATTCTTTGATCGATTTGAAAGAAGCTCGGGACACCCTGTGTAGACATTACGCCCGCGTTAAAGACTCGAACGACGCGTCACGGCTGGTGTGTGATAACTTGGTCCTTCATATAAAATTTTTCATACAAAAAAATACATAAATGTATACATTATACATGTATAATTATACATGAAATATGTCTACACGTATTTTCTTTCTTTTGTGATAGTCTCTATCCATATATAGAAAAAGAAAGATAATTGAAAAATAATTTGAAAAAACGGACGAACTTTTGCATTGTCTTTTTTAAAGATAAAACAATTATATAAATATTCTCGATGTAATATTTATTCAAATTCCATGTACAATATATTACATTTATATGTATAAAATTATGACACATTTTTTCTCAAATTTTATTTTATAAAAAAACAATACGAAAATTATTCTTTTATTTTTCATACGGAGATTATACAAGAGAAAGAAAGTTATATAGACATATTTTGTATGTAATTTATATATTTTTATATGAAAAATTTTTTATCGGATCGTTTCAGCCCGAGACGCGAATCAGGGACACGACGATCAAATGTGATATATAAAAAAGATTTTTAAAAGTCGAAAGTATCGAAAGACTTTAGACTCAAATTTACACTCGGTACTCTAAATATACGTGTCTAAAAAGGGATAGATCGGTACGTACCTGTAAATTTTCTAACAATGTTCCAAAGTGGTTTCTATAATCACGATTTATACATCCGATCCTCGAGGCTGAAACAGATGGAAAGCCGCCTGAATAATCGCCACGAGAATCTCAGGGCGACGAGTCCAACGAGGAAGTAGCGTTTAGTTTTTCGGCATAGCAAGTATCACGAAAATACGAAGATTTTTATTGTCACGTTCAGATCGAACGGCGGATGAACCTTCGAAAGCAGGCGATCTTCAAGGCAACCCTGGTGAAAATTTTGCTCAGAAATTTTTGCATATAATTTTTCAAAATTTTTTTAAAATTTCTATATAATTTTATAACTTTTTTAGAAAATTTCTCAGAATATTTACATGAATTGGAATATCAGAAATTTCTAATGAAATCTTACAAAATCTGAAAAAGTTTAAGGTATTTTTTATAAATTATAGAATGAGAAAAATCTTTGAAATTTTAGAATATTTCAGAATTCACATATATGTAAAAAATTCATATATACTTATATATGAAAAATTTAAGAAAAAACTGTAGACTTCTCAGTATTCTCTAAAAAGTGTTCCAACTCATATAAAAATTTTGAGAAAAATTTTTACCAGGGAGGTGCAGAAAGAGCTTGGCATTGTTCAAAAATTTCCACAGTGAGAGAAGAAGACAAACGCGCGTCGCGTTGTTAGAGGTAAAACTTTGGGATTCGTCGACTGCCGTATCACGCAAGGTACATGCAAAGTTACGTGAGCTGCTTGAAAATTGAGTTTTCTTCGTCGAACGCACGGCGCCGGGACGACACATTCGATCCAAGGTTCAGAATAACAAGATTGATCCGCGTACTCGAGCAAAACGCGCTCGCCGTGCGATTCAGAGGCAAGAGGGTCGAGAGAAAAGAATGAGAAAGAGACGTCGAATTGTTTTCTTACCGAGAATGTTCGTACAACGAAGCCGTATTTTTTTAGCAAGTACTTGACGCTTAGGGGAATAGAGTTCGGTCCACGTGGTGGAAGTACGCATGTAGGCCGTTATGTATGTATGTACGTATATAGCTATCTCGCCGCTACGAGCCAAATATAAATAACTACGAGCCAATGGGTAACTCCGTCGTTTAATCGGCGCTTATTTAATCACTCGCGGACAATCCACGTGTACTTTTAGGGCGCGCATAATGGAACCGATTTCGCTCTGTCTCTTTGAAACAAATTAACAATACAAAACTTATGCCGTCTCAAAAAGTGCTCTTCTAATTAAATGTCATTATAAGTCGAAGCTGAACACGTGATAACATGAAAATACGATAAGAGCGGAATCACGTACGCATACCCGTTAGTGTAAGTCATCTGTAATTGGATGTGTTACAGGATATATACTATTCTCATTATTATTATTATTATTATTATTACCATACCATTATCAGTATCATGGATAACATAAATCTCGCACAATATTGCTGTAAAAAAAAAAACAACATGGCTACGTAGAATAATAAACGTTACCGGAAAATGGAAGAAAGGGGGGTGAGCTTGGTCGCTACGATGCGAATAAAACAAGAGATGCGCACTGCATTCTGCTGCTGTATTTAAAGAAAAATAAGATAATTTTAATAAAAGCTATGACAGTGAACTAAAGCTAAGTGATAAAGTCTGTATAACATCGAGTCGCAAAAAACAGTCCACAAGCCAATATTCACATAGATGATACAGATATCCAATGTGCATGTATATTCAATCCTTCGCTTTAAAACGGAGAGACCATCGTATATCATGTATATACAAAGATTTGCGCGTCGATATATATTTATATACGGACATTTGAAAATTTCGTCAAAAATCGCGAAGAGACGACTGCGTCGAGGAATGGTGTACGCGAAAATTGCCGCAGGTACGCAATATTATGCACGTAGAAGAATCGATTGCCAATTTACATACACACGTAAATGGGACATTATCACCTTTCGCGAACAATTAGAATCCACTTCCTCGTCGCGCGCGTACACACTTTTGCCACTTTATAGAACATCGCGTGTTCTTACTTAACTATATAATAAATATATTTTTTTTTCTTTTTGTGTGAACAGTTTTGTCGCCTTCACGAACCAAATATATGTAGGACAGATAAGACTCTTTATTCAGTTGGACTAGCGTATATCAGTAGACGATTATGCCAAGGCTAGTGCTCAACAGACAACATACACTCGTTATACACCTCGTCTCGATATGCAACGTAAAGACTAATTATTATTCTTGGTGAAACCCTGCCGCGTGTAGTACACTCGGTAGTAAAGCGTTTTACTTCGCCAAAGCGAATACGAGTTGTCGAACTTTAGAAGATATACTCCCTGCAAGCAGAATAGTAATGATGATAAATAATTAATTACCTTCGGTGAAGCACACGTACATGCGCTCACATATGTACGATTTAATAATATACTGCAGAAAATTTTCTTATGGTTTTACCTCGCCTGGATATTGATGACTTCCAGCATAAATCTCCTCTTGAGAGTCTCTCCTGTATATCTTTAAATAATATACAAAATAATATATTAGTGTGTGTGTATTTTAAATTGAAACAAATTGCACAAGCTGTGGTCGACTTGACGTTACAAATGCTTCAAAGCATTTTTCTTCTCCTTCTATCTTTATTGAAAGAAAGGAGAAGAAAAATGCTTCGAAGCATCAAGTCAACCACAGTCACAATTTTATCTGCAAAAGGGTAGAGATGATGGTGAGAGTACTCACAGGTACTATGACACTTATAGGCGGGGTGGTTGTTCTACGTTCCGGTCGGGCGTTGCCGTTCACCGATCCACTCTCCAAATCTTCCCGCGGTTCGTACTCCTCCTCGTCCTCGTCCTCCTCGGACTCGCTTATGTACACAGATACCTGGTTCGTCTCTGGCTTGGACCATTCAAAGTAAACGCCGAAACCAATGTCGTAACCGTCCGTGGCAAATTCCCAGAACAGGCACGTACCGTCCTCGTGCGTCGGTACTCGTACCGTAACCGTCTCGCCGTGGCCGACCTTGATGACCGCATCGCCCGTTTCCCTTCTGATGGTCTGTTTGAATTCCTCCACGCCCTTTCTCGTCCACATCTCCGCGGGAGTGATGGGCGGCCAGTCCTCCAGCTCGTCCGAATCTTCATCATTCACATTTTCATTCGTATTATCCTTATTGTTCGTATTATCGTCGTCATCGTCATCCTCGTCATCGTGTTTGCATGTCGCATCCTCCGATTCGACGTTCTTCTTCTTCTTCGCCTTCTCCTTTTCCTCCTCCTCTTCGTTTTGGTCCTCGATAACTAACTGATTCTGGTGAAGTTGCTGCATGTACTGATGATAATGCTGTTCCTGTAATTGCCTGATCAAAACGCCCTGCTGCTCCGGATTGCCAGGGTACTGTTGCTCGGCGTATAGTTTGAACTGATAATATGTTTGCTGGTTCAAAGCATCCTGAATCTGTCTCCTCTGAGTTTCCTCCTTTAGTCTCTCTTCCTCTTGCTTCTTCTTTTCCTCCTCCAGCTCCTTAAGCTTCTTTTCCTCTTCCAGCTTTTTGGCCTCCTCCTCTCTCTTAAGCCGTTGCTTCTCCTCAAAGTCCCTTTTCTGTGCCTCAACTACCGTTCTGAATAAAGGACAAAGTTTATCCAGCAACACTATAAACCCTTCCATCGCCTGTTCCTTCGATATATCTCCCAGATTTTGCCATGCCAAGCGCCTATCCTTTCCGATCATGTCCAGGACGCCTAACGGTGGGGCATTTTCGGCTGTGCATTTTCCGTGCGTTACTTGTTGTGTGAACGCCACCAGTTTCAGTTTATCCTCGTAAGAGAGATGGACAGCTTTGCCTTCTTTCTCTAAATAAAATTAATTTTTTGGTAAAAGTTTTGTCGAAACGTGTTGTGACATCTTAAATCTAATAAATTATTTATATTTTAAATTTACAATATTCAAAATATATCATATTCTTTCCATTACATCTTACATCTTAATACGATACTTACTTTTATGTTATTATTAGAATCAAATAATTTTATTTTTCAAGATTAAACGTGATGAAACATTGTTGTCGACATTGCACACATTTATAAATTTACATGTAGGAAAATTCTAATCTTATTTTCTACAAACATTTAAACAAGTGCATTCTATAAATCTGACAGTGGTTACAAAATTTTACATAGATATATACACTCGACAATTCAGTTACAAAATACAGCATTAAAAATGGGCAATAACATTAACTATTGGCCAAACAATAAAAATTTTCCTTTAGTTATATTATCTTGAATTGTAGACAGCACTTGAAATAAAAATATCTTTATCGAAAGTCATTCATCTTTTCTGGTTTTAAAAATCAGCAATAGAGAATAGCAAGTACAAATATATATGTACAAAATTTTTGTATGGAGTAACGTGAAGGACTTTTAAGAGCAAATAGATTGATTTAATCTACGATCCAAGTAAACGTGGATCCGGCATTGCATCTCGCTTTCGGCGAATATAAATATAAATCGTCGAGCGCTCTCACCTTTGTAGAAGTTGAGCGCGAGCTTGTAGAGCTCTCGCGTCTCAAAGCCGCAGAAGCGCGGCTCGCGGCTCCTCGCCGTGGCGTCCACATCACCGGCCTCGCTCTTGCCCGCCGCCGCCGCCGCCGCCGCCGCCGTCGTCGTCGTCGTCATTGTCGTCTCGTCATCCTCCGTCGCGGAGATGCTCAACTCGCCGACCCGCTCGCTGAGCACGGACACATCCTCCTCGGCAGCGGCCGCCATTTGCGCTCGCTCGCGTCTGACACGTCGATCGGGGATTGATGTAAATCGCGCGTACCTAACCTCCTCCACGTCGTCCTCGTCCTCGCCCTTGTCCTCGTCCAGCGTCCGTACGCGATGCGCGACCGCCGAGCAGCAGCCACGGCATTATCTCGCGAGCGACATGACAGATCTGTGTGCGCGCGCGCGCGCGCGCGATAAAAACGCGACGAAACGCGCGACGCTGCTGCGGCTGGCCGATCTGATCGCGGAGGACGCGGAGCGAGGAATGCCGAGTCAGCACTCAGCCCGAGTCACCCGAGTGTCGAGGAACACGAGGCCGAGGGTGGCGCGACCACTCTGAACGTAGGTTCGATCGCGCGGTGTGCAGTGTGTGCACTATGCACCCGCGTGTTGTATCTCACGGCGCGGCGACGGCGGCGGGTCGAGGTCGCGGCGAGTACGTGCACTTTGGTGCGCCTGTATTGTATGTACATACATCTGACCCTCGATCGCTTGGCCTCCGGCCCCCCCGGATCCCCGTAGACGCGTATTTATATCTTTATACATATGTACACCGTCTAGAGACCCCCGCGGAGTCTCTTCCCTCCTGCTAACTCTCACGGTTCGATGCGAGATGGAATAAATAAGAAAATCGTGGAAAAGTGTAGAGTCTCTTGGTGTATTACGTGTGACCCAAGAAGTATTCAACTGCGATATGTTGAACAACCCGTTCGAATTTGTCGTTTTCTTTTAGCGATGTCGTTCCTTCCATAAGAACCAATAGCGATTTTAAGAAGACAATTCGCCTTTGCATCAGAGTCTTCTTCTTTTTCTCGCTTTCAGCGCGTTTCTTCTTAGTTTTCAAGGCCCTCTACTCAGTAAGCAAACTCCACACAAGGAAAAAAAATTTGCTATTTGCAAATTTGTATTTAGTTCTAATACACGTTTGTTTTCAATATTTGCAAGAAAATTATTTTTTTATTCTAAAATATTACATCTATTAATATTAAAGAAATATTTAATTATATTTATTATTGATTTTAATTTAAACATTTCTTTTTTGTGCAAGTAAAAGAATTTACTTGCAAATAGCAAATTTTTTTTCCATGCAGATATGACGACAGATTACCTACTTATTGTCAGAGATGTATCGTAATAGCATTAACGTTTGTCTACTATTATACTCTGATAGTAGATTGTTGGCAGAAACCAAACAGAAAATTTACCATTTTGTAAACATTTAAATATGGAACACATTATTTAAATTGTTATGAAACGACGGAGTTTGCAATTAATTCGCCATTAAATTCTGTTAGCAGATTCTATCAAATAACAGAATTTTATTAATATTTTATCAAAATTTGCAGCAGACACTACCAAAATTTGGTCTCGACAGATTTGACTATTCGAGTTGTTATTCGTCATTTAATTTGTGAAGAAATGCGAGAATAGGTAAAACAAAAATATTTTTAGTTTCTTTTTCTTTCCAATGTTTGAGTACGTCTCATTTCAAATGCAGAATGTATAACATGGGGTAGCAGCCACAAAGAACAGATCTATACGTAGTATTTCTTCGACCAGGTATCGCAATCTTCACTGAATATTTTATAGGTATATATCATCTTGAAAGCTATAAGATAGTAAGGGTTGATAAAGTCAGAGCGCTAGCTCTTGCGGCCAGCGATAGTTAAGGCTGAGACAAGCGAAATGCACATTCGGACGATCGGAGGTGCAATTTCTGGGATATCTAGTGTCGGGCGAGGGAACGCGACCGTTGCCGGAACGTGTCAAGGCAATCGAAGAGTACCAGACGCCGAAAACCGCGAAGGAGCTACGAAGATATTTAGGCATGCTGAATTTCTACCGGAGATTCGTGCCAAAAGCTGCCGAGACCTTAGCGCCGTTGAACGATCTCCTCAAGGGCAACGGAAAAGAAAAAGCACCGCTGGCTTGGTCGCCACAAGCACAAAGCGCATTCGAGACGTCGAAGAAGTGTTTAGCGCAGTCTGCACTTCTGGCACACCCGAAAATCGATGCAGAGCTCGCTGTATTTACTGACGCGTTCGAACAGAGCATACAATACAACAGCGAAACGAGGACGGTTGGGAACCTTTAGCCTTCTTCTCGAAGAAACTAAGCCCAACCGAAGCGAAGTACAGTGTCGAAGACACTGTGCTTCGACAGAGAATTACTAGCGGTATATTTGGCGGTTAAATTTTTTCGGCACATGTTAGAAGCACGCGCGTTCGCAATTTACACGGACCACAAGCCGCTCATATACGCATTCCGTTAAAAGCCGGAAAAGAGTACGCCGCGTCAATTTCGGCATCTAGTTTTTGTAGGCCAATTTACGACCGATATTCGGCACGTGTCGAGCGATGAAAACGTGGTAGCCGACGCGCTTTCGAGAATTGAGGAGCTGAACTCGCCCTTGGACTACGCCGCATTAGCGGAAGCGCAAAAGAATGACGAAGAGCTCGAACGATATTTGCAAAAGGAATCTGCTTTGAAGCTCGGAAAAGTAGAGATTCCCGGCAAAGGAGTGGCGATATATTGCGACACGGCAATGTCAACGCCACGACCTTTCTTAACAAGAGGGCCGCTTTTAACGCAATTCATAATTTGGCTCGTAGCGCAACGCTACGTCTGGCCGTCGATGAACTCTGACTGCCGCGACTGGGCTCGTTCATATGTGCCCTGCCAGCGATCGAAGATGTCTCGACACGTATCGGCGCCTCTCGAAAGATTCGCCATTCCATCCAGCCGCTTCGAACATGTCCATCTGGACATTATCGTTATGCCAGTATGCCAGAGGGCATGCGATACTGTCTCACGTGCGTGGACCGTTTCACGCGATGGCCGGAGGCGATCCCCATAAGGGAGCAAGAGGCGGAGACGGTTGCAAGGGCGTTTTACGAAGGATGGATTTGCCGATTCGGGACACTGTTGCGAGTGACAATCAAGGATCAGGGGCGCCAGTTCGAGTCACGTCTGTTCCAGTAACTGGAGTGACCTCACCGGGGCACAGCACTTTCGGACGACAGCATATCACCCACAAGCGAATGGCATGGTTGAACGGTTTCACCGCCAACTTAAGGCGGCCATCAAATGCCATGAGAACTGCCGCTGGACCGAGGTGCTGCCTACTGTCCTGCTCGGAGTTAGAGCAGCCCGGAAGGAGGACTCGCGGCCGAGTTGGTCTACGGACAGGCGTTGCGTCTGCCGGGCCAATTTTTGAATCGACGAGCAGAGGACGAGAGTCGGGATGCCACTGACTTCGTGAAGGAGCTGCGAAGGCAGTTCGAGGAGTTGCGGCCGATCGAGGGAACGCAGCACGCAGGGCGACGATCTTTCGTATTCAAAGACCTAGCCACGACCGAGCAGGTGTTCGTGCGTGACGGGCCGAAGAAAATGCTGCAGGCTCCATATGACGGGCCGTACAGAGTCATTAGCCGGGACGAGAAAGTTTTCGTCGTGTTCGTGCACGGCGAAAAAGTTAACATTTCAATCGATCGTCTAAAGCCCGCATATATTATTTCAAATTTTGAGCCAGCAGAGCCTGTGACAAATAGAGACGAGGTCAAGGACGATCCGAGACGAGTCGAGCGGGCACTGCCGGACAGAAAATCGAGACGGACGATGATGAGAGCGGGAAGGAAAGTCCGATTCCCCGATCGTTTCCAGGCAGGCCTATAACAGAGGATCGAAGCGCCGTTTGCAGCTGAGATCTGAGCGTCAAAATCTAAGGCCGGGATTAAATTAATTATAATAACGAAATTATACTAGTTTAGCGAGAGTCCTCGATTCAATTTTAACGTATCGACCACATTTATATACAGTATTTATTATTTTATCGCACCGACTACATTTATACATACTTATTTATTTTTTATCGCACCGACTACATTTATATATATTATTACGTTTTACGGCATTGACAACATTTATATACATTTTTACGTTTTACTTAATTTACTTAATTTATTAATTTGGTGCAACGACTTATGCGAGAGTAATGTAATTAGCAACATCTAATATAGAATATTTATTGATCTATTTAGGTACGCATTTCAGGACTCGCAAGTCAGAATTCTTTCCAATTTTATGCGTGGATGACAATTGTGACGTCAGCCGAACTGAAACATAATTCCGCGTTATGTAGTCGCGCCGTCTATAGCAAATAGCACTGTTTCTTTTCTTGCTTCGTTGATTTTATTATCGCGCTATTGGCATAACACTGGCAGGGGGTACTGTGGCGGTTACATCGTCACATACCCAAAAAACATAAAAGTTGAAAAATAAATTCCTGCAGGCTTATCGAGCTAAATAGAAATCGTTAGGCAGGTAACAAAAGGTAGCAAAATAATAACACGCAGGGACTTGGTTCAGAGTTCGTTATTTTTGAAACGACGAAAACATATTTTGCTAATTGTTGGGCAAACACGCGTCAAAAGGCAGAAAATTTTTAGGATGGATCTCCAATGCTCACTTTGCTTGTTGGCTAATTAGTATAAAAGTTTCTGATTGGTAGTCCAGCAAAAAAACTCCAGGTTACTGTAAACGACTATGCGCAATTGGAATGTGCGCAGCTGGAACGTTCCAATATTTTCGCATAATGGTGAAACTGATTTTCAGATATTAAATTTAATTATTACAACGAAATTATTATTTCCTAAATATTGAAACTTTTCAGACATGTTTCCCAAATAATTTCTAGTTGATTGCTAAAAAAAATTTTTTTTTTCCTTTATTATGTCTGCTAACTAAACGCTAAATTAATTTTCATCGATTATAAATAAAATATTATTTCCCAAATTATGATAATATTTTCCTAAACTTGCCCAAATGATTCCCAAACGATTACAACAATAAAAAATAAAAAATTTTTAATTTGTCTGCTAAATAAACGGAGGTCTCTAGATTAACCTAGAGTCCTATAGTCAGAGAAGTGACATTTACCCCCACCATGACTTTGGTTCGCCATCTTGTGTACCTTAGGAGCTGATCCGTGAGTGTGTGAGTGTGTGTCCATGAGCTTGTAACAGCTGGTGACGTTAACAAAGCGAGTTTGGACAGGTTTGGAGCACACAGTCACATAACAATCATATAGGTTAAAGTTAACTGACATTGTAGAAACAGACTCATAATAATATAATAATATTACATATTATATAAAATAAGATTTTACCTTATAATTTCTAATTGCATTGTCTCTTTATGTAGCACTGAATAGTACGGAGCACGCTATTTTGTTGTATATGAAGCCCGACAGTGGTACACAAAATGGCGACTAAACCACGTGACTCAATTGACCAATCAAAAGGAGTTCGCTAATGTCGCTTCTCTGATTATAGGACTCTAGATTAACCCATCGGTGAGGCTGAAATCTGTACGTCAAGTGTGGCGCTGGCGAAGACGATGCACCGAGACTACGTAAGTCGTTAACTACGTGTTTGACATTAATCTCTAAAACTCAGACAGCACGAATGTGTAAAAGATGTCTGTATAATGTCCTTTACACATATATGTGCTGGCAGAATTATAATGAGATTAATATAATTATTACTTTTCTAAAATGTTGCTTTAAACTTCATATTGGTTCCGGCATTTCCGGCACATCACAGTACCCAGCGTCGCAAGTGAGCAAATTTAGAACTGCTAGCGCATCACGTTTTCGGCACAGTTTGATGGCTGAATCAGGCTTATTCAGTCTTCATAATAATCACGATAAAAATTGTTACGATGCCTCAGAACTTGTGTCCTGAAATTCGAGGGCGTATTGTCGGACAGTGGCAGGCCGGAAGACCAGTAGCAAAAATTGCTGCTGATATTCCGTGCTCCGTTAAAACTGTTCGGCGATGGATCCAACGATTTTCTGATGGTGGTGATCGTGCTTTAAAAGATCATCGTCACAATAATCGTGGTCCTCGAAAAACCGTGGCGGAACAAGATCAGGCTATCATCACTGCGGCATCTGACCGTCCTTTCGGTACCGTCCAGGAGATCATCAACGCGGCGAACGTCCAGATATCGGACAGGACTGCCCGACGACGTCTAAAAGAAGCTGGATACCACTGCTACCGACCAGCCCACAAAATTCATCCCGTTCATCAAGAGCAGCGTATCACGTTTGCTTTGGAGAATCTGGTGACGACCCGTGAGGATTGGGAAGCCACGATCTGGACCGATAAAAAGGTCTTTGTATCCTCTGGTGACCACGTACCTTACATATGGCATCCAAGGGATCGACGGCTGCATCCTGATCATGTTCCTCACAGAAATGAGAGGATTTCATGTACAATGTGGGGATGGATTTCCGGCACTGTAGTCGGAGAATTGGTGGAAGTTCCCACACGCATGAATTCGGTGGAATACATTCGCATACTGGAAGATATCCTTCTTCCATCGGTACGCGCAATCTATTCCACAGAAGACATGCCAATTATCCGACTTGTACAGGAAAACTCTGGAGTTCACATATCACCTGAAACGCAAGCATGGTTTCACAGTCATCCAGAGATCCAATTAATTCAATGGCATTCACCAGATCTAAATTTGATCGAAAACGTTTGGACACAAATGATTCGACGCTGGGAACCAAGAAAGGAGAGGACGGTAGCAGCGTTAGTCAATCACGCGAAAGAAATTTGGGAAGAATTTCGGACCCAACCAGATTTTCTCACACATTTGATTGATTCGAATCTTGGATGAAAAAGCTACCACTTTGCAGTTTATCTTCGCTTTCTGTAAAGTATTTTAAAAAATTTATTTCTTATAATAATCTATTTGCAATATTATCTTGTATTAAATTTTTATATTTTATTTTTGCAGCAAGAAATAATACTAAAAATATTCAAAAATTAAGATTTGACATTATTGTGCCACATAAGCCAAACAAATAAGTATTTTTATAATTTAACATGGGACCATCATCTCCATACATGTTTGAATGTATGAAATGTACGGGATATGAATATTATGGATAACATATTTTGGCACTTTATACCTAGATGCAAGTATTTGCGAAAATTAAATTGTACATCGAGCATCTTTTCTGTTAGTAATTTTGTAAAATTTCTTAATACTTGCGGTAAGGATTTAACGCACTTGAAATTAAGTAACAGCCCATGTGTCAACAATCTTGTTTTATTTACAACTTCAAATGTATACAAAAATTTGAAAGGTATGTATATATTATAGTATGTGTATACAGGATATTGTATGCATGTATGCGCGCACTCACACAATTGTCAGGATTATACATATGATCAACTTTTTTTAGAATTATATCTAGGATTTTGTGGACCCATACGAAAGGATCAGTATGAAGGATTTTCATATCTCAAAAATCTAAAGAATTTAGAACTTCTAAATATTGATGGTACATTAAATCTCAATCTCTAAAATGCAAAATCGCGGGGCGTTAATGCCCTTGCCAATTGCAAGAATTTACGAAAATTGGATTTTCGGCAAGTGTGTGCCATATTGTCTTTTAAAATATGTTATCGTATTCTACATCAAAATTTATATTTATATTCTTTTTGTGAGCATTTTGAAAAAATTGTATTGATTTTTTTCTTTGTGATTAAAGTACTGTACTTAATAATAGTATGATTTTTGTTACAGAATTTTTCAGAAAATCACTTATGATAACTTGGACAAATTATTTTCCTCGTATCAATATCTGGAAGAAGTCTATTTGGTCTTTATTAATTTGAACGATAGCAAATTGAAATTACTAACATAGTACAAAAACTTGAGATTATTATATTTTTAAAAATGAGTATTGAGACACCGCATAAATATTCCGTTATTTTCGAGCATTGTCCTAAATTGCAAGAGTTCTATTACGAGTACTGTTCCATTAGCAACCGTTTGATTAACCATTGGAAGAGAAGATATCCGCATGTATCTGTCGTTAAAAAGTACTTAATATCAACAATATTAGCATTATTTCAATATTGAGTGATCATTATTTAAGAAATAAAAAGCTTTTAAACTTACTATTCAACAAGCATACATTGACAACAGTTGTTACAATAATCAACTAATCAATTAATTTTTAGTCAATTCCTTGCTTCCTTGATTGCTTGAACAAGTACTTCCATATGAATTCCTGTTAAACTCTACTCCTAGAAAAAGCCTGCGGCATGCGATGCTTTTTTGCATACTGCATTCTCAGCAAACACAAATGTAGCAGTTACATTGATGTAATAGTTACATTACATATAACATTTATATCTATGTTATGTAACTGTTATATTTGTGTTTGCTGGGTTGCTAGCTGGATTTGCATGTTTGTTGCTGTGAGGGCAGTGGCCTTGCCAGTGTTACTGATTGAGTTGCTGGCTTGGTTTCAGACAATTCGATTAAAAAACGTAAATGTAAGCTGACAGACCAATCAGAATGTTGCTTTACATGCGATTTATGGTCTATCCTTTTTAACTGATCTTGCATCATTCATTTTTTCCCGTTTTTCTTCAAAGGAGAAAGAAAAGAAAGAGAAATCGTGCAAGAATTCTATTAAGCCTATTCTACAATACGTAAACGTAATTGTAAACGTAAAACTATAAGGAAATAATTAATCATAGTTGAATATTCTTCTTGCGATTAAAAAGTAATCGACTATGGCCTTTAAGGCCATTCTACAATTGCGTAAATGTAGTTGTAAAAATAAGGTTGTAAGAAAATGATCAATCATAGTCGATTATTCTTCGGTCGTAAGAAGAATATTCGACTATAATTGGTCATTTTCTTACATCCTTACATTTACAACTACATTTACGCAATTGTAGAATGGCCATTAGAGTGAAGTCACACGGGTGCGGGAATAATCAGCGTGCGGGACAGAGAATGCGTTATTCGAACAGCCAATCAGCGCTTTTCTGCATTTTTCTATTTCGCATGATTGGCTGTTTGAAACACGCATCCTCTGTCCCGCACATTGATTTCAGACGGGGTCATTAGGCTGGTTTCGCATGGAGCGTAACTTGCGTAAGCGTAACTTGCGCCGACCAATCACAACATCTTATTTGAATATCAGTGGTACAAAAAATTTGATTGGTTGGCGCAAATTACGCTTACGCAAGTTACGCTCCATGTGAAGTCAGCCTTAAGGGTGAAATTACATGGTACGAGAATCAGCGTGTGGGACAGAGGATGCGATCATGCGAGATAGAAAAATGCGGAAAAGCGCTGATTAGCTGTTCGAATCACGCATCCTTTGTCCCGCATGCTGATTCCCGTATCGTGTGATTTTACCCTAATGCCTGGACATCATAAGCTAAACGAGTTTTGGAACACATCCGAAACGCGTGTAATTTCTAAGCATTCGTGTATCATGACTTAGCCGGATTGAGTTTTATAAAGCCTTGTGTCCACGATGCTAGAACTTGGTTCAAGTTCTCGGTCCGAGAAATTTGTAGCCAATCAACATGCAGCTTTTACGGAAAAGTGACTATTTTATTGGCTACACGTTTCTCGGACCGAGATCTTGGACCAAGTTCTAGCATCGTGGACACAAGGCTTAAGACCAGAAGCCAATAAATTAAAAAAGAAAAAAGTGTATCATGACTCATAATACACGAATGCTTAGGGTGCGTTCGGGGAGTTCGCTATTAGCGCTATGTAGCACTACCACTGTTCGCGGAGACGCTGGGTAGCGCTAGCCAAAGCTATGATGACGTCACTGTTGGTAGTGTTTGACGTCATAACGTGCGCTACCCATGCTATTCCTTCCGAGGTAGTGCATTGGTAGCGATAGCGTTGAATAGCGTTTGCGAGCTCTGTGAACACTGCAATAGTGAAGCCAAGTGAAGCGAAATATATGTTGAATACTGTTGCGAATTGAGCGAATACTGTTGAAGTAACAGCAATCGTTAATATTTCACGATTCTCTTGCTCTTCTTGCTCTATAGCTTGTTTCATGATTATGACTTCAATTTAGGTTAGATCAAACTAGCGACGCTATTGCTGTTCATAGAGCTTGCATTCGCTAATGCTATCTTTGTTCTGCGAACGGAGTTTGTAGTGTCAGCGTTGGTAGCGTGATAGCGAGCTCCCCGAACGCACCCTTAGAAATCGCACGCGTTTCGGATGTGTTCCAAAACCCATCAACTTTACAATGTCCAGGCCATGGTGTAAAGAATAAGATGAAGCAATCTGGTGGATGCGCAGTCGTCCAAAAGTAGAGGGGGAGCAGTCAACCAATTAGAAGTGCCCCAAACATAAAATCCAATATGGTTGACAGTGATTAGTTGCGTTCCGTAAAGCGTAGTATACCACATGGTGTAAAGGTGCATAATATACGTTACGTGATCAAGTAGGATATTGCGCAAATATTTTGTTCCTATATGTTACTGTGTACTAATATATGTTTATAGTATATATGTAATATAATGTTAATTGTTAACTTGTTATTACAAATATATAAATTAATATAATTCATTTAACAAAACTGTGTTTTCCTAAAGTAATTTGATTTATATTTTTCGCCTTCTGCGCGGGGCATTTAGGATTGGTTGAAAATTCGATTCCCCTCCTCAATACCGCCATTATGCGCAATGCTTCACTTTGTCTCTTTACACCATAGTCCAGGCATTAATGACCCCGTCTGTACCGTGTGTGATTTCACTCTAAGGGTGCTTTTACGTGGAGTTCGAAATAATGGAACGGAAGAAGAACGGAAAAGGCAAATGGTGGGGATTAACCAATCAGAACAATTTCTGTTGTTTTATAGGTGAGTTTCACATGAGAAACATTTTCTATGGAATGGAACGGAAATAACAGAATACATAACCTGTGACCACTATAAAAGGTATGACTGTGAGCATGTTTGTAATTTATTGTAAAAAAAGAATTGATAATATACTTATTTATCTTTTCTGCATATTCTTCTTATTTATTTACAAATTGATCATATCGTGTTTTGTAGTGGTCATAGGTTATGTATTCTGTTATTTCCGTTCCGTTCCGTAGAAAATGTTTCTTATGTGAAACCCATCTATGAAATAACGGAACGGAATTGTTCTAATTGGTTAACCCCCACCATTTGCCTTTTCCGTTTCGTTATTTTGAACTCCATGTGAAAGCACCCTAAAGCCTTGTGTCCATGATCTTAGAGCATATATACCTGGAGGAAGAATGCTGCCTACAAAATGTCGCCAGGATCTGTGCGAGAGAGAAAGATATAGAGTCCTATTCGTCTTCTATGCGCATGCGTTGAAATTGACAGACAAAACGTGACTTAGGGTGCATCCCGATGGATAGAGAAATAGCGGAACGGAACAGTAACGGAAAAGAGACATGGTGGGAGATCAACCAATCAGAGTAATTCCGTTTTAATTCCGTTGCATCATATTTTAGTGACTGGGTTTCCCATGGTAAACATTTTAACGGAACGCAGCAAAAAAAGGAATCATTCTGATTGGTTAGCCTTTCATAATTTAGAGAGCTAACCAATCAAAATGATTCCGTTTTTGTTCCGTTCCGTTAAAATGTTTGCCATGGGGAACCCAGTCACTAAAATACGCAACGGAATTAAAACGGAATTACTCTGATTGGTTGATCTCCCACCATGTCTCTTTTCCGGTACTGTTCCGTTCCGCTATTTCTCTATCCATCGGGATGCACCCTCAGGGTGCAGTCCCATTAAGCACGGATCGGAATGACGGATCGGATTTCTCATTAGAATTGAGCGATCCGTTCCTGTTCCGTTCCGTAAAAATTTCCTCTACAAGTCCCATGTAGCAAAAACGGAACGGAAATCCTGGTAATCTTGGTTACAAAATATATTTCACTCTTACAATTTAATACTTCAGAGTACTTATATATATGGATTTCTCATTAGAATTGAGCGATCCGTTCCGGTTCCGTTCCGTAAAAACTTCCTCTACGAGTCCCATGTAGCAAAAACGGAACGGAATTTCGCATCGGTCACAAGTTAATGTGCTTAATTTGTTGATATTTCGTTATTTTAATGCGATTAAAGTAATAATATACATAATTTGTGCAATTATTTTGCTAATAACATAGTTATAAGTACTCTGAAGTATTGAATTGTAAGAGTGAAATATATTTTGTAACCAAGATTACCAGGATTTCCGTTCCGTTTTTGCTACATGGGACTCGTAGCGGAAATTTTTACGGAACGGAACAGGAACGGATCGCTCAATTCTAGTGAGAAATCCGATCCGTCATTCCGATCCGTGCTTAATGGGACTGCACCCTTACGGAACGGAACCGGAACGGATCGCTCAATTCTAGTGACAAATCCGATCCGTCATTCCGATCCGTGTCCGATCCGTGCTTAATGGAACTGCACCCTAAGGCTGAAATCACATGGTACGAAATAGAGCTGCGGAATAGAACGTGCGTCATAGAACCAACCAATCAGAGCCAATAGAAAATCTGCAGAATAGCTCTGATTGCTTGGTTTTATGACGCACGTTCTATTCCGCAGCTCTATTCCGTACCATGTGATTTCAGCCTTAGACAATACAGGTTATAAACTTGGAGTAAATTTTAAGGTTATAAGCGAGATAAAAAGTGGATTTTATTAAAATTTTTACTTCCGTACAAAAGGAATTAATTTGATAAACTTATGCCTAATATGTCTTTTTTTTTTTTATTAGGTTAGTTACGCACTTGGCTTCATGAGTAAAATCTTAGGTTAAATAGATGCGCAGTTTAGATGCGCGGTAGTAAAAACGCATGCGCATAGAGGAGAAATAGGACTCTATACCTTTCTCTCTCGCACAGATCTTGGCGACACTTTCGGATTATAGAAAACATATGCCATTCCTCCTCCAGGTATATATGCTTTAAGTCCACGATCCGAGAACTCGGTCCAAGATCTCGATCCGAGAAATTTATAGCCAATCAAAGTGTAGCTTTTACGGAAAAGTGACAATTTTATTGGCTGCACGTTTCTCGGAACTAGTAGCGTTTTCCGAGTCGGGTCGAGTCGGTAAATCGAAAACGCTATAGAACTCGGACAGAGCAGGACAGAGTTCTCGGATCGTGGACACAAGGCGGTTTTGAAAACCACGCCATAATTGGCCTGAAAATGGCGAACGTTATTTATCATCAGTCTTGCTTGAAGCATTCTAGTCTTTGTAGGAAGGAAAATTTGTATTCTGTGACAAATTCATGTTGATAAATATCTACATCGTAAACGGTATGGAAAAATAACATTATATCGGAGCTCGATTACGTGTTTTTTTCGATATTGCCGTGCGAATAAGTGCGGATAAGATGCTCAAAAGAGATATCTAACTCTCTCTCGTGACGAGGTGGTCAAGTGCGGCTGAGTGCGGCAGAGGGAATAAGAAGGCGGCGATCAGGCATGCTCGATCACACGGAGAGAGAGACTCCTTATTTACATTTCGTTAAGGAGATCAGGCTCTCGCACCGGGAATAGAGCCGTGGCATCCTAGCACTCCGAAGGTATCGATAAGGATAGAGGAACAAGAGGACGGACAACGCCTTTTCTACAAATCCAGTATCTTCGACAAAAAAATGTCCGACGGCATGGAGCGGGAGAAGAATGAGAGGTTAAAAGCGAGGGAAATCGAGGAAGAGGAAATGAAGCGCGAGCTTACGGGTAATCAGTTTACAATATGTTTACAGTTAGAATCATTTGAATGTCGAAATTGAACGCAGAGAGATATGTATGTATTTTAATAGACCAGATGTGTCCTGTAACTGATTACACAGTCAGCATTTTATTTTAAAAAATTAAGTGATGAGAAACGTAGAATAAAGTTGGTTGTGTTGTGGCTTCATTTTCGACAAAATCAACTTTAAAGTTTGAAAAGTTAGTACTATTTTAAACTTGTAGATTTTTTTAATACTTGAATAAACTCTAATTGTTTCGCAAATTATTCATTTCAGTTTTGTTTCAATAGAGGTTTAATTAATGATTTTATTAGAAAAAGATTGCAATATTTTGATTAAGATTGTAATATTTGCAAAAGTAATTTAACCCATAAATACTTGTGTCCTTGGCCCATGTTCTATTTATTTATGTAAACATTTTCAAAATCTTTCATTTTTATTTGTAATTGGAAAACTAAAGTACTGTGAACTACTAATTAACATTTTATTGATTTTTCAGGTATCGGGATATATGAGCCAGGGATTACCTATAAGCAAATGAAAAGACTTCTCGAATTCGTCAACGAGTCTCAAGATACATCGAACGCTGCTTCCAATAATAAAAACGTGCAAGAGGTATGCAATAATAATAATAATAATAATTGTACTCAAACAACTTTGGAATATATTAAATGAAAGGCACAAATGAAAGAAGTTAGAAAGACAAGAAAATGAATAGTGAATTCACCATGTGGATGTAAAATTTTTTAGGGGACACAACATTCCGATAACGAGTGCCTATCAGATGTTACATCTGACGTAAACATACAGCAAGACGTAAATCTGCAGGAGTGCACAGAGATGCCAAGACCATCGTATTCGTACAAACAGAATCGCACGTCTCCGACAATGCACGAACGTAAGACCATTCACTATATCAACAATCTGGAATCTCCGTCCCTTTTCGAAGCACGGAACCCTGCATACCGGCGTAAGAGCTCCGACAGCGACGAACTGTTCGAGAAGCAGTACGATAACGCCAACTCCATGCAGAGTACAAATCGATATTTCTCGCTGAGATCGGGAAACGTTCCGCGGGATTGCCAGAACGCGGCGCAGGAGAGAAGAACGGCGCAGGACGCACAGGGCGAGGTCGTCCAGAAGCTGGAGAGATGGCGATTGAACCCGCTCGAAGTCAGCATCAACGAAAACGACGTGCCTTTGCGACAGCCAAGTCGCTCCTCGGCTCGGGAACGGGTGCCGTTCGAGCAGTGCAAAGAGGCGCCCATGTCTGACCAATGTGACCAAGTAATACGCTCCATGAGCCAGCATTTGAAGGACATGGCAGACTTGTGGTATAATTGGCGCCCCATTACCAATCAGATATTTCAATGGGGGTCACCCATTCAGGTGGGTACCTCCATACAATCCCTCCCGTATCGTTCGTATCGTTAACGAGCGTTAAGGCACTCTACTTTCTCCAAGAATGGATCTGATACGCGCGTTTTTCTAACACACGTTTGCGTCATCCATACAATTCGGTGTTGTCGAATAATTTATGTGCAGCGATTCTTTTAGGAGTAAGATTTCGTACTGGCTTAGGCAATATATTGTTAAAAGCATACTCACTTTCTATGTCGTTTTGATATATTTAAGTAACACTCGCCGCACAACTCTCTTTCTCCCTCTATATATATTTCACTGATGAATATGTGCTAGTTTGAATTGGATTCTTGGATCCGTTATCGGTAAAGTCGAGTTGTCGTGTTGAAAAGATTTAATTTATTGCGAAGGAGACGCATTAGATTCACGAAAAATCTTTCTCTATGATGAGCAGTTATGTTGTCCTCCTTTGTTCTCTCAAAGTATCTCGTGATGTAATTCCACACTTTCTTTGGAGCTATACAATACAGTATTGCAATATGCCATATCCGATAAGAAGGTGCATTTATTACATCTCTATTATTATCATTATTATTATTATTATTATTATTAAACTAACACAGTACATACAACTTCCGTATATTACGTCGCTTCCATCACTTTAACTTACGTTAAAGTGAACAAGTGTAAAATGATTTGTGAGCTATTGGCATTTTTTGCCGGACAAATTAAGAAAAATATACATAAGTGCATAATATACACATACATTTCATATTTTTTATTGATACTATAAATTTTGGGATTTATACGGAAATATGTATGATATAAATGACCGTTTACAACAATACACATTGAATAAATCTGTAAACTGCGAGAATTTTTGAATAAATTATATTTGTTTACAAAAAAAAGATAGTTGTTTATTTTATTCAATCTTATTCTGATTTTAATCCTTGTTTCTGTAGGTCGGCGCCGCTAACGGTAGCTTGGATAAGAAAGCATTAACAGATCCTAAGACCGAACAGATCACAGCGGAATGTACGTACCGGGATGGTTACATGCGAGCTAGTAAACGTAAAGCCAATACTCTCATCGCTAATCTAAATAGAGACAGTTCCTCGGAGGACGAAGATGGCAGTCGCAACGATTTTGTTTGTCTTAAAAAAAAGAGAGCTCAATCGAATGATAAATTCAATAACGTAGCGTCCAATAATGCTGCGAGCCAACATGTGCATACCAGTCGTAAGAAAACGTCAAACGTGATCACTTACTCTTGCAGCGATGACAATAGCGAAACGGAGTGGATTGGCAGTGAGCGTGTTAAACATTTACCCACAAAAACCGATGAAAAGGATGAAAGGGCATCGCCCGATTTAAACGCATATCCTAGAAGGATAACACCTCCCAATCCTAAGATGCGTTTGAGTTTGGCTAGACAAAAACGGGGAAACACTATGTCGAAATCGTCTCCAAAAACACGGCGCACTAATGGAAATAAAGTTATCGGACAGGCAAAAAATGAAAAGAAAAATAATTCATTGACGGAAGAGGAAATTCAGAAACTGATAGATACGAATGATGAAGAGGAAGAGGACATTACGGTGGAGAAAGACGTGGAAATTCGCCCACTGCCGATCCCGAAAGAGATACAATCTAGAATACGAGAGAAACGACTATCGAAGTCGAGAATTGCGAAGGAGACGCAGACAGTGGTGAAAAAAGAAGGGAGCGATGAGGAACGGAATAATGAAAAACGACTGAAACTCTCCAAACAACAGAAAGAAGAGGAATCATGTAGGATGGAGAATAGAAATGGAAGCTGGGAGCATATATTGTCCGATGATGATGAAGACAATAAATCGTCCGAGATGAATGAAGTGAGTTGTCAAAAAAAAAAAAATTTACTTGCTCCATTTCTGTTTCTCTCTCCAAATATTTCACAGGGTAGTATCGCTACTTTTATTTAAATCGCTTTTTTTATTATTATTTATAGGGGTTTGCTGCACAGAATGATAATCAGTCCGATAACGTACCTACTTCGACAAGGAATGTAAGCTGTCCCATATGCAATAAGTGGTTTCCACATAACGAAATAGAGGATCATGCCGCTGATTGCGACCAATTTGAGACAAATAACGAAAAGGATAATAACGGCACGGGGCAATTAGAATGTAATATATGCAGCAATTACAAGACGAACAATGGAGTGGAGTATGAGGAACACGTTCAGCAGTGTATAAATAAGAACGATAAAAGGCATTCGCATGGTACGTTCAGTATTATATAATCTGTTCTTTAGTAGAGTGTTTTGTTTCTGATAGATATACTATCTTATCGTGATACACATTAAGTAACTCTATTCGACTTGTACAACAAACATCTGATTTGCCGGTTTTTCAAGTATCGACCTTAGATAAATTAGAGATAAGGGGGGCAGTTCTTAATTTCTGAGGGCTTGCTTGTGAGCTCAGTTCATTGTGCCTTTTTTTATGCGGGATGAGAGCCGGGATCGAAATCGAACCCGGAACTCTACTGTTATTAGTCATTCGCGTTAGCATGCGGTGCCATGCGTCATCCCAAGTATCGATCTTAGAATTTTCAAGTTATAAACAATCCTCTATTTATTTTTGTTTGCATCAAGAATAGATCCGTAAATCATATTGGACATCTAACTAGTTTATAGAGAGCTATTATTTTTTGTTTCAATGTGTTGTTGATTTAAATCACATTCCTTTTTTACTCTTCTTTCACGATTATTCAAAAAGACTTTCGTCTTTCATTTTGAACAAATTTTCATTTACATTTAATTTTATTTGTCTTTTTCTTTAGGCTCTGAAGATACCTCTACCTCATCCTTTCGCACTTTTGTATCGATCAGTGAACAGAAAGATTCCGAGATAGATTGTTTGGGTCAGTTTCCATCTAATAGCAAAAAAAATATTGGTAGAAAAAGGAAACGTTGATCGGTCTCGCATTCTTATGGGAACTTCAAATGTATAATTGTGTTCTCTTGTTTTATTTTTTTGGGAGGGGGGGGGCGATATTACGCAAGCGCTATTGCATAGAACTGACTGATATATGTACAGTTTTGCGTTTGTTTAACAAGTGTGTCATGTATTCAGTAACACGCGTACATACATAGAGCGTCTCGTAATTCGCAATTTGAAATCGAGCGACAACGTCAAGCGAAATTATTTTATTTGTATTTCGCAAATTTCGCAATTGTTCACTCTCGTATATTAAAGCCTCAATATATGAAATTTTATTAAAATAAAGTCTGCTTCAGATTAACTGAAGCGTTTCATTTAGCTTTATTTAACTTATAAGGTTTAAAATTCTTTCTTTTTACACTCGCAATTCGGAAATTAGTTATTTAGTTGCATTTCGATTGATGAGTAATTGTTCATTAATCAAAATTAAAATTGCAAATTGCGAGAGACAACTTATATATTTATTTCACAATGTATTCGGTTATTTTTTCAAACGGTCTCTTGTAATAATAAAAACAGTAAATATTCCGAGTTATTCTCAGAATAAAACATAAGTACTGTGTTATATCTGATTCTTATTATTTTTTCACGTTACGTTTCCGTTTATTTCAAGTTATGATAGAGAAAATAGGAATTCCTTATTATAATTTGGCGATGTGTTGCATTATTAAAGATTACATGCGATGTTACAGGCAATAAAGTGTCCTGCTTGTTTTGATCGGTATCAAAGATTACAGAAGGTCGAAAAGAGAGATGTCGAATATAGTTTACAATCATTCCATACGCTTGAGTGAAACGACTTACGCTTTGCAATATATGCACTATGGACAGACGATCGACGAAAGGATGTTGCTCTTGTAAATTCTTAAGGATATGTATCGAAAAGTCTTATGTATAATATTTTATGCGATGATTATATACACACACACACACACACACACACACACACACACACACACACACACACACACACACACATATATATATATATATATAAAATATCCCAGCAAACACAATGTAACGTACATGTTAGTTGTAATTTCTTACTCAACAATATAACTGTTGTGTAACATATTATATAATAATAGTTGTACTGTTGAGTAGGAAATTTTACGTTACATGTAATTATGGGTGCATTTGTTTATGCAGTGGCTGCTGCAAATGTATCATGTTATCCTTGTTTAACATTTAGTGAATAACAAAAATAACACGCTACATCTGCGGCAGCAATGCACAAACGAATGCACTCTTTGTGTTTGCTGGGATATACATACATGTATATTTTATATGTATGTATATATATATATATATATATATATATATATATATATATATATATATATATATATATATATATATATGGATGCGGTAAGTGAGAGAGAGAGAGAGAGAGAGAGAGAAGGAGGAAAATAGGATTTGTAAAGATACATATATCCCAGCAAGCACAGAATATTGCAGCATCATTGCGACAATATGTAATGTTCTATGTTTACTAGGATGTGGAATCTCAACACGCGCTAAATTGTAAATCAACACGAAATATTTTTATACCAATGAAGTCTGTTGTTTATAAATAAAATGCAAATTAATATTAACTCGATAGTTTTCATTAACCTTGTGTCAAGGATGGCGACGAACGATACAACTCGTGCAACGCAAGGAGGTATCGAGAAAGGGATCGAGGCTCACAGCGTGCTTGTTCGAGCGATAATTTCATGCCGTCTAAAGATTACGAAAAGATAATGTTAAGTGAATTTTGTGTATATTATCGTTTTCTTTTTCTTGCTATCAAGGTTATGGATTGATAAACCTTGATCTCAAACGATAATCAAACTCCGAATGGAAAAACATTGCATCTGTGGCCTAGATAGCGACCAACTGCTCTTTATATAAGTCAACCATTCATTCTTATCTCTATATTTTTATCAATACGGTTTTATTGGTACGTTTTTAAAAAGCGTCAAGTAAGGAACGAGGACGCATACTTTGAAAAAGCTTTCCATCGAATTAATCGTAATTTTCAATTTCAGGTAGTTGTTATATTACGCTTCAACGTATGTGCCATCTGCTGAAATGAAGCTCTTCATTTTAGCCCTGTGGATTTCATCTTTAATCAGTATACGCTGCCAAATTATAACCCTAAATGGTGCATGGACAGGAACCATTAATATCTGTGGTAAATATTATTAGATATTCTTATCTCTTTCAGTAAAGTTGTTATTTAAAAAGCTCTATACTTTCATAAAGAAAAAAAAAATATATAATGTATGTAAATGTATATCTATTGTGTATATATATAGATAAAAAATACAATGTAATATTTATAAAAGATTATTTACTATTAATCATAATTTCAATGAAAAATATTTTTTTCAGAAAAAAATCCCTCCAAAGAATGCAACAATGGTAAGAGACTAGAACTTAGTTCTAAGAAAATTATCACTAATCTTCAATAGCTTTTCTCTTTTTTCTTAAATTTTTACCATTCACGTAAATGATTCGATTATTAATTATTCTATTTTACAGTATCAGATATCAATTTCAGCGCGACTGTTCCTGGGGGAATTTATACAGACCTACATAAAAACAACATAATAGAGGACAATCTTCGTGGAAGAAACGATGTTAACAATCGTTGGGTCGGAAATCAATCCGTGATTTATACTAAAAATTTTAGCGGTAAATTAATCGAGACATGAATATATGAAATACAATATAATATTAGGTAACAGTTTAAAATTAACAACGCAATCTAAATTATTTTCAGTGAGCGATAAGTTTCTAAAAGCTCGCAAGATAGTCTTGGTTTTTCACGGAATTGATACGTTTGCCAATATTTCTTTCAACGATCATGCGGTCGGAGAGACTTCAAATATGTTTGTACGACATATTTTTGACGTGACAGATTTCATCAAGGTAATTGATCGAAGAGATCGAGAGAATCATACAAAATACAATTATTGATAATACAATTATTATTTTGTCCAAAATATGCAGAAAGGACAGAATCTGCTGAAAGTCACATTTCGTTCGGCCGTTAAAGTGGCGGAAGATTTATACAATGAGCAAAAGAACAAGTACACTGTACCACCAGTATGTGTACCAGAGGAATACAACGGACAATGCCATGTGAATCACATTCGTAAGATGCAAGCCAGTTTCTCATGGGATTGGGGACCCGCTTTTCCCTCGCTTGGCATTTGGTAATAAGCAATCGATTATCTTACGGTATACTTTGTTTTCTCACCGTCTATAATTTTCTGGCATAAATACGAGAAACAAATTTGCAGGAGAGATGTTGAATTAATTCCCGTGAATGATATATTGATCAACGATATTACGACTGACATACGCAAAGAGAATAATGTCTGGAACATTCTCGTTACGATATTTCTCGAGGCAACGCAGAACGAGGATGAAAGATTCGCGAAAATCAGTTGTCATGTAGCGTCGATATTGCATATTTCGCAGAGTGAACTTATCAGCAATGCCAGCGAAGTTATATTTGACGCAAGTGGGAAATATATAAATGTTAACGTTTCCCTCAACGTGCCCGTGGTAAATTTTAACAATTATCATCATTGCAGCGTTACAATAAGTCGTAATATTTACGAAAGATTATACTGCATGTGCATCTTATTAAATACTTTTTAATCTGTATTTTTTTTTAATTAAAAAATTACTTTGTTTCAATACTAATTGCATCTATTCTCGTCTCTTTATTTCATGTTTTATTTCGCCATTTGTCATGCATTTAAATGAAAACAAAATTGTAACTCTGATAGACTAATGGTTTTCTTTTTCTGATCAGGATGCCGTCGAGAAGTGGTGGCCGAATGGTTATGGCAAGCAACACTTGTACTATTTAACTACCACCGTGACAACGGCGAACGATGTACTGTACAAGCGAATTCGTATAGGCTTTAGAACGGTGGAGCTGGTGGAGGAACCTCTGAAGAAAGGATTGAGCTTTTATTTTCGCATAAACGGCGTACCAATCTTTGCCAAAGGCAGCAACTTTATTCCAGCCAGCGTCTTTCCTGAATTAGGCGCGAAGGAAGACACCATCAGGCACTTGCTGTTGTCCGCCAAAGAGACGCACATGAATATGCTGAGAATATGGGGCGGTGGGGTCTACGAGTCGAAATTATTTTACGATTTGGCCGACGAATATGGGATCATGATCTGGCAAGATTTCATGTTTGCCTGCGCTATGTATCCCACGAGCGACTCATTCCTGAAAAGTGTGAAAGAAGAGGTATTGCAGAACGTGATACGTTTGAAAAACCATCCAAGCATCGTGGTTTGGGCCGGCAATAACGAAAATGAGGCGGCGCTTTATGGAAATTGGTACGGAACCGGTTCCGCTCAGATATATAGACAGGATTACGTGAAACTTTACGTCACCCTATTAAAGACGGAAGTGGAGAAACTAGATCCTATAAGGCCATTTGTCGTCTCTAGTCCAGGCAACGGGGCGTACGAAGAAACGTACAATTATACTGGAGTGAATCCTTATTCGAATCTCTACGGCGATGGTAATATACAATCAAGTTTCTCTTATGAATTTCCAAAATGAGATTCGATTTGTCAACGCTGAATATTTGTCGCTTTTCAGTTCACTATTACAACTACCTCGGAAATGGATGGGACATCACTCAATATCCTCGGACGAGATTTTGTTCCGAGTATGGATTTCAATCTTGGCCGTCGATATACACGATAGCGACTGCCATAGAAAGTGCGAAAGATCTTCACATCAATAGCGATTTCGTGAAACACAGGCAACATCTGCCGCTCGGCAATCAATTTATGTGGCTACTGATCTCGCGCAACTTTGTTGTACCGCAGAATAACGATAGTGTTCAAGATTTCGCAAATTATGTGTATCTCAGCCAGGTCAATCAAGCTGTTTCGATCAGGATACAAACGGAAGCGTACAGACAAGCCAAGTCAGAGGTGAATTCCGTAGGCGAGGGTATGACAATGGGAGCTCTCTATTGGCAGTTGAATGACGTTTGGCAAGCTCCTTCGTGGTCTTCCATAGGTAATCTGAGACATTAATATTTTATAATTAAAACTGAAAAGTTTAGGCAAGTCTTTTCTATGTATATAAGAGCTTTTTGTAAAGCTGTCGAAACGACAAACGCATGAGTCGTGAGGAATGAAAGTTTTCTTCACTTCCACAACGCTTTCTTCCTTCATTTAAATATGATGATGTCATATTGATTATTCTAATTGCAAGATATCATAACTATTTTAGAAAGATCCTCTCCACGTTATCGTTATAGATATCGAAGGTCGCTGGAAAATGCTGCATTATTATGCCAAGGATTTCTTTGCGCCCATTATCGTTACATCACATTTGTCCACTTCCAACTCCGAACTCTCGATATATGTAGTATCCGATCGATTGTACACCTTGACAAATTGTACAGTAAAGCTTGATTTTTACAAATGGGAATCCATGAATCCTATATTCGCATCATCCTTCCATGATGTTGTAATAGTGAGTACGATAAACTAAAGATAAATTAAAGATACATAAAATTCATGTATAAATATGATAATTCCCTTTCAGGAATCTAATAAAGCCATGAAAGTTACATCCATTTGGTTAGACGAGTTCCTGGTTCAATTGGGTTGTGGATCGTTGAAATCCGCCAAAAAATCCTGCATGGTCACTTTATCTCTCACAAATAGTTCTGGATCTCTAATCGCGCCAGTTAATTACGTATATCCTGATGCATTGAAAGACGCAAATGTACCAGTAGCCAATGTCACTGTAAGTGAATTAATTTAGTGTCATATCCAAAATCCGATACATTACAGACATTGTAAATACTGTTAGACAAAATATTAACGCACAAATATTTCTCGTTTCAGATGACGATCGAAGAGAACTACTTACCTGGGAAACTTTCCAATTATGCAGATTTCAAAATTGTATTATCGACGGATAATATAACGCTATTCGTGTGGTTAGAAGTGGGCAATATACGTGGTCGTTTTTCGGAAAATGGTTTTCATATGTTTGAAAAAGAGAAGGAAATTATTTTCCATGCGCACGAAGCAACCACAGTTGAATTATTGCGGAGCAGCATAAAACTCACACATATATCAAATATTTATAATACTCATGACAATTTTGATGATGACTACTTTGTTAAAATGATAAATTTAGATTCATCAAAAATTCTGTAAAATTTCCTTGTGTAACATACATTATATACAAGACATCAGTTGAAAATTACTGTGTAGTATAGTACCTTTGTGACAAATATTACATTTATAAACTTTTTCTCATACTAAATAAACTCCTTAATTTAATTATACTCCGTACCTTCAGACTCTCCTTGATAGAAAGTAAGTATCATAGTGTAAGTAAATCTCAAATCCAATAAGAATAATAAGCACAATTATAGCTCCACTAATTAACGTGGACATCAAATTGGACATTGCGTTTCGCTTTAATCAACTAATTTAGGAAATAATATGTGCATTAAATAGTGAGAAAATTTATTACCGTATCTTTGGTTATACATTTGACATGTGAAATACAAACATAAGTGTTAAATCTTGAAGTCAGTATCACAATATAAATATATACATATACATATGTTTTAATGTTTTTTTGTTTACATTTAATCAATATATATTAGATAATTAAAATAAGACAACATGTAACGTTCTCAAAGTGCAATAAATTAAATTGTATCGTGTAGTACATACATACAAATTTTATTTAATCATTGTAAATGTTATGCTATTGTCACAGATTGGAAATTTCTAAGGTCGGTATTCACAGTCAGTTCTTATATTTAAGATCATCTTAAGTACAGTTTTATATGGTTCTAAACCAATCACAGGGTCGTATTAGCATCTTAAGACATTGCTTAAAACGGTCTTAAAATAAGAACTGACTATGAATACCGGTCTAAAATTCCCGATATAAAGATGATGGAAGACTGAAAATCTATTAGAGAGTGTCTTCTTGTTGAAACCACTCATAAAAAAAGAATTATATTAAGAGCGCGTATAAATAAAAAAATAATTTATTTTAATTATATATCTATAAAAAAATGTCTAATTGTAAGTCTAATAAGCGTAAGTTGAATACCTGTGTTAGTTCTCTTATCACATACAGTTATATAAAGCGCAACTTTCATATCTGTATTCGCGCTGTATGTTTAGTCCAGCCATCATACAGCGCTGACTTTCAGGAAATATTTAACATTAAACTTTTAACTTTTGCAGCTAAAAGCTGGAGCTAAACCCGTAGCTCGCGATATTATTAAGCAGAGATATTGATTTCCATTAAAATCGTAATGTTATTTTGGCTCCTATTAAGATGTTCTTCCGCGGTTGGGATATGTCGGCAGTACGATTTCTTCCTCAGGCGAGTGCAGATAACGTCGGCTTAAATTGATGACAACCATGATACAACACAGGAGCAAAGGACCAAAAATTGCTCCTTCCACACCTAAACAAAAGATTCCACCCGCTATCGATAGGCCCGTCAGATAAGGATGCCCGCCACTGAAATAAATGGAGTGCGTGCAGAGACGATGCATAATTGAAAATGTACATACATGATTAGAACATACTCTGAAGAATTTTACCCTTTAATCTCTTTATAAAATTCCGTCACTACTATGTTACATGGCAGGAAATGGAAGAGAAAGAAGGTGACAGCAATCATCGAGCCACGAGTGAACCAGAGTTCTATGGCAGCCGGGATGCAGGCAAAGTACGCATCTAAGAAAGGAACTGCTCCCAACATGGTCGCGAGGGCTGACGGTAAATAAACAATCTTCACTTGGAACAAATTATGTATAAACCATGTCCACATGCCGAAGAAGGAGGCAAGTTTAAAGGTGGCCGCAAACACTCCGATTACCGCTTCTTGTAACGCTACAGCAAACCTAGAGAAAATGGATGTTGTGTCTCTGAATATACACATCGCGCGCGATAATGATGTCCAATTAAAGATTAACTCGATCACATTAATTGATCGAAGATTAACTTACCCTTCTACGGGCAGCGTGCTTATTAAAAGGAAATATTTTTATAAAATCTAAAATATTACGTAAGAAAGGGAGAGCATAAATCAAATTTCAGATGTCGGGCAGTTACCTGTGACAACTAATAGGACTAAACATTGTTGTCAATTCGATGGGTTTATAAGTCTTATCGCTGGAACTGAGCAAGTAAAATAAAGTTGTAAAGAAAACGACCTGAAAAAGTAGATTATTACATCTCATGTCTTTTCTTTTCTTTCCTGAAAATAAAACTTGACGGAAACACGCTGCATACCATGCTGAGGACAAAATTAAGTACGGCCGATCCACTCATGAGTACGATATAGAACAGCTCCGTGAAAACTGTCAGTATCACAGACATGTTGCCTTTGACGATGCCCCAGAGAGAGTCAAGTACCGACATCAAAATGCCAATGTTCTCTTTGGCAAAATTTTGTATACTAGTCATATTGAAGAAATCTAAAGAGAGAAGCGATAGCATTACATTGTATTATATACAAAGTAGTTCTTATTATAATAGAATCAACGTAATTCTAGGTGAAAAAGCTTAAAAAACTTGTCAAGGCAAAGTACTTACGTAGGGGCGTTTTTCCGAAACTTTCTTTGAGGCTCTCCCAAGCGCTATACGCAGACATGACATCTACAGTAGGACCTACGAGTTGCGGATCCGTACTTGACATCATCCACGCCTGATAGAGACGATCCCAGAGCTCCAAGACCTTCTTCTCCATCTGCTCTGCTTTCGCCGGTTCGAGATCTTTCACGAGGCCTCGAATCTGAATAGAGCAAGTTGGCAAGTAAGCAAGGCGTTTGCGAGTGCAAAGACGAGAAGTAAACAAAGTAAATCTCACTCCATCCGATATAGCGCTTCGTCCATATGTATAAGCGTTATCTAGAACACTGTTAACGGACTCTTCCCACTTTTCCGGAACCCAATCGATATCAGGATTGTTCATCAAAGTAGAATTCAGGATCTCACCCGTTACTTGAACGAGATGCATGCCTTCCGCGTAGATCTAACAGATAAAACTAACGATAGAATCGACTGTCATCCAATTATGTAACAATATAGTGATACGTATATTGCGACAATGATGCTGTAATGTTTTAGTGTTTGCTGGGAACGAATACAACGGTATGTCGCGTACCTGTATCGTGATGAAGATAGACGCGCAAGTGGTGAAAATGATCAAGCCTAATATCACGGATATAGTCGCTACCGCATTGACGGAACCTTTGAGAACGTTTCTCAGCTTCTCGTCCACGATGATGGATATTTTGTAGAGACCTCTGATATTGGAGGGAACAAGCGCCTGATGTCGTTCCATGCACCACGACTTGAGCGTTCGTCGCGTCGAGTCACAGTACCCGAGTATCATTTCCCAAAAGCCGAAATAACTGCCCAGCTGTTTGACGACATAATATCCCAGCGGGATTATCAGAACGTGCGCGATCCACCTGTGCTTCCAGAGGAGCATCCCGGCGCAAGAGTACACAGCCCCATACATGTACTTGTCGGTGTCTATCTCGTGCTCCTCCATTTCCAGAGACATTCGTAAATCGGCCCTTATCTTGCCGAGCATGTAACGGTCGCGTAATTTCCTGCGAGTCGCAGAATATACGCTACGCGCGGAGGACAGACCGGCGTCCGTGTCCAAGGATATTGATTTCACGCCGAGTCTCGACGCGCCTCGCAGTCCCTCGCTCTTCGTCGCATCGGCGTCGGATCTTGCCGCGTCTTCTCGAGGGCGAATCGGCGTGTCCACGCTCTCGCCCTCCGGAATACAGTCCTTCGCCCGCTCGTCGTCCTCCGACGAAGCTGACTTCTCCTCCGGCGGGCTCGGCAAGAGGTCGTTGGTTAACGCGAGACGCGCCGCCTGCGAGAACGTCAACTGCCTGCCGTTCAGCTCGTGACTGTCCATAATGAGAATAACTTGATAAACAAATCCTATTGCGCACAGGATTTGCAGAGCGATGAAGACCAGGACTCGGTAAGCCCCGGCTATGCTCGACAGCGACATGCTGATGATGAACCATATGACGAAGGAGGCGTAGCGGAAACGGGCCGAGTTGGACGGTGTCCAATAAATGTACAGAACCGTCAGATAGCCGACGAGGATGGTAGAGACCTGCAAGATGAAATCAATTGAGCGTTCAAAGAGGCAAGAGTCGACTATTCGTGACTGGACTAGAAATAGAGGAAACGGCCTGGCGAGATTAATGCTCTGTCTACACCGGAGGATGATTCTGCTTGTGGCTCACCCAAATACATAGCGTAGACGGGTAAAAGTCATATCCAAGTCTAGTAGTAAGAAAAGAGTAGTCAGCTGAGCCACAATTAGGATTATCCTCCGGTCTAGACAGGGCAAAACCTACCATGTAGACGTTGCACATCATGATGAAGAATCCCGAAACAATGGTGAAGAACTGAAACATCCTCCAGGCGAGATACATCATGACGTTAGGGGTATAATGATACGCGGCTGCGACCAGCAATGCCAGCAACGCTGCCGAGACGATGCTTCTGATGTGCGCCCGGAGGAAGGAGCCGACTCTCTCGGCGACATTGTCGAATATGTGGACGGGCAGCAGGCCGACGTCGACGATCAGCGGGGTCCGCGACGCCTCGACCTTGGCGAACCACGACTGCACCGCCGTGACCAGCGAGCACTTGAACGGGAAGAGGACGGAGCCGCAGAGCAGGGCCCAGATCAGGGGCTTGACGAAGGGACTCAAGATAATGTAGAGGCCGTAGACGGCCGCCGAGACGAGGCACAGGAAGAAGAGCGCGACAGCGTTGTAGAGCCCCTGTTTCAAGGCCGTCTCCTGGCCCGCGCTGAAGCCCGACAGCATGTTGAGGAGGTTATCCATCGGTGACCGAGTGTTCTCCATCGTTCTTATATATGTTGCGGTATTAACTATATAATAACGATAATAATAACTGGTTGCTTTGACAAGGGGCGTTCACGCCGTTTAAGCCGTTGTCGGGACGTCCTTGTGAATCCTAGCTACGAGAAAGCGCATCTTTTCAGGAGGGACAAGAGGGAAAGCCTCACGACGCTCACGCAGACCTCGAACACTACCGATTGACAATTACCAGTTACCGCACGGCGCACAGCCGGCACAGATATGGCATGCACGCTGCTCGATACTGTATACATGAGGTAAATTATAAAAGCCTAGTTCATCCCGAATAATATATTTTAATTATAGTGGTATATATTCAAATCGAATTGAACGAAATCTAGCGAAAATAAAAATCAGAGTGTAAATCAAATGTAAGGGGGAATGATAAAAGTTTTGTTGTTTTGTTCACGCTTCTACAATTTTCGTCCCTTACATTTTTAACTTACGCTTCGAATTTTATTTTCGTCAGGGATTATATATTTTTATTACTATATTGTAATTGTCTTTTATTCAATATCTTAATTTAGTTTCTTATTTTGTAGATGGCACTTGAGAAAAGATCTTTAAAAACGGCAAAAAATTTTCGTTAATTTTCCTTCTTCAATAATCAATCATCTTCCAAGAAGAAAAAAACGAAAAATGCCTTCAGTGCGTTGTATGTCAAGGTAAAAACCTGAGAAAAAAATTTTTCATATTTTCATATTTACATATATAATTAGTCACAAACTTCACTTAAAAAAAAAAATAAAAGTGTAAAAATTCTTTTAATTCTTATTATTTGTCTGGTATATAAGTAGAAAACATCAAACATATATGGACATATTTTGTATATAATTATAATGTTTATGTATATAAAATATGTTCATATAGGTTTCCTTTCTCTTGTATAATCTTTGTTCATATAATTTTCATTTGATAAGATATTTTATGAGCTACATATGTACATATAAGCAATTCTTGTTATATTTTGTTACATTTTGCACTGTAATATATTTTATTATATTATATTACACTTGGGATGCCGTCCTAACATGAGTAATTAGTAATGGAAGGGTCCCGAGTTTAAATCCTAGCCACATCCCACATACAATTTTCAGCGGAAAGTCACAGAAGAACTTTTGAAGTTTTAGGTGACATCAAGGACTGAAACGAGCCCTACTCACCCATCTTACAACTACTATATTACATTTAATTGTACAAAATATATAACTGTGTTATATCTTTAATGTAGGGTGTATAGCAGAGTAAACATTTCATGTTTAAAATGAAGAGATTCTTTATTATTTATCGCTCGAAAAACTATACATTTTAATGAGATAATGAATACGGAAATGAATTTGTAGATGCGTGTAAATCTGGCGAGACGACTTCGGTGAGAGTTCCGTGGAGAGAGAGAAATGGACAGAATCGCGAAAAGCGCGTGGCTTATATTCCGCTCTTATTTAGCCGAAATTGCCTTGTATTCAGGCTACTCCATCTTAAATGCCTATTCACAATGTATTGATAAAAAATGTATTTAGGAAAGTCGCTTGGTTTCTACTATTTTCTGGTTTTGAAATACAGGATATTCCATTTTAAATGTTACTAAAATACATCAATAACGCATTTTTTTTTAAAGAGAAAAGTTTTAGGCAGAAGTCGCTTGGTTTCCATTTTATGATTCTCTCGAAACCAAGTGACTCTTCTGGCTAAAACTTTTCTCTTTAAAAAAATGCGTTATTGAATAAAAAAATGTTCCTAAAATACACTTTGATGTATTTTAGTAACATCTAAAATGAAATATCCTGTATACATATACACAAACGTCTCAAAATCATCAAATATCCTCTCGATAACAAATCTTTTTGGTCAATTTGAAGACATCTATAAATTAGAGACAATGTCGAGGTATCAACAATTTTCAAGTTGTCGAGCGATTGAAAAGACGGACTATTCGTGAAAACTCTGAGGAAAGAAAACTCTGAGTTGAGTAAGTAAAAAAGTTGCAGTCTTTGAACTTTCAGGTGATTTATTTTTTAGATTTAGCTTTTTACATAGCGTCACATGTGATGCTAACTGGAAAATTGTGATAAACATTGTCTCGCTTTTGTTAAAAAAAAAAAAAAAAAAAGACTCGAATCCAAATTGTCGAAGAATCCGTCACTAAAAAGATATGCGGTGATTTTGGGATACTCTATATATGTCACTAACGTGTAATTGATAAAATTTTTCAGCCTCAAAATGTCCAAGTCCGCCGACAGCATTTATCATGGATTTATGCGCATGCGAATACAACGATGTATCTAGAATGTTGTAAAGACAAACGAAACGGCGCGTCTACCGAGCTGACAAATATTCGCAGACCTGTGGAAACGTTGCATATCGCACATAACGTCGACGCGATAATTAAAATGCATTAGAGTTAAGCTCGATTCGACGTATTGATTTTATTACAAAGAATGAATCTCATATAACACGTTCGATTTGTGAAATTTATTCGCAATTGGAGATCAGTCTGTGATACATTCATCCTGCTTGCGCCACATTTTTCCCTTACGCTTAATCTTAAATGCAGGAAACGTACAGAAGCGTAACTAAGAGAAAGAGAGAGAGAGAAAGAGAGAGAATAAATGATGTTTATTACACGATTTGTGCCACGACTAAAGCTCATCACATACGAATTCGTACATGTGATACATTTAGATCGATTATCGAATATATTATTGATAAAAATGGTCGCATCGTCTGGAGAGAGGTAGAGACAGACAGAGAAAAGAGAGAGCTCGAAAGAGAGAAAGAGAGCCAACAATCCTCCGATTCCTCCTTCTTCTTCATTTCCGTTACAAGTACATCGAGATGTAGCAACATTTAAGATAGTTATACATTGCGTCAAGCGGATAAGCGTTTGCCTACCGATCGTCGTGCGTCCGTGTCTTCGGTCATGAGCGGCATGCACAGGGTCGTTTACGGAACATCTGGATAACGAGAGCGTAAGGTTGCGGGAAAGGTTCTTTTGTCAACTCGCCGGCGTTACCAAGCCAAAAATACGTAGCACGGAGGGGGGGGGGGGAGGGGACAGTTCTTGAGACGAGGTTTTGAAATCCCAGTTGATCTGAAAGTTCAAGTCGTAATAAACTCTTATCTCATATATTAAATCAAGACTTTGATCCTTGGAAAACTAAATTGTATTAATACAGTTGATCCACGATATGATTCGAAAGCATTAAAATCATTTTTGTCACAACGCTAATAGATAGAGAGATAATACCTGGGATACCTCGCCTTGATAACGCCGGGTCGAACGGTCAATCAGGGTGTCTGTATCCGCATACCTTCTCCGTGAGCTTTTTTCCAATTTCCTAACCAATCCTGATCAGCTGCAGTCGTATTACGTACGATATTACGATAATCATAGCGCCACAAGCGAGAAATTACGTCAATCTTTTTCCTATCCTACTAAACAAGACAAATAAGGTTTTTGTCCACTCTGTGAAATGGAGCTTGCGAATATAATGTACAGTAGAGAAGTCGAGCGGAATCCGTCCAACATGAATTTTTACAGTTAATCCGTGCCGGATTGTCGTAAAACTATTCTGCAAAATTTATTAATTATGATAAGGGGGGAAAAATAATTTACCTCGATTTCTTCTATTTCTTCTTTCCAGGACCTTCAGTTATTGTTTATCATAAACGAGTATACAAGCATGTAGAGAAAATGAATAAATGTGAAAAATGTTTTTTATAGCTGGACCTTTTATGGAAAAAAAATAGTTTATATAAACAGTTTATATAAATAATTTATATAAAACAGTTTATATAAATTATTGACTCATTTATACATTTCTCCTGATTGTGGAAATATTTGTACATTCTTATAAAATCATTTTTACAACGATGTCGAATGATACGACTAACACAATTTCTCGCTCTTGCCGTCACAATCCAACGCAATGAATCAGGAACCATAGTTAGACGAGGTGCTATCTTAGTGCCATTTTAATCGGCAAGCTCGACGATTATGAAAACGCTACGTGCTGAAAGTGTCCGCAGTGTATTTTCAACCGGAAATAGATATGTGTTAGCTTAAATGTTTAGCACTTATTGGAAGCGATTCACGATCGACTGTTCATTCGTGATGTGAGATGTCTTTGATTTTGAAAAAGCCAGACAGTGACGTAGAAAAGTTGCAATCGGTTACAGCAGCAATTGGTTGCGTCTGCGATGATTCTCAACTTATTGTTAGCAAGTAATAGACGGCGCGAGCAGTGATCGAAGCGAAAATCAACACGATATCACCACGCGCTTACCACCGGGATCGGCGCCGTGAAAAATAAATAAATACCCTAGCAAACTCCATTATAATCCTACGTTATCAATTCGCTAAGAACTTAAATTTCTAATGCTCTCCGTACAAATTATAGATTTCTTCGGTATGGATTAAGTTTTGCATCATGTTCAAACTATGCGTTAATAAACTCTCCCGTTTATCTCTCTTTCCTATCGTGTACGAGCAATCGCGTATAAATAGTAATACTTCTTGCATCAAAAGAAAAAATAAAAAGGGAAAAAAAATAAAAAAAGAAACAGCGCAGAAGATTGACAAATAAGAATTTAACGAGTAATTTTCTCTGAAACCATGTTGACAAAGAATAGTAAAAATACATCGAACGAGACACAGTAAAATAAAACATATTTTAGATAGCTTGATAATTTTAAAAATATTAATTGTAGAAAATGTTTAAAGTACAAATTTCGATATACCACAATTGCCGAGAGACGACATTCCTGCTCAAACTGATATTTTATGGAATACTGATTTATCGCGATTTATACGTATACGTACGTCTACTTTGTATCGTACGACGTTAAAATAAACAAAAGAACGAGCGTGTCAGTAAAGAGCACCTAAAGAAATTTCGACCAGCCATCAAACGTACTCTCTTATTTGTTTATTTGAATAATTTCTTAAAACCCTGTGATTCCCTTCAGCACACACACAAGTATATAGCGCGAAATCGTCGAAATGATCAGCAGCGTCAACAAAGTTTTCTGAGAAATGCCAACGCGTTTAAAAGTACTCCCAAGATTCAATAGAGCCACATAATTACGCTTTCCGAATACTGGATGGTTTACGACATAATTGCACGTAAAATGCACGTGTGTTTCTGCCAGGAGAGACGAGTAATTCTATCTCACAGCACTAACGAACGTTTAGATGAAGAAAAAAAAAAAAAAAAGATCATTCAGTCCAGATACGGCGATACGCGACTCCTCGAGTTCATGTTCGAATGTAATTTGTGTCGAGTAACGAAAATATCTTATTCTCCTATATTTGGAAAGTAAAGTCGCGATTTCGTAATACGTACATACGATACACGGTACATGCGTATATATCGTACTAAGTCCGATTTCGAAGGAGCGCAAAAGACACACCGTTAATTAAATTCTATCGGCGTAAAGGATCACATGCAGTTACAGGTCGTAGAATTGGTCGTAGTAATTCCGTACGTTATTACGCTGTCTAGAGAGCACCCCGCCTGCGTTCCACTGCAGTCACGCGCGATTAATTAATTACTCTTGCTTTGCACTTGCACGATCGTCTGAAGATCGACGATGGTCTTCTCCAGCATCTCGAGCCACGAGACGTTGGTCAAGGAGCAACGTAACTGATTTGTACAACTGTTGGCGGTGGTGACCAAACTTGGTGGCGACACAGCGTCGCTGATGCTGGTGGCGATGGTCTCCGCCTGAACGTTGCCCGACTTGTGCCTGGCGCTAGCGGCGACCTTGTCGTCCCCGGAATCGGAAGACATCGTATCGTTTGCCGCGTCCGCCTTGTCCATCTCGGTCTCGGAGATGTTGTTCTCCGTATCGATGTCCTTGATCGGCGCGCACAGATCCCCGTCAGCCGGCTCGCTGTCGCTGCACAACTTCCGTCTCTTGGACGGCGTTTCCATTTCCGGCGACGCACGGCTCTCCTTCACTGTAATAGTCCGCGTACGCGACAACAGGGTCTCTAGGGCCGGTAGGAGGCTGGAGGGCGGTTTCAGTCTCGTGCTACTGCTATAAACGAGAGCTAAGGCGCGCAAATCACCGGTCAGTCTATGCGCCGACGCCTCAACGTCCACTGCTTCCACCATCGTCGTCAGCGAGCTGACCAGATTGTCGATGAGTAAACACGTTTGCTCGGTCAACACGTGATTGGCTAGCTTTGGAAAGAAGGTCTTGAGGAAGGCGTGAATCGCCGGGACTCCCAACGACGATCTCTCGTCCAGCAGCACGGCGTCCACGTAGTCCACCGTGTAGGAAGAACAAAGGAGAGACGCTATGTGCTTTCGGTCGATGTGCGTAGCGGCGTGCACGTCCAGCCACAGCCTGGGGAACAGAGCCAAGTGCAAAGGTACACCTGCAAGCGTAAGAGTTGCGTGAGTTAGGACTCACGATCGGATCTCACCATCACGATCGCACCTCACTCGTACTCTCTCGTACACTCACCTTCGAATCCAAGCATAGCGCTCAAATTCACTAACGAGTCTGTCATACAATCGTTATTAATCGCTAATCTGCACATTACATCTATCAGCTCGTGATAAGGTAAATAAAATTCAAGCAGAGCGCTGTCGTACTCCGGGTCTACTCCCTTTGACGCCTCCAGCTGGGAGTGAGGTACCGCCATTTGTACCATCGGCCTGGCGGGCCTCGTAGGCATCTTTCCGGGCGGAGTGGATCTTCTTGGGAGATACGGCCCGGGGGGGACAGCGGCATGGGACTCTTGAAGAGCTGCGTGGCAGTGTGAGAGCAACGGTGCTAGGATCAGTATTGCTTCGGCAGGAACGAGCATGACGAGCTCTTTCAAAAGATCTATAGCCAGATTTCTCATGTCCGGCGGATTATACGTGTTCAATAGCGTCGCCAGTTTACGCAGGGCATCGGGCCACTCTTTGCAATTGGCCAGTATGTTTCTAGCGTCCGGCCCATCTCTCGCGGTACGAACGCATCGCACGAGTTCAACGATAATAGCGATCAACTCGGCCAGATCGCCGGCAACGTGGCACGCCGTCGCTTCGTGATACATGATATGTAGCATGTGAAACGCTTCGAGCGCCATGCTTAAGCCGCCGTTGTAGACTACGTACAAACGATCGTCATCCGACTCGATGAGAATTCTGAAGAAAAGAGCACACAGATGATCGTTACACCTCGGTTTTTTCCATTTTTGTATTATTTTTGCATTATGTATATTTTACACCTTTTGTCTCAAAAGAGTATATTTAAATATATTATTCTCTTCTATTGAAATAGTTACTGATATTTTAGCGTACCGAAAAGCAGAAATGAGAGTTGCCCAACACGAACGACCGTCGAGTCCTTGTAAATAAGAGGACAGGGTGCCCCTTCTGAATGACGCGATCTCTGCCTCTTCCTGTTCCGTTTGATCAGGATGTCTCGCGACTAACAACTGCATCAATTTAAATAGTTCATCCACTGCCTGTGTGGGAGAAAAAAAAAGAAATTAAATCATATTGAAAAGTGGAGTAAAACTTTCTCTTAATGAATCGAAAATTCATACTATATAATAAAAATAATGCTCATCTCAAAGCTTAAATTTATGAAAAGCTTACAGTCGAATACTGAGTAGGATGAGGAGTGATGTTTTTAAAAGCCCATTGAATATTCTGATGCGCGGCCAACTGTCTTGTAAAAGTACGCGACTGCTGACAACAGAGCCTCAAAAGACCATAGTACGCGGGTAGCATAACTCTGTTAAACAACACTACATCCTGGTCTTCGTGATCAGCTCTAAAAATAAGAAATATTCATACATTAGAAATGGCATTTTTATGTTGGACAATGTCAACTCTTTGCATTCAGTTACAATCTTTAGGGAAATCTATAATGTCTTATATATCTCGCTACTATTACACATTATTCTCATGAAGAAATGATAAAAAGTTTTAAAATTGATGCAACTGCGTGATATGCAAATAAATGCAGAGAGCGTGAAAGAAAATAAGAACAAGAATGTAACGCTTACAGTATGTAATTAAATGCTATATTTTTAGTTATGTGCGGATTGTGAAGTATCATAGCGACATTCTCGGGACACTCGGAGCAAACGTGATACCAGAACAAAAGTACCGCTTGCTTATTATGATGCACCGGAATGCTTGGTTCCGAAAGTTTCGGATGGAACAGTGTCCACAGATCGTTAAGATATTGGCCGAACTGCAAAACAAAGCAATATTATTAGACTCATATCTCATGCTAGAGCTACAACGAGGCCATTGTCGATCGATTTACTCACCATTAATTTTTCGGTTTTGGAGACTACGCAGTATGTGAGCAATGCAAAGTAGGCAGTGAGCTTCATTGTACCGTGAGTTTGTATGTCGATGTAATGTCGCGCAGGCTGAAGCAGTCTCAAGAGTGCCGTGTATATCTGATGCAGTATCAAAGTAGCTTCGGGCGACAGTTGAAGTTCTCTGGACGCGTTGCAGCCTAAACCGAGGCGATGAGCGCTACGATAGCCCTGTCTAAAATGTGTCGATGGGACTAGTGATACCAATAGAAAAGCGGCAGCTGAGCGCACCCTTTGATTAGAATGCTCGAGAAGGTAGTGTTGCAGCCATGTGTTGAGCTCCTGCAATACCCAGGCGTGTGCCAGTTTGCTTCTCGTGACCGCGAGAGCCAGCCACTCGAGCGCACCGTGCGGAGCGACTCTCGCCGCTTCCCAGACCCTACCGAGAATCAGTTGAGTCATGCAGGGCAGCCCACTCAACCCTGAGCTCTCCGTCAGCAGCGTTAACAACTTGAAGAACGGCTGGCACATGTCGGTGTGCTTCATTATCGCCTGAAATATCATTGTGACGACGTGTATCGCCAATCTGTCGTTCCAACGGCACAATGACTGAATCAAGTTCCTCGTTTGAGTGAGATTTATGACATCCCGCGTCTGCTGATACAAAAAGGGAAAGCCTTTGCCGCCCGCTACGGCACTTAGATCCGACGGCGACAACGCCAGTCTGTGATCTTGCCCTCTACTGCGCTCGACCAGGTACGCTATCAGCGTGATCATCTTGTCCAACGAGGCGGGCCGGAGCTTCTCCGAAGGCACGGTCACGATCTCCTCCTCCTCTTCCTCCTCGCTGACCGCGTCAACGAACTCGTGCGTCTTGTGCCCGAGATAAAAGTTTACCATAGTGGAGATGGCCTGCACTCTGATTAGGAAAACCGCCTCGTCGTCGCCCATCTTGCTAAACTCGTACAAGAAGCTAAAGTATTCGGTGAGATGCTTAAGGTGCTGCTTGGCGTGCTCCATGAGTGACAGCAACATCCTGACGAAACGTGTGACGCAGGATCGGGTGCCGACTGTGTTGACCGTGTCGTTCTCTTCATCACAGAGAAGGTACAAGGGTGCTTGTGTAGCGCGCAATCTTTGAATCACATGAATGCATAGCCGTTGAAACATCTGTCTGACCATCTGATTAGGGCACTTGACTAGAATCTGAATAGGCCACCACGAGTCGCCAGCCATTCGCTCGAGGAATCTCGCACACGCGCCGGCCGAGCCGTTAAACTGTTTCGTCAACAACTCCACCCATTGCACCATCGTCGGCTTCTCCTTGGCATGTATAAACGTCTCCATGAAGAAGGATGTGGACAACTCCGCGGACATTTCCGTGATATCCGGCTGCACGGAAAGCAACGTCTGCGGGATGTAGCCACATACTTGCCACATGAACCCGAAATACGTGTGTTCGAATATATTCTTGTCTTGCAGAAAGTGCATGTTGTCCTGCCAAATCCAGTCTTCGAGCTCCTTGTTGAGTTCCAGCGGCGGCAATTTGTTCACATTATTGCGCACCAGCGAAGAAGACGACGAGGAACGTCCAGTATTACCGTCGGTACTGTCGGTGACTGGACTCGAGACAGTCGCCTCTTCCTCTTTCGCTTGCTCGCCGGGATCGGCACACCATTCGTAAAACAACATGTATGCCGAGTTGGTCTTCTCGAAGCTAAAGTCCATGAATTTGTCCGTTACCGAATCGTACGTCTTACTGGTCATCTCGCCGCCGAAACATTCGGCCGCAATCTGATTCGGGTCAAACGGCTTGACCTCGGCGTCATTGAATAGAAACCACTTGTCCTTGTTGGGAGACGTGCGATCCCGGATGAAACTGTAATAATGCCCACCATCCGCCGTACCGGTGTGAACAGTCACACCGATCAAATCGTACTGATAATGTTCCTCTTCCCCCTGGACTGCGTCGTCCAACCTGGACTGTCCATCGTTCTCGGATTTTCTCTTCTCGGACGCTGCCTTCTTCTCATCCTGATAGTGCTGGGGCATGAGCTTCTTCTCAACGTAACCGGACATGTCCAGTCGGAGCGGAAAACTGAAGTGCGTGTTGACCTTCTCCTTCAGCATGGTGCCCATGTTGAAGGTATAGCGCATCGTATTGAAACACAATATGTGCGGCAGCTTCTTGAAGCAGGCTCGCTTTTCGGCACGCGCCTTCTTGCCGCATTGCGAACACGTATACATGTTGTCGCCCTCCAGCGTATCCTTGACCGTGACCTCGTCCAAGCTCTCATAGAGATTTCGCATATCTGCCACTTGGCATCGGACGGTGTAAAACTCCTCCAAAGTCCTGCTAACGTGCTCGCAATCAAGCGACACGACGTTGTTGGATATCACGCCGCAGAACAGCGTCTTGACCAGAGTCTTTAGGTCGGACGTCATTTCCTCCAGCTTGGAAACGAGATCGATGAAAAATTCGGCCATGTCTTTCTGCTCACCGGTGTTGAGCGGCTCGTGGTTCATCGTGTAGACGCGACAAAAGCTTCTCGGATTGTACGCTTTTCTCTCCGATTCCAACAAGTAAGCGAACATTCTCTGCAGCTCCCGCAAGGTCAACTGATGCTTATTCGCACGACTGCAATCGGCGCCCAGGATAGAAACACGCGCCTGTGGCATCATATACAGATGCTGCATACAACTAGCCATGTAACATGTCGCGCCCAGATTCGTCAGGCCCACGTAGCCGCAATCTGAACGTCCGTCCTCGTGTGGCCAGTAGTCCCATGGATACGGGGAGTGCGGTCCGGGACGGTGCTGGGCGAGCAGCTTCTCGTGTAATATCCTGTAATTGTCGGGCGCAGATTTCACCAACTCGACCAGGAGATCGAAAGCTGCCGATCTGGATGCTTGGCTCTTACACTTGGGCACGTGCTTGCTTCGCGGACTGGGCAAGGCGAACAGAAAATCAAATACTTGATCTAATAAATTCTGACCGATCTTGCCCTGCTTGCAGGGTGGATTGTGCGTCATTATGTTACACGTGAGATTGATCAATCCGACCAGAGCGTCATCCTCCACCGTGTTATGTCGTGTCTCGAGATGCTCTCTGTTAAGTACAGAGTCGATCACTCGAATGGCCAACGCCTCGAGATCGACCGTCGTGCCGGAAGTGTCATCCGCCGCACTTTCCCGGATTGCCTCGTCTGGAAGAGAATCCACCAGACGACACACCAACCAAAAATAATCTTTACAGGCAGGCCCGTACGGTTCCTTTCCTTCATCCAAAACGGTGTGTAGGTGCAGCGGTAGATCTGGCTTGCGATGAGATGGTTGCATAGCTTCGGCGATCACGAGATGTTCCAGTAGGGTGTTTAACATGGGGACGATCAGTCCTGGCATCTGATCCGAGCTATCGTCCTCCGCGCCAGTGCTGCCCAAGCATAGTCTGTATAGAGCCGTGCATACCTCGCGTCTCACTGCTGGTTCAGGATCCTCCAATATCAGTCTGCGCAGCCATGTTTTTCCAAACGGCTCAGACGACGAGAACAGGTACTGTCTGACTGCCGGATCGCTGTGCACCCAACAGACTAACAGCGCCATGGCGTAGTGTATCACTTGGGATCGGCCAAAGAGTCCCGTCTTGTAGTGATTCGGATCGAGCGGCAGCGAAGCGTCGTTTAGAATACTCGTTATCCTTGGCATCACCGTGTCGACATTCATCATTCTCAACATCGCTTCGCTTAGCCTGGGCACGAGCAACGGCTTGTCCGCCTTGTTACGCTTTTTCTCTTCCTTTATGACGCCGAGGTGACAAAGTTGTTTCAACAGACTGGCAAGACAATCCTGCTGCCACTCACTGCCATCTCCCTGTTCCAAGCAACCCGACATAAAGATGTCGAAAAGGTAGCGGAGACCACCGTACTGCACAAACAGGCTGGACCACGCTACATCTTTTTCCTTATCATCATGATTGTCATCCGCATCGCCGCCGCCTTCGTGCGCCGTCGTCGATACGGTGGGATTACTCAGCGACGGCTGATTCGTCGCACCTCGCCGACTCAGAGACTCGACTATATAAAGCGAATACATCAGCTTTTGCGGACTTGCTGGATCGAGCAATTCCTGCAGAGAAGTCTCGCCGAGCTTCTGGAATCCTCGCAACAGAGTTGGACTTGTTGGCAGCAAGGTGAGCGTATCCCAGACTCTTCTCGAGAGCACTTGTGCCTTTGTATGAGGAATTTCTTGGCCTCCCTTCACAGTCGTTCTCATGGCGCTGAGCGTTCTCATAAGCGTGAACAGCTGCTCGAAATATTGCGGTCGAAGTAACAGCAAAGTAGGCAAGGACTCTCTGGGCGGGGGCGGTAACAACGAAGGCGAGTCCATGTCTCGTTTGCTGCAACGGCCGCCGTTACCTCTACTGGCGCCGGGTGAGATAAATACCAATTGTCCATCCTTAAAGCCCATCTCCTGCAACGTCTTCTCGTCGTATTCGATAGTCAATTCCTGACCTTGAGTAATCATCCTGATGGGACCGTCGGTTAGCAACGATCCTAAGACCGATCCACTGTTTTGTGCAGCATTCGAGGAAATCGCCGATTTCTCTTGAGCGTTCTGCGTGTCGTCCCACCATTTGGCGACTTCGGCTCGCAAATCTGCAACATAGTCGGTATTGAGAAGAGTAAAACTCGTCTTCTCCGGTATACCAGCGGGCTGCACAAAGATCCTTAATTGCTGGCCTTTCTCAGACGTGTTCATCGCTACGTGGCTGGCGGCACTTCTGCCCTCCAGCACCCAGCGACGCAAGTGATAGGCGTAGCGTTTCCGGAAGGCTTCCAAATGCGTCCTTAACAGAAGCAAAGCGCGCTGTATGCAACGTAGACTAGCCTCCTCGCTAGTCTCGAGATCGGCACTGGCCGCAGCGAGATGCGTCATGCACTGGGATACAAATTCCGCTTCCTGCGTCAGCTGCCGTGACATGTAGTAGCCGTTGAGATATTGTATAGCTGCCATACTGACGTCCGTGCTTTTTGCTTTCAGGGCGATCCGCCACAGAAAGTCCATGCCAACTGAATCTATATCCCTGAGCGGCCTATCCATGTGCGCTGCGGCCAGACGCGCCAAGTTGCACAATTGTTGAAACAGATTCAGGCCTGTCATACTGATAGTTTCCGGCGGTAGACTCGGTAGTTTGCGCATACACAAATGTTTCAATGTGTCCATTCCTAAAGCATGCTGTTCAGTAGACTTTGCTTGGCTGAGCAACCAACTGAAGAGTTCATCCGCGCAGACCGGATCCTGCGATAAGCATTGCCACAATATATCTACTTGTTCGAGATTCAAGCGAAAGCAATCGGGTGAGCCAAGTGGTGAGAAGATTGATGACAGAAATTGTAATCTAACTTGTATCTCCGTTTGATGTGAATATAAATTGCTCTTCGGTCCTGTGCTGGTGTAAGTTTTCAGATTGTTGAAGAAATGTTTCATCATGCCACGCTCACGATCAGCCCAGGTCGTAATCGTGTGCGCGTCCATCGCACCGAATTGTTGGAAGCTCGCGAGCAATTTCGGCAATAGTCTTAGAGACACAACTACGGAGCGATTGATCGCCAAGTTCTCCAAGCAGCCTTCTATAAACTTCATCGGGATCAAGCGATCGACATTAAAACACAAAAGATTGCATAGCGCCTTTTCCGCTTCCAAGGCCAAGCCTTCCCCCAACTGACCTATCTTGTCATCTTGAAGAAGATCCCACAGCAGCGTGTTACCCGGCTTGCAAACTGTGTCCAAATTAAACTGCGAGCTCAATCTCGTGGCCGTTTGCCGAGCGGTTCGCACTTGCGATTGTTGACAGACTGATCTTCTAATTGTCATGGCCGAGTGCGAATGATGAGGGTGATATGCTTGCATTTGGATAGCAGTTAGATGGCGCGCAGCTAATTGAGCCAATTCCTCCTCGCAACCGCTCTCCTCGCCGTCAAAGTCGGCCATATTCTTTTCGCTTTTATTGGATATTCTGCTGCTGTACGAGCCCTCTTCATCCGAAAGCATCTCGTCTAATCCAGAAGGCAAAAATGTCGGGCCAGACGCATGCACCAAGCCAGCAAGCTCAGATATCACCGCACCGGGGCCATCCGCGGCAGCGAGCACACCCGCCACATCACTGTCGTCCTCATCGTGCGAACTGTCTGCCGAATCGGCTGCTCGATCCACGCTGCTATATCCTACTATAGACATGTATTTATTTTTGTTGCGTCTCAACAGAGCTGCCGTGGTTGGGACTTGTTGTTCATTGTTTGGATCTAAAGCCATTGCTTGTTGCTTAACGCGATCCAACGCATCGACACTCTTCGGCTCGTCCAGGGAAGCCAAAGCGTCTATACTACTGTTTAGCGTATCTTCAGTTCTAGTTTTACCGTCTACAAGCAGATCTTTCGACTTTACGTTGACATCTTGACCAACGATATCTTCCAAGGTTTTTTCGACGGCACTTGAAGAGCGCTTCTGCGGTCTCTTTCGCTTGCGCAAAATTTTTCGCTTTTTCTTCTCATGCACGAACATTTCCTCCGTATTAGACTTCTCCGTGTCCGCCTCAGCGTCAGATCCGCTCTGCTTGCTCTTTATCTCGTCTCGAATTACATTTGTCGACGAGTCCTTGGCCAATTCTCTGTTACATTCAAACTTGTCAGAATTCAGGCCCTCAATATCATTGAGACTTGATTCGATGGTGCTGGTTGTCAAATTCTTTCCTTTATAATGTCCTACAACATAATGTACAACAAGCGTGGGTTACATACAAACATAAAAATGTACATAAAGAGTCCAAGATTTCATTTAACGAGCTTAACATACCTTCGCCATCGCTGCTGTAGCCTCTAGGTTGCTTTCTAGGTGATGGTCCATCGGATAGCGTTGGACTCGGTTCCTCCTCGTCGTCCTCCGGGCTGCTACCATCCATGCCACTTGGATCGCTGCTGCTACTTCCACCGACTCCACTGCCGGCACTCCTCAAGATATCTCTATTCTTCATTACCAAACCTCTTGGGTAAGCCGAGCGGCCGGATGTCCAGATAAACTTGATTAAAGCCGACGCTAAAAACAAACTCTGCTCTGTATGATCCTTGGGTTCCAATTTGCCTAGCAAAGAGTACAAGTGAAGTACGGGAGTAGGAGCCAGATGTTTGACCAAAGGCGCCAATAGATCGTAAACTGGACGGCCGCAATGCTTCAATTGTGCCGCTTGCCACATGGTGTCCATGTCCGAGGGTGTAATTCTACCTTCCATAGCCAAAAAACTTAGTATGATGTGACTCTGTTTAATAACTTCTACATGTAAGTTTGGTCCAAATATATGAGCTATGATGTTGTTTTCGGTCAGCCAAGCGGCAAGCGCGTGTCCCACTTGTTCGACTTCGGCAACGGTCTCGCTATTGCAGAGCTCATTAGACGCGGTAATGTGAGCGTTTATTTGAGCTACGCCAGCCAGCCTCATCGTCAGAGTTGTACTAGTAAAATATTTAAATGCCAAATCGAGTCCATCACGATCGAAACTTGGTAATACGGAGTCTATCGGATCCTTCACCGCGTTCCACATAAAATCTAAGTGTAACATACAAAAAAAGAAACGTTATGAGTCCATTCAAATAGAAATAAAGAATCAATTTATATCTTCACAAACACAAATCGATAATATAGTGCAAGCATGTGACCTTTTAGCTTCGGAAACATACCTGCCATGGTCCTAACAGCCGGAGTACGCAATTCCTTGTCCTCTAAACGGCACATGTACTTCATGACGCGACTGCGCAACGGTATAAACAGTTGAATGACACTGGCATAGTTTAACCAAAGTTTCAGATTACAAATGACCGCGACCATAGAATGCGCAAGAGTAACGGGCAAGGTGTTTTCCATGTCGAAACAAGCAGACACCAAATTAAAGCCTCCTTGATGGCAAAATATAGATACCGCGCGGATCAAAGGCGCCGGTACTTCGGGGTCGTGCGGCTCGCAGTAACCACCTTCGTCCTATTAGATACAAAGCAATCGATGTGATCGCTCAGAATTTAGAACGCAAACGAGTAATAAACTGCTGTAAAAAGTTTTACCTTGACAGGAGCTAAAGGATTAATCACCCCGCCGTGCTTCATAGCGATGTAGAGAGGGAAGTTGAGTAAAAAAATTTTCGAAAGGAGGAGAAACAATTTTTCCTTATCGTGCTGTGACCAAATCTGTTTTGCCTGAACTCCCACTTGTGCGTGATCCGCGCTCTCGCCAGATTTTCGCTTATTACTTCTCTCTTCCTCATCCTTCCCATCCTTAGGCATCTCCTTAGCGACATCTCCCTGTTGTTCATTTTGCTGTATAGCTTGCAACTGTTGTAACGTACAGAGTACGATGCTCTGAGTTAGCCTTATAAATCGATCAAAATTTTTAATTTCGCGATAACAGCACATACATTGTCTAGAAAAAGAAAGAGATTATATTATAAAAATAATCATATGATTAAATGTTTCAAGCAACAATGTGTATGAGGATAATTGTAAAATTAAATCGTTTCTCTATGAAGTATTCATTACAAATATATAGAGATATTGAATATGTAGGCATCACTCTTGTTACAATTTGAAAATTTGTTGAAATAACTCTTTCCTGATTTCTTCTTATTTATAATATTCTAAATAAACGTGTTAATTTACTTGTGTGATGCAATTGGATACGCATTATTAATTTAATTTCTGCACACAAGGTAGAGCTTGACTCCAAGAGTGTGGATTATCTTACAGCACAAGAGCAGCTTCTTGTTTAGTTTTACATCCATAGTAAATTAAATTTAATCTTAATTTAACTTATTTTTTATCTTTTTTTAGTTCTAAGAATTAGATTAATAGAAATGGACATTAGTCGCGTTGCAAAAGTGTTAGGTTAGGTTAGGAGCAAATAAGAGCATATAAAAAATGAAGTATTAGAGACCAAAATTAATGTACCTTTGCATCCACTGATTAACATAATGCATTGTCGTGTCGACATCCGTTACGTACAACGTCGCCAACGCATCTTGCTCCTTCGACGACCGCTCATCATCTAGAAAAATAATAATATTAGTCTAGAAGGCAAGTCGAAACAAACTCGAGTTTGCGAGACCACGTATTCCTTTTCTCAATTTGGAATCTTGGATGTCGCGCGACATAAATTTGTGGAATAAATTTTTAAAAAGATCACAAACGTTTCACGCCAGCAAATATCGCTTAGATCACGGAATTAATTGTAAAATCTCTAGGTCTCTAGATTTTCGACAATGCTAACTGAAAGTTTTCGAACAACGTGACATTAGGAATTTTCGGGATTAAGTCGCGTGGTCGCTGAAGAGACGAGAAATAAAATCTCAAATGCTGTAACGAAGATGGTTGATCTTTGATAGGAAAAAGCTGCAGGATATAGAAACATGCCGTGCGAGTGTCTCGGAAGAAAAGCGAAGGCTGGACCCGACGATTAAGGTTATAAGACGCTAGCCCCGCTCGGAGGCGGAAGCAGTTCCCGAGAAGCGAGAAGCGCAGCGATCTCGTGAACGCGGCCGTCGGCCGTTCCCCTCGCGAGATTCCCCGGGGGCGACGGCGAGCCCTCGGCCGAGGAACGAAACCCGCTCGGCTAGGTTAAGAATCGGCTGGGGAACGCTACTGTGCGGGAGCAGATATCCACTTACAGGCGAGCAGAAGATCGTGAAAATCGACGCACACATCGCACATGGTGGCCGGATTGTTTAGCCTAGCGAGAGGCCCCCGGTCACGTCAAGTTCATCACTCGCGCTCACCGACGCACGTTGCCGACTACGATAAATATTATTAAACATCCCCCGTGTGCGCTCACGACTATCCTCTGACGGTCACCATATTGCTTTTTGTGCGCTACACTCGCCGCTCACTTCAGGCGAGGCGCGTCGCGTCGCGTCGCGTCGCGTCGCGTCGCGTCGCGTCGCGTCGTCTCGTCGCCTCGCGTCAGCTCGGCACGAGAAATCGACACGTGTCACGACGCACGGCTCCGTCCCCCGGCCCGGACAATCGCAATCAACTGCAACGCGTGCACGCCGCACCGATCGGACTAATTAATTTAATCGCTCGTCCTCGCGAACGTCATCGTGACAGAAGACAGCTGATCGCCACCATATTGAATCGCGCTGCGCGTCGCGATTTAAAAATCCATTTGCACTTTCCCGGAAGCGGTCTTGCGCGCGCGCGCGCGCGCGCGATCTGCTTTGTGCGCGATGCAACGTAACGCGCCTTAAAAGAACCAACTAATAGCGTTTTCGATTTGCTTGACCCAACTCTCAAGTCGGGTCGAGTCAGATCACAAGATTTAAAGTCGTTTGCTACGTACATGGCGGAATTTCTTTTAACCATCAACATAATTGACAATAATTATACTTTTAATTTGCTATAAATTTCTTACCTAATCCACACAACAAAATGTCTAATAAATGTCTAATAAATGTCTAAAATCGGGTCATAAGACGTCTTTTAGAAATATGCCTAAAAGACGTACGTCTTATGATCCGATTTTAGATATTTATTAGACATTTTGTTGTATAAGTTATTATACCTTATCGCTATAAAAATTATATTGATTGGATTTACTAATTGTAAGAGCTGTTGAGAAAAACAATTTTTCACTATGAGAAGCATTAGAAGTTAGAAGAGCATTAACATAGAGCTTTTTATATTGATGGTTCCTGGACAGCACAAATCTTCCAAAGACATTTCAAAAACATTCTAAGAACGTCCTTATGTTCTAAAAATGTCTATAGGACATGTTTTGGAGATCTTGTGCTGTCTGGATTAGAAGATATTCCGCCATGTACATAGTAGACAACTTTAAATCAAAGTTATGATCTGACTTGATCCGACTCGGGTCGAATCAGCAAATCGAAAACGCTATAAAACGAGAGATTATTGGTCTTTTCTCCCTCTCTCTCTTTGTATTGTTTAAAATATTTCTCTCGCCTCTCTGAACATTTCAGTAAGTGCAATGTTTGTTCGCGGAAAGAATTAATTTTTCAGAGCACTTCGTCTCTTAAATGTGAAATTGATTTACAAAATTCTTTTACAAAAATACGGGTGTCTCGTACTCTGATCTATGGATTTCCAAATCAAGTTTTATCCGTCAAAAAATTTCAATGTTATAATATAAAAGAATTTTGAAATAGAGATATTTTGTCTTCATATGATTTTTTTTTAATTAAATTTATCTAATCCTTCGATCATTGTAAAAATTTTAATATGATCCTCTTGATGAACTTAAGAGATTGGGAACCCTTAACTTATAATATAATATAATGATTGTCCTTGTCGAAATTTACACAATTAGAACTTGATAAGATCCATATTACCAATAGTATTTTCATGCATTCTTTTACGAGATTTAATTTTGAGGATCTTCATTTTGAGAAGAAGGATATAGTTGAAAATCAATATAAGCACTCAAGGCGGTCATAGTTCAAAATGATTGAGACAAAAGGCTTTATATATATATTCCTCATTAAAATGATCTCTCTGCTGAAAATGAAATTATTGCTTCTTTCCATTCACAGCATTTCACAATACGTGTCATAAAATGATTCTGCAAAACGCATATCTTTTGTAGATAGAAATAGAATTTTATAATTATAAGTTCTAAATATTGAGAAAATTATGAAGCAAATTAAGTTATGTAAAAAATAACAAGTAAAAAGAATTTCTTATTATTACTTGAATAATAATTTATTACAATTTAGTTCAATTTTATGCTATAACGATTTTTACAAAATTAATTTCTGAAATGTATTCAGTCATATGTGTGCTAAGATGATTCGTACTATACTAATTATACAATTATTTAAAAATTTATTTTAGGCATCAATTTTTTAAAAATTTCTATATGTTACAATAATTAAATTTAAAATTAATGACTTTAAAAGTTAGATTTAGAATTATTACACAATATATTATACATTATATTTTTTTATATTTTAAAATTAAAATGTTTCTGCATGCGTTCCTATCTGGGTATGTACTTCTTACTACATTTTATATTAATATAATAATGTCGATTGTTACAGCGATTCTTCAAAAGCGAAATGAATTATGTATATCATGGGCCACATTCGGTGGTTTTGTTTTCTCTTTCTATCATATCATGAGTAAGAATGTCAAATAAGATATTAGGTGAGTATCAATATACAATACAAAATTTGTAAAAACAAGCTAATGAAAAGGCGTGTGCCCTATCTTTTCTCTCTGTGATAATTTAAAAAGTGTCAATTTCCTTGCTACGCATCCATGTAACAATTAATGTGTTCGAGATAATTGTATATACGTAAAGAAGCCTACAACTGTGAAAGAAAAGGGTGACAGAGAAAGGAAGAGAGGCACAGAGAATAATCAGAAAAATGATCCTGTAAAGAAATTTTATGTTTGGTGTAGGTGTGTCACTGTTGATAGATGTATGACAGCTGATTTCTTCGCTGATCCCTTTCGAACTGTTTCCCGATCAACTTTTAATGGCGAGTCGTCAGGGTCGTATAACACATTCGAATCCACAGGTGCTTTCCTCAGAATCGTTTTCCTAGTGCACGTTTTCCACAATACACAGACAATCAAGTGTTGAACTGTAATTGTTATGTAATTGTTAAGTTGCAAGTAGCCGTCAATTGGCGATACTTGCGATATTTTATAAACAAATTATAAATTATAATTATTGAGATATATGTCCCATTTAATTTAATTACTTACAGAGTGTATATTTTTAGTACAAGTGTTTGAAGACTTATTCTATATTCAACAGATTGTTCTCTCTCTCTCTCTCTCTCTCTCTCTCTCTCTCTCTTTTTCTCTCTCTTGACATTTAGATATATCCAAAGAATTTTTTATAGCTCTCAAAATGTGCAGAGGAGTCTTTTCAGAAATAAATAAACAAATAAATGGATAGATATTTTGATCATCACAAGTGCTCTCTCTCCTCTTGAATCGACAATAAATAAGGAATGCGGGAATAATATTCAACGGGATGAAAAATGGTGAGAGGATGAGCGGGGATGAACGGCGGCGGGCCGGGGCCCCGGTGAACGGCGCGGACGACCCTGGAGGAGAGGCATCGCACGGAGCGCGCTGGCGTTCGGCGGAGTCTGCAATAAACAAACTCCAGGAGATCTCCAGGTAAAAAAGCGTATATACGTCCGACTCTCTTTCTCTCGCTGTAGCTGCGATCGCGAGGAGTCGCGCTGTCAACGGCGGTCGAGCGGCATCGGGGAAGCGGCGTCGTGCGAGCGAGAACGTGCGCCGAGAGCCAGGGCGTCGCGACTGTGCGAGCAACGGGCCGCACGGAGATGGGCAGCACGGACAAGGCCGTGATCACGGGGTTCATATGCAGGCTCTGCAGTAAGATGAACCGCTTTGTGATCCATATATACGGCGAGGAGGGCGAGAGGATGAAACTCGCCGAGAAGATAAACACCTATCTGCCGATCACGGTACGTTGACGGGTGCCCCCCCCCGTGCCCATTTTCCCTTCCCCTGCGCGTTCATTCCGCCCGATTCCCTCAACACCTTTGATTTTTGCCTCTTCCATGTATTTTGCATTTAATCGACGAAAATGTTTTGATTTGGAGACGATGCAGAAACATCTATCAAAGGAGAATAGAGAAAAATGCGATTCCTTGCACGCCTCTAAAGGCGCAAAGTATGCGTGTGAATTCTGTTGTGTCTTTAAAACTCACTCCGTACTCCGTTTTAATCTAGGGCACCGACTGCCATCAATTTTCTAAGAACACACGACGTCGTCCTTTTCACGTTACGAATAATATTTATTACCAGGCACTCTGTTATCTGACAAATTCGACGAATCAAAGGAAGCATTGTGATAAGGCAGTTTTCTATGTGCTTTTGCAGGTAAACATGAACGATCCGCTGCCAAAAACTGCATGTTTACATTGCATCGAGCGATTAGAGGCACATCACGAGTTAATGGAACAAATCATGTTTACCAGGCGGAGATTGAACCCTGACAATAAGACGAGCGCAGTAGCATCCTCTTCCGCGACTACGGTAGACACAGCTCCGACATCTAGTCCACCTCCTTGTTGACATGTGCAATGGAAAATCTAATATATCCTTTCGCTCAATGCGCCATTCACAAAAATTGAATGATTCCCATGTAATTTTCCACTTCATTTCATTTCAACTTGTAGTCAGTAAGTGAGACGTGTGAAAGGAAAAGACAGATGGTGAAGTAAAATAATGTGACATTACATTTCGTACTCACGCAACATGATGCTTTCGCATTATACATACATACATATACATATATATATATATATATATATATATATATATATATATACTACATTTACTTGTTCAGACAAGTATTTCTTAATGGTTTAAAATTTTAAAAATCTTGAAATTGTTCACGGCCAATATCCCCTATTATCTTCTGAGGAAACAAAATCAAAGTCAAAGATATGGAGAAAGTTCAATGAGACAAAAGTATATTTCTTTATATAATGTGTCATGTAGATAGTATTACGTGTCAATTTGTACAAGAAATTATATGAGATCACATTGAATTTTTTCTTCCTGATTTATGATTACGAACGAGCAAACTAATTTGCAAGAAAGTAATACTTTAAATGTAAAACGTTCTGGGCAAGCGCAATAATGTTGAGATAATCGAAGAGATATATGTACACAAACACACACACACACACACACATCCACACTATACTCACATTATAGGGATGTATAAGATATCTAGGAGTATCCAAAGTATACTTGTAATTGTGTTATTTCAATATTCAGAAATTTTATACAACAGAATGTACTCTCTGCAAAGATCTACTCGAGTTTTTGCAAGCACGAAAAAAATAATAAAATATATTTATGATTTGCTTTTACTTTTTAATGATTACTTTTAATGATTAAAACGGTAGTTATTTAACTTTTAAAGTATAAGAATATGATACTTATACATATAAAATCTTCACGCATGATGCGAACAAAACTAGATGTGAAATTAAATTTACAAAGAAAATACAACTCTATAAATTTTGGTACATTAAAAAGAGTATTATTTCGAATCTGTTGTACAAAAATTTGATGAAAAGAGTGATAAATGTGCAATTCATGATTAAATCAATACACTTATGTTAAAGCGATATAATAATGGCAGACTATAGTTATAAAATATAGGAGACATTAAACCTAACTAAATTTATAAAATTTAACATTTTATATTTGTTGTTTTCGAGATATTGTATGTTTGTTTCAGTTGAATAACATTTTTTTATTTATAATCTTTACTACTCTGGATACTCGATACCCCATACATCTCTTGATCATATATGTATACATATAATATATATATAATTTTATGAATCTTACGATTTCTTCTTTAAAAATGTTTTATAAGATTCTTTAGCTATTTTTAATGAGATACTCTTGTATCTGCAATGTATCAATTCTACTAATGTACAAAGATACACACACACACACACACACACACACACAAATATATTATACTCCTAGAAAACAATCTTTATTATGCGATACTATATTGTATAATGTAGAAATTTCTTAGCCATAGAAAATTAGGGCATGTAAAATTAAGATATGGAAACTTATACTTGTAAAGAAATGTCATTTTTAGTCATTGATTTTCACAATGAAATTTTCTGTTATTCGCTACAATGATATACAGAACAAGTGATAAAAAAGATATTGTATATTATATATTATGTCTGTCATTAATGGTGCATTATGTGTTAATTAATCGCGTTTATGATTGAAAAAGTTGTCGTCTTTGTATTCTAATACAAATATAAGTGCAAAGTATCGTAACATTTAAATATTTGTATAATTATATTATATTGCATTAACAAGTAGTTTTGCGTAAGTTTTACATCTTAATCTGTTCGTCTTTGTTTGCAAACTATAATGTAATAAATAATATGTATAACAGATTTTAAATATAATTTGTGACGTTCTTTTTATTTTACCTTCCGACATATTTTAATATATTCCTTGTGTAAATAAAAATGCAAGAGTAACAATACCGAGAGAGTGAGAGAGAACGTTATTTTTTGTTAAGATAAGATTTATTTTTTATTCATCGACACAGTTAAATGTTATGTGAAACAATGCTATTTGCTTGGCGACGCAAATTCGCCTTGTGCTTATCATTATGTATGTACTATTTTACATGTAATGTCATATGATTTATAGGAAGAATAATTGTTTTTAAAAGACGAGGATGCATTTGTCATACCTTTAATGTTTATCACATACTGAATATGTAGTACAAAATATACGAAAAGTTAAAAGTTGTGTAAACATGTTCGAAATCGCAATCTTATGCTATGTTCCTTGTTCCTTGCAAGTAATAATTTGAATTGTCAGACTATATACGATACCCCTCAGAGATATACTCTGTTATAAAATTATCAAATTAATAATATAATAGGCTCTGTTAATTATTATCTTATATCATGACAATACATATTTTTCCCTTATAATTTATAAGAACCGTCAATAATTTCTTCAATCTTGGTTATTAATTACTCTTTAAACTAGAATTTCTTAGAAAACATTGTACAACGTCACAACTGAATACTTGCATCTCGTAAGTATAAACAATATTTTTAAATTAAAACATACTTTTGAATAAAAATACATAAACTAAATTTTCAAATAATTCATATTGTTTTTAAGGCTCCAATTATATATAATTATGTTGATGTATCAACCATGTTAGAATAAATTTGGATTAATAATATTAAGTGTATGAAATATTGTATGACATTTGCTTAAGTGTAATTTATATCATAATAAACATTGCACAATTTTTAATAATTTGATTTAATATATTCATATTCCTACATAATACAAGTCATTGAGAATAGTATATTTGTTTTAATGCTAAAGTGCATCCTCTGGTCTTTTCAAAACAAACATCTACTATTCTGCGACGTTTCTGAAATCATTATACATCGAAATGCACGGCAACGTCAAAATGTGCGATAGACTACTTAAATTTGACTCATATATTCATACACACGCAATGTAAAATTATGTACACTATCAAAAAAACTTAACATCTTTCGTTTCCTCTCAAGAGGAAACAAAGTGTAATCACGAATTACTCTCACACTATTAGAGCTCATATTGAACTTTTATAAAAAATATATATTTATATGTATCTAAGAATGAAATTTTACATAGCACATATGTATATATGTATATGTATACACGCGCACACACGTAAGATATGCGCGTATGTGTCCTAAGAGAGAGAATGTACATCTATAAAACTTCATTCTTTTATCAAGCTAACTTTAATTTTTTTACAAATTTATCTAGCGACATTTGATTCACGTTTTCGCAATGGTTTTTTAAGTCTCATCTTTTCTGTGCAATTGTCTAATTTCTTTATACTCTTCATACTGAAGCACTCTTCGATTCATGTATGTTGAAATACAAATATAAATGCATCTCTGACAAGTCTCCAATATGTGGTAGACAATACTAATGAGTATATTAACTATTCAATGATGATAAAGCACAACGGCAGCTAGATATAAAGTGGAAATCAGTAAACTAATAATATCGTTGAGCTGCGTTCACGCGAAATTGCTGCATTGTAGTTTATAAAAGAAGAAAACATAACATATGTCTCGTATCCTTTTGTATTAATTTATATATATATATGTATATATATATATATATATAATATATATATATGATATACATATACTGAAATATATATGTATGCGTACTCATTTATATGTGCCGATAGCTTAGGGCTACAAATACTTTACTAAAATATTCAATTAAAGCAAAAGGGCAATGTTTCAAAGCATAATTTCGTAACACCAAGTGGACAATCAATATCAATTACACGAATTATTGTATTCGTGATTTTTTTGCATATCATTACAAGATTATATACATAAATTAAAATAAAGATAAAATACTTTCCTTTTGGCTAATAATTAGCAATCGGTTTATTTCATACGCGTATTAATATACAACATTTCGTCATATAAACACGTGTGATTGTGTATGTTTGCATATTCGCAATATAATGTACCAATACTTTATGAAATTTTGCTAGTCTCTAGTTATTTACACTGTTTTGTTACAATATAAAAGACGCAATGTTTGACGTGACTACACGACTTTCCAGCACCTTTTGTCTTTAACGTTTTTTGTGAAAACAGCTCAACTACAACCGATATAATTATATTCGAGAAAGAATAAAAAGTGATATAACCAGCTTAGACAATTGTTCCCTAAAATGTCTTTACAGTAACACATCGATAACGCTCTCTCAGGCTTTTTCTTTTTAATAAGAAAAGTGATGGAAAGAAAAGATAAAACAAAGATCATCAGTTTTGATAATTTGTACTTTGCATCCGAACATGCGAAATGACAAAAATAAGACTAAAGATTTTTCACATTTAGACTATGAGATTAACGGAATACATAATATACAATAACACAATTATATTATATGTTTATGTATAAATTTGATGTTCTGAGTTAAACGCCTCCTTGTTACACATTAAATCTTATGTGACTATATCTACAATTTATTTAAATAAAGATTGCAAAGCTAAATGTTACCTAAGCGACATTACATTACATTGGTAAAAATTGTCATGAGGTGGCTGGCGTGATTGCATGATACCCGTGCCTAATAATGCTTACAATACGATACAATAGTCCCACTTAACACTCGAAGAAAGACTAAGAATCTTTCAGTGTTGCGTCTATCACGAACAAGCCTGCTGCATTTCCGCTTTAGCTGCTTTCATTGCTGTAACAGAACGATTTTTACGTTTCTATATCAACGGATATAAATGTGATTGGATTTTTTGAAACATTTTTATATAAGATTTCACGTTTGTTAGCAAATCATAATGTTTGTCATCACTAGTAATTGTTACTTTGAACGTTCATCAGACAAAAAATAGGAAAAGTTGATCAGTTTATCATGCAAATGTGAAATTGTTTTAAAATTGATAAAACACAGGCAATACTGATTTTTGATAAATTTTTTAGTGGCTTTCAAGTTTTAAGAAATGATTGTGAACACTCGAAGGACGGTCCATTCTCAGTTTGTAAGAAATAAACTGAGTGAATGTTAAGCTCCGAAATGCTTATTAAATTTTTTTACGCACAATGATTGCAGCGGTTTGAAAATAGCAATTTTTAGTATAGTTGAAATATATTGCCCTTTGAATAGTAGTAATAGAAAAATAAAATTGTAATCATATGAAGTAATCATATGTAATCATATTAACGAGGAAATTAATGTGTGAAATGATATGCATTAATTAGTGATTTATTATGGTATACCTTCTCGTTCTCGCCTTCTTAATTTTTTCCGACGTCTTTCTATAGCAGCAAGCTCAACTTTTACGGCATTATACGTCTTTCGTAATTCAGTTAATTTCTGCTGTAGTACAGCTATCCTTTGACTACCGTCCAATTCAGGATCTATGAAAATATAATATTGCGAATATATATAGATTAGTTTTAGAAAGTATCCTTATGCCTTGAAATAAAAACAATCAGACGAGCAAAGATTTTCGTCATGTTCAACATGATAAAAATATACACAAAAATATACAGAGAAAGTATATATCATTCATAACTTACCCAATTCAACGTAAAAATTGTACTTTGTTGGTCTTGGTGATCTCGACGAGTAGGTACTGAGATCGGGAACTGAATTAGTGATGGTGTTGGCATGATTCGTCGGCGTGTTGTTGACTCCGCAGAGATTGGATCCCTCACTAGTGTCATCGCTATCACTGCCAGTTCCGTACCTGCCATGTCTACCGTTTTGCCTGCCAGGTTTCTTAGGAACAGCTCCGCCGCTGCCGCCACTGCCGCCGCTGCTGCCGCCGTTGCCGCCGCCACCACTACCACTGCCGCTTCCATTACTGCCATTACCATTGCCACAACCACTAACATTGTCATTGCCACTACCACCGGCACTGCCAGCGCTGTCACCAGCGCCGTCGCCACTGTTATTACTTCCGCTAGCGTTATTATTTCCACCACTTGCACCACTGCTTCCGCCACCAATTTCGCTACCGCCACCGTCAGCACCACTGCTACCGCTATTGTTCCCGCCACTGACACCACTGCCACCACTGTTGCTACTGCTGTTACTGCCACCGCTGACACCGACACCAACTCCGACTCCGACTCCGACTCCAACTCCAACTCCAACTCCAACTCCAACTCCGACTCCGACACCGACTCCGACTCCAACTCCGACTCCAATTCCAACTCCGACATCGACGCCGATGCCAATGTTGCCGCTACCACATTCTGAATGTTTTCTGTTTCTCTTGCGTTTCTTGGGTGACTGCATATCCTCAACTGTACGTTTGGCAGGCGGCTTAAGAATCCTGTCCGCAGAGTTACTTTCACAGTGTGGTAGGATGTCGTCCTCACTGAAGCCCAGGCCTTTGCCAGCACTGTCTTTGTCCGCCTCGGAGTTGTCGCGATTGAGCTTGATGTTATCCTCGGAAATCGGCGATGAGCCACCGGTTCTCTCGTCCCTAGGCGAGCCCGAGATGTTGGAGATGCTCGAATCCGGTGTCGTCGGTGGCGTATTGTCCATCACTGGTGCGGCTTCGTTGCTCTCTCGTCGTTGCGCTGGTATCAGAGCCAACACGTGCTGTTGCTGTTGATGATGTTGATGTGGTTGTGGTTGTGGTTGCTGCTGCTGTTGCTGTGACTGTCGCATGTTTAAGGACGCGTTCTGCTGTTGCGTTGGTAGCGAAATCGGCATCGACGTTTCCACAGTCTTTGGCAATGCCATACTGAGGGTAGCGACGGTACTGCTGCTATTTTGACTCGAGGTTGGTGCGCTCGCAAAAGGCATCTCCATTAGCACTATGCTACTTTCTGCGACTTCATTCTTTGGCGGACTGCACGAAGAACCGATATTGGCTTGTTCGACGTTCTCCGACAGTGGTGCCGGCGAGCCAGGTATCTCTTCTTCGCACAACAGCGAATTCATTGTTTCACCCTCTTCATCTGTCTTCAAAACGGGTGTTGCATCGATCTTAAACTCCAAAGATTCCTGCTCTTGCTGTTGTTGATGTTGATGTTGCTGTTGTTGCTGCTGCTGTTGCTGCTGTTGATGGACACTCTGTGAAGTTTTCAATATTTGCGACCTCGCGTATTTTTCTTGCGTATTTTCCATGCGATCCAATTCCGCTTGTAGCTTCACGTCAAAGGCAGTTGTAGGTACTTTAATGTCTTGCGGCTCCTCGTTATCTATCACCAGCCTTTGTTCCGAATCACTGCTGTCCGTGGAATCTGTAATATCTTGGTTGATTTGCTTTTTACGACTTTCAATTCTGTCCTTCTCCTTTTGATCCGTTGTTTTATATTCAAGTTCTTCAGGCTTTTTATCAGATATCTCATAGCCGGCGTTTCTCCTACTTTCGTCTTTTATCACTTCCTGCAATTTGATTTTGTGTTCAGCGACTACTTTCGTTTCCGAAAACTTCTTCGGCTTCGATACTTCTTCCACTTCTTTCTTCGGCTTCGTTATTTCATCTTCCTTTCGCTTAGCCATCATGCGCATGATTTCTCTGCGTAGACTCTCATCGGTCCTTTCCTGTTCGCGCTTTCTATCCATTTCGGCCGCAGAACGAACGCAATCCGCGTCTTTGCCTCTGTGCACAAGATTAGGAGTGTCTAATTTCTTAGACGGCTCCTTCATTGCCTTGATTACGCGTACAACATCATCGCGCGTTTCCTCGTCCGAAGTCTTTTTTATGTCTTTAGCTTTGCTTCGAAACGCCATCGCGGCCGACAGTTTTTCCTCTATCGTGGATGTTGCCGGCAGTCTTGCGCTTATAGGAGCTGGCGGTGTCACAATCGGCGATGGAACCGGCACGATGTCGAGCAATTTGGAGTCCAATATCTTCAATTCAATTGCCTGCGACTGACCAGTAGCGACTAGAGTTGGCAAAGACTTGATTTGGTTCTGATTTGGTTTCTGATCCGGAATGTTACTAGGCTTATTATTGCTGCTCGTCGACGTTTCTTCCTTCGCATTAACTATGGCGTTCGCCTCGTTTTTACTCCCGCCCGATTCCGCTGTGTCCGACGATTTGCTGCTCTGGAACTGAACCTCTTGCTGATACGTAAACACGGTCTCTTGTTCTGTCTCCGAGATCTCGGTCTCCGAAATTATCAGACGATCCTCGGAGTCGTCGCGCGTACCCTCATCGTCCGCCGGCAAATCGTTGAACAAAAGATTTAAACCAGTCGCCTTACTACCAGATTCTTCCGCGACAGTCGATTTTAATTGATTGTACGAAGATGTAGACGACTCGCATAGTTTGTTGAAAACTTCCTCGGACGACGCACACGGTGCAATCTGTATCGATTTACTGGGAGCAATCGTCACCGTTTCGTGCAACGTGTCGTCGGACCTCTTGCTAAACAATTTCCTTGGCTTCTTCCGAGAATCCGTTTCCGGCGGTTCCGATTTCGTTTCCTTCGCTGTAACCGACCCGGTAACCGGTGTCTTTTGCTTTTTCTTCGGACTCTTGGCCTCGTCCTCGAACATTCTCTTCTTCAATTTATCTTTGTCGCAGTTGGTATCTCTCTTATTTCTCACCTCAAACTCGAACGGTTCCGGTTCTTTAAATTCATATATGTCTTCGGTGCTTTCCACTTTCGTTTCGACAACCTCCATCTTTGGAGATTCGGAGACGATAGTCTTCTCCAGCTTGGACGACGTCACCGATGACGACGTGACCGTGGCGACACTTTCCTTCTCGTCCAGTTTAACCTCGTCCTCAGGCTCCATCCTGACCATCTCCAACTTGACAGCTTTGTCGAAACCTTTCAATTCTGATCGTATTTGATTGAGATCGAAATCTCGGCCCTTCGGTTGTTCCTCTTGATCACTATCAGGTTCGGACTTGATACTTAGAGACTTGCCGGGAGTTCTTCTTAAACGTCTGCCTTTACGCGGTTCATCCAAATTGTCTTTTTCGTCCTCAGCATCACTGACTGTCACATCGTCCGTTCTGATTCTCTCTTCTGCCCTACTTCGCGCTTCCTTCCGTTTCCTTTCTTCCACACCTCTCAATCTGGTTTTGGTTTGCTCGGGCTCGGTAGTATCGGACTCGTAGCCCTCGCTATCCTCGCTTTCTGATGCAACAGATATGTCCGTGTGTCCCGAGGTTCTCCTGGTGCGTCTACGATGCTCCAGTCCAGATAACTCGGCATTTCTCGTCGTTCTAGTTGGCCTGTTGGCCGGCGTGGCAGGACTCTTGGTTCTGGAGCTGGAACTAGCGATAGACAACGGTGTAGTGGATCTAGTTGGTTGTGTCGGTTCCTTATCCTTGTCCTTCTCCTCTCTCTTCGCTTCCCTTACAGAGGCGGTCGAAGCTGACTGAACGCCAGAAGTAGGAGCGACGCTTTGCGCCCGACGACGGTTTTGCGATGTATTAGCGCTCGAATTACAAGTACCTTTCAGCTTGTTGCTGGAGGACGTCGTAGAGGACGTGCTGGGAGTCTGAGGTCTGGGAGTTGCTTTTACGCGCTTTACTCTACCTTGAGCTTGCGTGATATTTTGAGCGATTCTAGACGCTTTAATCCACTCGTCGTATCTAGTGTTCCAACCTGTATAATGTACAAGATACATTGGTTCTGGACCTTCCTTCTCGATCTCGATGACTTTTGCTTCGTAAGTGACTTTGGACTCGTGCGTCGGGCCATAATATACTTTCAGTTTGTCGCCACATTCTACGGGACCTTTGTAGCTGGGGGCAGTCTCCGTAAGCTGTTCGTCCGCGCGCGACCTTTCCGTCTCGTATTCCTTGCGTTTCCTTCCTCGTTTCTTCAATTCCTCATCCGTTAAACGTCGTTGCTTAGATATCGTTGTTTTCTTGTCTGCCTCTCTAGATGGTGTTCGAGTCTCTCTTCCCTCGGAAGCACCTTTATTTCTCACGGTATCGTCTTTTGCCTTGGATCTTGTCTTGGTGGCTTCTTCCTCCTTGACCTTCTCATCCTTCTTTTCTTGCTTCTTGGTCTCCGGTTTCTTCTTTTCAACCACCTTCTTCTTCGTATCTTCTTTACTTTTCGACTTCGTCCGGCTGGATGACGCAGTTGTAGTACTGCACGAAGTGGGAGATGACGTAGAAACTTGCGTGATTGGCTTTTGTGATTTTTCATTACTGGATGACGCTTCGACATCTCCTTCCACATTTACATCGCTCTCTTGGCCGCTACCGTTGCCCTCGGATTCTTCTTTCTTTTTGATCTTGATAACTTCTTCCTCTTTCATTTGTTCCTTCTTAACCTCCTTCTTCTCCTTTTTCTCATCCTCCACAACTTTCTTCTCGTCTTCATCCTTTTCACTTTTCACTTGTGTTGACGCTGGCGGTGGTACAGGGGTATTTCTGTCTTTGTCGCGGATCAAACTTCTTCCAGGACGTTGCTTACGCGTGCTACCTCGCGGATGATTGACCATGGTGCAGCCTAATTTTCGATAGAAATCTTCAAATGAGTGTAACACCTTCTTATAAGCCTGCTTCACAAGATTGTACATTGCTGAATTTTGCACCGTAAAACCGAGCCGTCGTGTTACGGCTTTCCATTGATTTTGATTCGTAACACGATTGTAACCACCCAACTTGTAGACCGCTCGGAAAAGTCGGTACAAATCTATATCCTCCGATCCAATCATCGGACAAACATTTATAGGTGTTCCACGATCATCCATAAATTTATACAATTGAGCTACAAAATGGTCTTTTTCTTCACGTGGTTCGTCGTCCGAACTCTGAAAAAATCCAAATCATGTTACACGTTTTACGGCCATTGCCATTGTATAATGAAAAAAAAAAAAGAGAAAAGAAGAGCATAGATTAAGCAATTTCTTATACAAAAAAAATCTTACATCTGAATCGAGTTCTCCATCGTAATCGCTATTCCCACTAGAAACGGAATGCCCAAACAAGGAATCCCTATCCCAATGGGGTGGCAATTCATTTTTCTCTAAAAATAGAAGCGCTTTCTCCACCGCAACTTTCAGAGTACTGTTTTCAACTTTATTGACCAATTCTTTTGTGAATTCTGTGGCTTCCTTCTTGGGTACTGTATAACTAGAAAAAAAATATATGTACACTAAAATTGCAAAAATAATACAATGCGCACAATGTGTGCGTGTGTGGCTATGATAATGTAATAGTTTAATCAATACTTGATAATGCAGATTTCTCACACTTACTATCTGGCATCTTTAAACGAGCGCACCAAGTAATCGTCTCTCACTCGTATTCTTACTGTATCTTGAGCGGTAGGTGCAACGACTAATCCTGGAAACCAGTTGTCCTTCTTCTTTTTATCACCGAGTTCAACACAAACCACTCTACCGATCTCTGGTTCAGTTTCCATTCCTTCCTTCGCACCTCCGCTGGAAGCCGAGTCCCGAGCGCCTCGCGGTGGGCTGTCCTCATCTTCGCTGCTTTCATCCCTGTTGTGTAAAGATTTTTTGTAGCTAATGTTAGACATTAATTACTCGAACGGTTTTAGAAAGGGCACAGCTCTCACGCCGCAGCACTTACTGCGCTTGCCTTGATCGTCTACCCCTTCTACCTCCAATTACAGGGTTCCCAAAATGCTCGGGATGAGTCAACGGAAGTTGATCCAACGTTTCACTTTCTGCAAAGTGCCGTCCACTTTTCAGACAAAGCGCGGTTCTTCTCAACGTCGTAATATCTCCATCGTCGAAGACCACAGTATATTGACTGCAGTCTTGGATCTTTGTAATCGTTGCTTCCACGAGTTCTTTCCGATCTACATGTCTAACTTCGACGGAAGCGCCTACTCTTAAAGTCCCTCTTATTTGATCGTCGGCAACCGTAGCAGTTCCCAAACCTTGCGGTTTGTACGTTACACGACATTTCACCGATCGTACCACCTTACGGATTTTTGCTTCGCAGAAGGCACCCTTGTACTTGGCACTAACTTCTGTACCCACCGACAGGGACGGTGGATCGTCTCCCTGCAATACAATAATGAAAATTTAATACAACATGTAGATGTTACTATTAATATTTCATATCATAATTTTCATTACATAATTTCACATTTCTAACAAGTTTTAAAGAAAACAAATTTATTAAAAATTAATTAGCAAATAAAGATTTGTGGAAATACTTATTTTCCTTACACGTGTTACGTTGTATATAAATTGAATTAATTATATTTAATTTTCAATCAATGTTTGTGCTAATCATATGGGTATCATAAATATATTGAATTTTAAATCATTTATAAAAAAATCATTTTTTCTTCTGGAGTAAAGTTCGACGCTCTTTAACGTTCTCTTAATCAGTTATCAGCTTATAATATTAATGTTTCTCCAGAACAGAACACTGATTTTATTTACAATAATAATAGCAAAGCAATACTGATACTCCATGATGTAACTTTTCTTCAACATGTACATAAATCACAGAAGAGTCAAACACAGGAGAAACATGGTCAAACAATACATAGAGAAAAGAGAAATTGATATCTGATCTCTAAACCTTGATTACTTTGGCAAAAGAAATATATTTAATATCAACAAATATATAGAAAACATGTTTATAGTATAATATTAAAATATTTACTCAATATGTTAAACTTGTATAATATAGATACTTTTTAATATTTTCTCCACTTGAAATAAAACAAGAGCAAAAACAAAAGCTTGTTTCATTTAAATAAATCTATCTACACAGATGTGAAAAGACACTGAAGGATTGATTAGGAGAGCAAAATCAGACATTTTCAAATAAAATATAACGCCAATATATACGCTGATTTTCCTCAATCATACTTTAATAAGTTTGTTTACATAAATTAATTAGCTTCTACTTCAACAAAACAACAACAAAAGGTAAGATAACGACAATGTGCTCCATATGTCCTAAGTATAGTAATTAAAAGAGAACCAAACAACTCTTGTATGCTTGTGTGTCACAGGTAACAAACAATACAAGTATAATAAAAGTGTAAAAGATACATAAATATGAAGTAAAGCTAACAAAAAAAAGAAATGTGGACATTTCGAAAACCGTCAAGTCGTCATCCTACAAGCGCCTTTCGCGCGTCTGAAAAGCATAAACTGTCTACACTGAATTCTCCTCCGTGTTCACGAGGGAAAACACAAGTTTCCAGACCTTACAAAGTCCTCCACATCTCCTACAAACGACAGCATTGCGTCAAGTAGGAGATATTCGGGCTCGTATCCAAAAGATCAAAAAAAAAAAAGAGAGAGAGCGAGAGAGAGAGAGAAAGGTGGACGCGTATAGATGCATATGCGTGATGCGCGCGCAAAAAGATGGAAACGGAGAGGCAAAAATGGTACTTGTGTCATAACGGATTCTGGAAAAATATGGAAGAACAAAAGGACAAGTTATACGCGCACGTATGCAGAAAGAAAGCGCGCGTGGGACTACTATCGTCGCACTCGTACTCTACGTCGCACTACGCTCGTTCGCTCGCTCTCACTTTTTCTCTCTCTCTCTCTCTCTCTCTCTTGCCGCCTGTTTACTCACCAGCATCTTCTAGGGCTCCACGGCGTTACAAGCGAGATATATCGGATGAAACGTCGACTTGCGAGAGAGACGTGTGAAAACAAACGCACACAGATCCTTACATCGTCCGCACGTCCTTAATGTCCTTTCCGGTAGCGAGAGACTATCGCGAGTCGCGTACAGGCAAAACAACAGTATGGCATAGACTGACCCGCTTTGAGAAAACGGCACTCCGTAGCCGCGACACAAATGCATATGAGTCTGACTGTCTCAAACAGCCCATTTCCACTCAAGTAACGAGACGATTTCCACGACTGATTACTCCTCAGTCCTCCTCTCATTGGGTGCTCATGACGCCCGCGACCACGGACACGTTCACACGTCGCGTCGTAGAGGACTGTCGAGAGGAGCGGATCCGGAGCGGAGTCTAGGTATCCGGAGAACGACGCCACAAATAATCACAAACGTACATACGTATGTACAGCATTGTTCAGTGCCGTGCAACGATCAACGACCGTACGTGCAACACCGCATACGCGGATTATAGCCGGAAGCAGAACGGCGAACCACACCCGGAAGTAACGGGCGTTACTTTTCCTCGTTCATCCTCGTCTCGTCTCTTCTCGACCAATGAATGCCAAAAAACGTAGGCTCACGTATGCTCGTCAACGGAATGATTGCACCTCTCTCCCTAATGAGTTTAGGAACGCGCATTTCGGTTCAAGGCCGCAGCACATAGGCCGGTATTCATAGTCAGTTCTTATTTTAAGACCGTCTTAGGCCCGTATTCATAGTCAATTCTTATATTTAAGATCATCTTAAGTAAAGTCTTATTCACATAAATGTGCAGATAATGGACATTTTGAGATACTTGCATTTTACTTTTAGATTAGAGTAGTGTACATATATGGGTTTTCATATGCAGTCCAACCAGATTCGCTAATAATTAGAATACTTACAGATGACATTATTCCTCTTTTTTTATGAAAGTTTACAGCAACACAATTGTACGTGAAGAATCATACGAGCATTGTCCGTTCAAGTTCACGCGCATTCCGTTTCCGTAAAAATCCTCCATGGGGAGCCCGACTACTGAAAATCTGAACGGAATGATTCTGATTGGTTAACCCCCACTATGCCGCCTTTCCGATTCCGTTTTCCGAGGCTCATGGGACGGCACCCTTAAGCACGGATCGGAATGACGGATCGGATTTCTCACTAGTAGAGTCCTATAGTCAGAGAAGCGACATTTACCCCCACCATGACTTTGGTTCGCAATCTTGTGTACCTTAGGAGCTGATCCGTGAGTGTGTGAGTGAGTGTCCATGAGCTTGTAACAGCTGGTGACGTCAACAAAGCGGGTTTGGAGCACACAGTCACATGACAATCATATAGGTTAAAGTTAACTGACATTGAAGAAACAGACTCATAATAATATAATAATATTACATATTATATAAAATAAGATTTTACCTTATAATTTCTAATTACATTGTCTCTTTATGTAGCACTGAATAGTACGGAGCACGCTATTTTGTTGTATATGAAGCCCGACAGTGGTACACAAAATGGCGACTAAACCACGTGACTCAATTGACCAATCAAAAGGAGTTCGCTAATGTCGCTTCTCTGATTATAGGACTCTACTCACTAGAATTGAGCGATCCGTTCCTGTTCCGTTCCGTAAAAATTTCCGCTACGAGTCCCATGTAGCAAAAACGGAACGGAAATTCTGGTAATCTTGATTACAAAATATATTTTACTCTTACAATTCAGTACTTCAGAGTACTTATAACTATGTTATTAGCAAAATAATTGCACAAATTATGTATATTATTACTTTAGTCGCATCAAAATAACGAAATATCAACAAATTAAGCACATTAACTTGTGACCGATGCGACATTCCGTTCCGTTTTTGCTACATGGGACTCGTAGAGGAAGTTTTTACGGAACGGAATCGGAACGGATCGCTCAATTCTAGTGAGAAATCCGATCCGTCATTCCGATCCGTGTCCGATCCGTGCTTAATGGGACTGCACCCTAACCAATCAGAGTAATTCCGTTCCGGTTTCGTAGCTGGGTTCCCCATGGCAAACATTTAACAGAACGAAACAAAATCGGAATCATTCTGATTGGTTAACCTTCTATCTAGTTTCCTTTTCGTTACTATTCCGTTCCGCTGTTTCTCTATTCATCGAAATGCAACCTTAAGCATCATCTACAATGAGTCGTAGTCGTAAGGTCGTAAGCAAATCGACCAATCACAAGCAAGTTTTCTTACAAATTCTTGACTGTCATTGGTCGATTTGCTTACGATCTTACGACTACGTCTCATTGTAGATGACGCTTAAGGTCGTAAACGAAATGGTTCAATTCCATATCAAACTTAATTAAATTGTTAGCTTGTGTTATAATAACAAAATTCACTGTACTTATCACAAATAAATTAACTAGTTACAAATGTTGAAAACACATTTACAAACAATTTACATTAAATATACGTAAATATTACTTTTTACATTAATAAAATATTTAAATATTAATTATGTTTAAGGATTTGTAAATGTAAAATGACAGCTGCTGTAAAATTACTGGGGATTTCTTGTAGGTTATAGAACTCATGACTAGAGTCCGGACGTTCGGGCTCGATCTCGGGTCGCGCGCGGAGAACCGCTGCGTGCGAGTGAGTCAGGTGCTCGATCGGACCGATCGGACGCAGTTGGCAGTCGTTACATCGGCTATTGTTATCTTATTCTAGCGGGCACCCGACTCACTCACACGCAGCGGTTCTCCGCGCGCGACCCGGGATCGAGCCCGAACGTTCGGACTCTACTCATGACCAATAATCTCTCGCTAGTTCTACAAAGACAAAAGGTGATTGGTCGCTGCCAAAGAGGAAAAAGACACAGGAGGGAATGTATCGGTAGTGGGGGTATGGGCAATCGCTGACGGAAATACGTCATGCAACCATCTTGAGTGTCCACTTTTTTTGACGTTTATCAGCGCCTTCTAGCAGGCAGTGTTGAAACTGTTGATATATTTGTTGTGGATACAATTGTGGCTACGTTCCATTTAACGCTCGTAATGCTCGCGAGCATCGTTGGTCCTTGTTTAATATTTGATGAATAACAAAAATAACATGATTTCACGAGCGTTGCAAGCGTTAAATGGAACTTATACTGTGAAATATAATATGATTCAATTATAGCGCGCGTGAGCTGCCATCTTGAGTGTCCACTTTTTTCGCTCATGTATATAGATACTTCCGTCAGCTTCGTGAACACCTAAATGCTCTCTCCTGTGTCTTTTTCCTCTTTGGTCGCTGCATTGTCGACTTCCGTTACGGTAATGTGCGTCAAAGTGCTGTGCGTAGAAATTCTGAACACACTTTGTGCAGGCACAGTACATCTACTAAATATATTTATTTTGCAAATAAATAATAAATTGATTAATTAAAAAGATAATTTGCAAACGTAACATTAACATATTTGTTAATTACAAACGATTTCTTATTAATAATTAAGGTGCCAATTCATGGGACGCTGAAAAATAGCGTTGAGCGTCGTCACGTGACATCACAAATAAGAGAAGTTGGATTTTTCCAACTTCAAGCATTAAAGCCAAAGCAACGCGAAGACGTCGAAATTTTAACGCTGTTCTCCTTTTCATGAATTTCAATTGACGCTGGCCTCTATTGTGGTTATGTGACCATTTTGCCGCTGAAAATGAGCGTCAAAAGACATCACGTGACCAAAAATGACGAATCGGTATCTTTATTTTTGGTCACGTGACGTCTTTTGACGCTGAAAACGAGCGTCGAGCATCAACGTGAAAAGGTACCTTATAGTCATTAGTTACCACAAAATATGTTTATTACTAAAAAGTGTCTGTTAACATTATGACAAAAATTAAATTGCTAATTACAAAAAACTAATTTGTCACAAACGTTAAAAACGTTAAAAACAGACTCACAAACTATTTACAAACGAAATATCCTCAAAAAAATTTAAAATAATCAAATTTAAAAATTTCTGTCAGCTAGCTTCATACAGGTCACTAGGATCATTCTCCAGTCTAGACAGGGCATTACGGAAAAATGTTACAGAGTTGTTTAAAATGATTTTTTTTAATTTCTAGGTAAAAGATTTATGCAATCAGATGATCTTTTTTAAACGCGATTATAGTTTTATCGCGTATTATAACAATTATAGAAACACGAAGTAAAATTTTTGCATACAAGTGGATTGATTAATAATGTCTCGAATCATTGCTTAATTACGTGTGAACCTAGTTGTTCTCTGTGAACTGATACTTTGGGATATCTTCAAGTTTACATAATACTTATAATATAAATTATATTATAAATAATTGATAATATAAATAATTGATAATATAAATTATATTATCAATTAATTACATTTAAAATATATCGTTAATTATATTGCTTAATATAATTAACGATATATTTTAAATGTAATTAATTCGGAGACTGTTTACAACTTGCTTTTTATGTAAAAGGAAAGAAATGAAAGGACGAGTAAGGTGAGAGACTCTCGAAGGGAAAAGACGTGTGATTTGATTCGCGTGTAGAGAGATCGCGCGGGGTCCGGTTATCGTGAGAATCACCCGACACAATCCCGGCTAGTGACGGGCCTGAGAGATGATCCGGTCGTCTGCTGTGACGCAGTCAAAATGGCGACGAGTGATGAAGTGCCGGTAGAAATCAAGACGAACCGCGCGTGTATCATGGAGAATTCGGTGAGTTTTATCAAACGGATGGTCTCGATCAAGTAACAGAGGGTTCGATCGTTAACGGGATAACGTCGACCCATCGATACATGCCAAAAATAATAGACGCGGCCTATTTCCTGCTACTAGGAAAACGCGGCTAGGAACCGGGGACGTGCGGGCGATTACAGTCCTTTCTCGCGCGCGCGTCGCGGAGCGGAGCGGCATGAGAGTAGCGAGCCCAGTAGCGAGAACAGGATCGCGCTTCCGCCGCTCTCGAGGATTCGTGATTTCCGAGTGAGCGGTGCTACGGCGATAGCCACGGCGACGGCGACGCAATTACGGAGTCAAGACGGACGTTCTATATAGGGCGAGCGGAAGCTACCGCTAGCGCGGTGTAACGGAATATAGCGCGGGCTATAGCGGAGTATAGCGCGTGCTGGCGCGGATATCGACTCCGGCCGCTTCGGTTCCGTTCCGTTCCAAGGGGACGCCATTTGTTTTGGCGGGCACGTGTATTTTATTGCCGTGAGCTCTCTCGTTGCATTTGCAGATCCTGTGCTAATCTTGTTAACAGCTACTTATGAACAGCATTGTAAATTTACCATCTATAACAGTATTAATTCAATTTTTTAAGTAGAAATAGTTTTCGGTCGGGCGTTTTTAGTAGATAAATTAGCAGTGAAAACCGATCCCGCTATGTGATTTACTTCGTTTTTACTCGAGATGAGCGTTTTTAGTGTTGTTATCACCCTGATGAATTGAGCACGTCTATACGTATAATAAAATTTATATAGATCCATTAATTGCAATCTCGTAATGAGATTAGTGAAATTACATTTCAAGATTGACGCGTGTAATTTGACAATTGCAATTTAGCATAGCATGATGATTCGTGAAATATACATATATAGTTAAAATAATGTAATTCACGTCCAGTCGCGTTGTGATTCGTTGACTGACACTGTTGCTACATATGTTACAGACGTCAGAAATGGAATCTATGGACATAGCGGCGGAGCCTACTACGGTGAATAAGAATGTCGGGGTATCGTCCTGCAGAGAATCCGTATCCGTCGACGACATGACCTCGAGGGATTACTATTTCGATTCCTATGCTCATTATGGAATACACGAAGAAATGCTTAAGGATGAAGTGCGCACCGTGACTTATCGCAACTCCATGTACCACAACAAGCATCTCTTCAAAGGGAAGACGGTCCTCGATATCGGCTGTGGCACCGGCATTCTCTCCATGTTTGCGGCTAAAGCTGGCGCAGCCAAAGTCATTGGTATCGAATGCTCGAATATCGTCGAGTACGCCGAGAAGATAGTCGAGGCCAACAATCTGTCCAACGTCATAACGATACTTAAAGGGAAAGTCGAGGAGGTCTCGTTGCCCGATGGGATAGAGAAGGTCGACATTATAATATCCGAATGGATGGGCTACTGTTTGTTTTACGAATCCATGTTGGACACAGTACTCTTCGCCAGAGACAAGTGGCTACGCGAGGACGGTATGCTCTTCCCCGATAAAGCGACTCTGTTCATTTGCGGAATCGAAGATAGGCAATACAAGGACGAGAAGATCAATTGGTGGGACGACGTATATGGATTTGACATGAGCAGCATAAGGAAAGTGGCGATTAGTGAACCACTGGTAGACGTTGTCGATCCCAAACAAGTCGTCACGAATGCATGCCTAATCAAGGAAGTGGACCTCTACACAGTGACCAAGGCCGATCTCGAGTTCTCCTCGCCGTTCACCCTTCAGGTTCGCAGAAACGACTATGTCCAAGCCCTAGTTACATTCTTCAACATCGAATTCACCAAGTGCCACAAACGTATTGGCTTCAGTACCGCGCCGGAAGTGCCATACACGCATTGGAAGCAAACTGTCTTTTATTTCGATGAGTACATGACAGTGAAGAAGGGCGAGGAAATATACGGCGTATTCTCGATGAGGCCCAACGCCAGGAATTATAGAGATCTGGATTTCAGCATCGAGTTGGACTTTAAAGGGGAGTTGTGCCAAGTACACGAAACTAATAACTACCGTATGCGCTGATATACAGTGGATTGTGCATCACTTTCCACTTTTTTCATAACTCATTAAAAGAAAAAAAAAGAAAAAAAAAGAAAAGTCATTTAATCAAGCCTCGGTTTTCTACATTATGGAAAACTATAAAACGATCACGTTAGACAGCATGTATTGTCGACATATGTGTTGCTGTTAACGTAATTATTAATTTTTAAAAGCATGGAATGCTTTCCAATTAGACATTTAATATAAAGACTTTTATAGACATTTTCTTCTGTACACGTGCAAATATCTGGGTATGATTAATTATATTTATAATAATTAAATTCAGTCGGCGAACAGGAGATTGTAATAAAAACATTTCTTTTTTTACGCGAATTTTCGCGCACAACTAAAAACAGATTTTATCTATCAGTCTGTAAAAAAAAAGTCTCTTTGAATGTTAAATATTAATGTTTCGGCGGTATCTGGTAACATCGTAACATTAAGAGAAGTACTATTTGTAATTATAATATCTGATGTACAATAAAATATATAATTGTGCGCTAAAATTCTCCATCCTCGCTATTTTCTTTTACATTGGACTTGGCTTTCAGTCAGCATAATCTTATTAAAAGTTTTGAAATACTCAAAAAGATTAGAATTTCATTTTTAATTTCATTGAAGCTTTCAGCATGAAAACCCGTTACCTCTAATCAACATTCATTGCGATTTATACAAAAAAGAAAAGAATAAAATAACGAATAGATTTATCTTGAAGAGTACTATTTTCTGCGAATGCATATATTTTCAAATACAAGTGACAAGGTGAACGAACCTAAAGGCAAAAATCATATTTCAACAACGTATAATCACTTGATATTGTATATTACTCGTAGCTCGTTCACTCGTTCATCATGGAGGAGTAGGTTGAGCACAAAATTTTTTTTTCCTTTTAATTTAAGCAGAGAGTATGTGCCATTACGTTGTTATACCTTTTAGACAATTGGCCAACTTCTGTGTCTTGTAATCGGTCCTTAATTGAATAAAATTAAGTAAAACGGTACGATCAAGTGTCATCTGTAATTGTAAAAGATCGTAATGCAACTATACAAAATTTGTAAAAAATTTATGAATGCAACAAATTATACAACATACCAGTTGGTCTCCCGTGCAGACCTGTTTCAGATTTTCCGGTTTAACCAACAGCAAGTTGCACAAGGCGTGCAAAGTATCAAAGAGATTCGTAACAAATTCAACCTCAAGCTCTTTAATGCACTTGCGATATTCATTCATGTCGCATATCGCGCACATAGCACCGGCGGAATTAAATTGAAATTGTTGCAGATGATCATAAATGATTTTATGAAATCTGATTCCCAATTCCTTGAGAGCGGTATCTAAATGCCTGCCGTCCAAGGTATTTCGTATCTGTCGTATCATTCCGCTCACATATTGTACCACGACTAAACAGGCTGGAGTATTCACAGTGTCCACATCAGTTTCCGGTTTGAAATCGGTCTTCTTTTGTTCGCTTTGTAAATACACCTTTACCCAGCCTACAATAGCGTTCATGCTTCGGTCCAAACCCGTGTCTAATTTGACGTCTATTTGCTCCAATATCGCTTTCTTCTTCAATAAACAATCGGCGTGTTTGGATGTCGAACTAGAAAGAAAGAGAATATTGTTTAGTGCTAGTATTATTAATTTGTATTGTTATGTATAAAAAGCATATCAGATCAGATTGTATTGCTATGCATAAAAGGCATATCAGATCAGATTGTATTGCTATGTATAAAAGGCATATCAGATCAAGCCAAATAAAGATATGCGTACATGACAAGAGGCAGGACACTATCGTTGAATTGTTCCTCCAGCAATCGAACAATCGCATTACACTGATGTACTACGTTAAAGAAGTGAATCTCTGGTTGAGTTCTGCTCTCGGGTATCGGTACACTTTGTAAACCCAATTCCAACGCGTAGTCTACATGCTCGCTTATCAAATATTGTAGTAATATCTCCAAGATCTGCACTGCATTTCCAGGTACATCAACAGGCTGCGAAAGTAATTGACATCTTTGAAACGCGAGTTTGCTTCTCTGTAGGATCGCGATCGCTAGTTCTTCCGACAGAAATGTCTCGCCTCCGTAATCTTCTATTTGAGCAATATTTATATTCGTTCTTGCACCTAGGACAGCCTGTAAGTCTCTACGTAGTTCTTGAAAGCCACCCATTTGCAGTTGTTTCTTCTGATGATTCTTGGACTCGTAATACTCTATAAGCAACGTTGCTGACTTTTCCCGAAATGCCTTCGTTTCGATACTAAAATAATAGAGATAATAAATTACGACAAATTCTAGTGGTTAGGTCAACATTGCTCCGTTATTTTCAGCAACGTTGCTGCATTACTTCTGAATTAACAGTCACTATTTCTGCACTCTTACTTACCTAATATAAGTATCTAAATATTTCTGAAAGATATTTCTCGTAAGTTTGGCAAGATAAGTCTCATCAGCGCCCATATTGAAGACCTTGAGATCATTAGACAGCTTGACTGTCCTTGTGTACAGATCATATAGGTTTCTGAGATACTTTTCGGAATCATTTTTGTCAGCCAGCTTGGCCACCGCGTACTTCTGAAGGCGCAGATGGTATATGTTTAAGACAAACTTGGCCATCACTTGTTCCGGATTAGAAAACACCTGTTGCATGAGCTTGTGATACTTTGTACACATAGGTATGACATCTTGAAAGACGTCCTTTCCACCGAAGGAACCCATTTGACTTTGTTCGATGAACGCATCGATGCACTGAGAATAGCCTTTGAAGTGTGCCAGGGTGCTCGCTAATTCCCTCATACGCGCCGCATCTTCCCTATTGTGCGCTCTTACAAATTCCTCAATCAGATTACGTTCTATTTCGTCGTACTTGACCTCAATCTTCTTTTTGGCATGTTCAAATTTCTCCGAGGGAAGTTCCTGGGCGATGAGATGGAGCTTCTGTATCACATCCGCAGCATCGTTTAACTGTAATAAATAACATTGAATTGATTTCTCTGATTGTTTCATTACATTATTCGTTTAGATTTAGTTTCAAAGATGATTAATCCATCTTTACCGACGACTTGTCCGTGAAAATTGGATCCGTCAATGGACCAGGGCTCAAAAATTCCGAAAAGTGTCTCATCAACTTTTGAGCCTCGACCGCTCTTGCCCTTGGCGTATTGACACTTTCCAACTGATCTCCCAGATGCAAAACTTTGGTAGCTACGAGATTGATCCTCTCGTCCAATTGATGAAACAAATCAATCGAATGTCTATTTCTCTCCTGTAATTCTAATATCTCAAACGTATGTCGAGCTTCCTCGTCTTTCAGTGCGGCCTCCAACTTGTCGCACTTCTTTTGCTGTCGCTCCTGCAGGATCTGCAAGTCTTTAATCGCTTGCAGAAAGGTTTCATGGACGATGACTGGATCGAAAAACGTCTTCCCTCCATCTTTTGTGTTGTCATTGACAGTTCTCCAAGCTAATCTCTCGACAAATTCCTCAGGGTCAAATGGATCCTGTCAAGGGAAACAATAATGCTGCTCACAAATGGTTTGTCGATGCAGTAGCATGCAGAAATGTCGAAACAATATAATTTATATAAAGGATTGATTCTCTTGGTAAGTTGATCGCAACCTACCCAACAAAATCTAAATGTCTAAAATCAAGTATCATAAGACGTTTTTTAGGCATATTTCTAAAAGACGTCTTATGACTGGATTTTAGACATTTTGTTGTCTGGGAAACAATCGCAGGAGTAGCAGTGACAACCGAAATACAATACAATACAATACGATGAAAAAGCATCGATTAGCACAGAAAGAGAGAAAGATGGATCGAAACCTGCTCCAATTCCTTCATGTATTGCTGCATCATCTTGACTGACGCGTTTACGTTTGCAGAACAACATGAAAGTTAAAAATGACTGAGGTTAGATCAGGCTACAACACTTGCGAGCAGTCGCGAGGAAGGCTCATGCCGATTAATGCCGATGCTCGGGAGAACGAGGGAGAACGAAGGACATTGCACATCGCCGAGCATCACCGAGTATCTAGGTGCGCAACCCTTTCAACTTGTCCATTCGCTCGCGCGACTCTCGGACTGCGAGAAAAACCTCCCCTACGTATGTAGGATTGACATCATTGCGTTCAACGCGCCATCAACATTGATCAACATTCAACGCGATCTCAACGATCCGCGCACGCGAACGTTGTTCCTACAAATTAGTAAGCGAGCTCAGCTGCCAGATGTCAGCTGCGCTGACGATCCTCGTCAAGGGCGCTATTCTCATGGCCAGGCCACTGCCGAGTCTCGAGATATTCTACAATATATATTCTGCACGGCCTTTTCCATCGGTCGGACGAAATGGAATCTCGAGCCTCTCCGTCTGCTGAATAATGAATGTACTGCCCTGCACGACTCTCTCGGGGTGAGCCGGGGATGAGAACGACACGTGGAAGGATGACGCAAAACCGACGGCTGACTAATCATCTCGCAGAACGGAGGAATTCAATTCACGGCAACCTCCATTTAGATAGCTGTTTTATTCATTCTTGATATAATTACAGTTACTATATCTGTAACTTTTTTCGAATGCCATCGTATCTATCGTATACCCCTCGCACGATACAAAGCTACAATTTGGATTACATGTAACTGTAACATCTCTTAACTCGTATAAAATATTCCCGCTTTTCCGCACGGTCGTAGCTAGTTCGCAGACTCGTTTTGTAAGTTCTCGGATCGCATTTTTAATGTGTAAAAAAAGCATGGAGACGAGGAGCAATGATGACAATTCAGGAGAACGCAAACGAAGATTCCGCAACTCTCTCAGCTCTGTCGTTTGGCTTGGTGCATCCGAGCAGCATGTTTTTCTTAAATACATTGTACATGTACATACACGTATGTATGTACGTGTAACATGTATGAAAAAGGACGCCACGTATGCGCTCCGAATTAGCTTTGAAATATTTATTGTTATTAAATTACACTATATATATATATATTTATATATTTATATATAACGAGCAGTGAGAAAGAAAGAAAGAAAAGGGTGGCGCGTCGCTGAATTTTCGCTAAGAAAAAAAAAGAGAGAGCGAGACCTGACCCTCTGCGCGTCTAGAAAGAAGAAAACAAACAAACGACGAAACGAGGAAAAACATGAGAAAACGTTTTGGATTATTGTATATAGAGAAATAGAAATGTGGCTGTAGAGCGCCAAACACATAATCTATTGTACATATTACAATTAGGCTAAAAAAGAAAATTAAAGTGCTTATCGTAATAACCACCATACACGGTATTATTAAATTTACTTCTCAAGACCCTTTCCCCAACCCCTGTTACACGCACACCTACACTCGCTCGACATTATCAATACTAATTCGACAAATTTATCTAAGGTCGAACTTTATACTAGAAAATGGCGTTGATTAACCACGTCTTTTCTTCTTTGGAAAGAAAGATAGCTAGAAAAATGAAAGAATTTCGGGGCAGGCGGACAAGAGTTTCATACAACTCCGAGGAAGAGTTGGTGGTCCATATTAGATTCCTTTTTTCCCTCCTCTCTTTTCCTTTTTCCTTTTCCTGTTGGGATAAACTAAACTTCCATGTACGTTCTTATACTTGCAATAATAAGTTTAATTTTGCAGTACCCGGACCGCAACCACGTTGGATGTTCTGCAAAATAAGATTGTCATTGTCATTGTCGCTTGATGATTCAGCAGCTCCCACCGCGAGAGCTCGCTACATCACTACAGTCAAAGTCTCTTGGCTTACTTTGGTTAAACGAGATGCAAGATTACAGTTCTCAGCAGCATCCGGATTTCGAAGATTCGATTGGACGCCCGTGTTCGATCTTGACTTTGTTGGCTGGATCGCTCGCGCCGCTCGACGGGGGGCCCACGCGAAGTTTGATCTCAGCAGCCATTGTCATAAAAGCTTGCTCTACGTTCATCGCGTTTTTCGCCGACGTTTCCAAAAATGGTATGCCGAGCTGATCGGCATATTCCTGTTTACAACCAAGTAGAGCTATGCTATGAGGATTGTACGAACGTTACATAAATTACACGAGCTACTAGGAGCTACTAGGAGTCGTGTGCGCGACTGTTTACCTTGGCCGTTGTATAATCTACTACTTTCTTGGTATGTAGATCACATTTATTGCCGACTAGCAGCTTATTGACGTTATCACAGGCATAACGGTCGATTTCTTCCAACCACTGTTTTACGTTGTTAAAAGTCTCCTGATCCGTGCAGTCATAAACAACAATAATACCGTGTGCACCTCGATAGTAAGAACTCGTGATTGTTCTGAACCGCTCTTGACCCGCTGTATCCCAGATTTGGAGCTTTATCGTTTTTCCATCCAGGTCGATGGTTCGGATCTTAAAATCCACACCGATCGTACTGATGTAACTTTCCGTATATGTGTCATCAGCGAAGCGCAACAAGAGACAGGATTTTCCAACGCCAGAATCTCCGATTAAAAGCAGTTTAAACAGATAGTCGCTGAAACACAAAAAAAAAAAAACGTTCTAACATGTTACCATTTGGTTTGCAAACTCTGATTTGCAAACCTGCTTTGCAAACGGAAAAAATACAACAGGGACGGGTCTCTACGTTTGGAAATGACTTGAAAGTCACGCAGGTGTATTGAAAACCACGAGAGAAACCATCTTGCAAATGTTTTCTTTGATTGCAGAGAGGAATGCCTGGATTGTCCAGGTGGCATCGATAAACGCGTGTAGGAACCTGGTGCAAGAAATCAAGCCGAGGTCGCGGAGCGAAAATCTAACACATGACAAAATGAATATCGAAATACGGAAGAGTGCTATGAGAGAGTGCCATGTAGTTTTGGCCGAGTAGTAGGGGAAATCAGGCGCGAGAGGGAAGGGTAAATCTGTCAGATGAGGCGGAGAGCTTCTGCCTCGTCCCTCGCCCTCGCGAAGGGGGACGAGAGATCTCGCGAGGCGAGGAGGACGAGGACGTTGTCCGTCTCCGAGGACGAGGTGCCGTTGTGCCGCACACACTTGCGCAGAAGAAAGTTTACTTACTACTCGGGATTCATCGTGGACATGCTACGCTGGGAACGCGGTGGCTGATTATACCGTCGGTGGTCGGCGCTCGCGGTGGTCACAGCTCAGCTCAACGGCTTCTCGACCTAGCGATGCGCTACGGGGCTACGGCGGGAATGCGGCGGCGAGATCGGATTCTTCCTACGCTCCGTAATATGACCGAGAGTCGTAACAATGGCGGTCACAGCAACTCCTCCCAATGAGATCTCCACCATTGACGTAATGCCAGAATGGCAGAGCAGAACGGGTGACATTTCCATAGACGTCCGAGAGGCGATAGACGGCCGACTCGTGTGGAGGAATCCTTCACAATTTGCACAATCACGCTGCACGCTCGCTCATTGGTATGGAATTTCAGACCTAAAACGTGTACGCCAATCAGGGTTCGCGTAAATCGCAACCAACTATAGACCAATCATAGTCAAGCATCCTTTTTATAATTTCTCACAAAAATCTGTTTTGTGAGTTACGTTATTTCTTCTCAGAGTGCATCCCGATGGATAGAGAAACAGCGGAAAGGAACAGTAAGATTGCTTTCACATAGAGCTTGAAATAACGAAACGGAATTGTTCTGATTGGTTAACCCCCATCATTTAACCCCCTTTCCGTTCTTCTTCCGTTCCGTTATTTCAAACTCCATGTGAAAGCACCTTAACGGAAAGGAACCTAGATAGACGGCTAAGCAATCAGAGTGATTCCGTTTTCGCTGCGTTCCGTTAAAATGTTTACCAAGGGGAATCCAGTCATTAAAATACGGAACGGAATTAAAACGGAATTACTCTGATTGGTTGATCTCCCATCATGTCTCTTTTCCATTACTGTTCCGTTCCGCTATTTTTCTATCCATCGGGATGCACCCTCACAAGGAATCCCACGGAAGTGTCCCCCTCTGATTTTAATGAGCTTTGAATATATTGTAGTCTAAAATAAAAATAAGAGACATATTTTTTTTATACGTGCCCATACGCCCGTTTAGGGGATGAAACAACCCCTCGAAAATAACGGATTTTTCGTTTTTTTCGAATATCTTTGAAAATATGAAGTATATGAAAAAATGTTTTAAAAGTTTTACCATATTTTATACTCTTTACAACTGTATATTCATATTTTTCAAAAATGTCATTTTTTAATTTATTCTCCTTATTTTCGAATGATCTTAATTGACTATAAATTCACGATAAATAAGGTAGCCTCAGGGTGCTTTTCATGCAGCGAATTTTTCGTTGCGAATGTTTTTTAGCGAACAGCGAATAATTCTTCATGAGGGTGCTTTCACATGGCGTTCGAAATAACGAAACAGAAGAAGAACGAAAAAGGCAAATGGTGGGAGTTAACCAATCAAAACAATTCCGTTCCGTTTTTTCATAGGTGGGTTTCACATGAGAAACATTTTCTACGGAACGGAACGGAAATAACAGAATACATAACCTATGACCACTACAAAAGGTATGACTGTGAGCATGTTCGTAATTTATTGTAAAAAAAGAATTGATAATATACTTATCTTTTCTGCATATTCTTCTTATTTACTTACAAATTGATCATATCGTGTTTTGTAGTGATCATAGATTATGTATTGTTATTTCCGTTCCGTTCCATAGAAAATGTTTCTCATGTGAAACCCACCTATGAAACAACGGAACGGAATTGTTCTGTTTGGTTAACCCCCACCATTTGCCTTTTCCATTCCTCTTCCGTTCCATTATTTCGAACTCCATGTAAAAGCATCCTGAAGTAGCAAATTATTCGTCGTGAATAAGTAAATAGTATATGAGTGAGCGTCATATCATAAATATCTGTTGTGTTTAATTAAAAAATTATTAAATTTACATGTTATTTGCATGTTATCATATAGAGCTCTTACATATACTATTAAATTAATTAAACTATATAAAAAATTTATTTTGCATAAATTAATGAAACCGTTAATAAGTAATAATAAGTAAGAAAAAATCTGTTTAATTTTTTATAATGGAATAAGAGTATAAATATTTTTTTGTTTAATATATATTTTTACATTTTATTTATTAGTGTTCATTATGTTAAAGTAATTCTATGTTTGCATCATGTTAAAGTACATTCTATGGTTTGCATCACATTTAAGATTAGAATTTTTAATAGCTAATTTAGCAAAAACATTTATAAAATAGATAAGCACGCAAGGTACTTATAAATTTAATTGATGATTTATGTTTGTTGAATCTATTTTTGAAATAAATAATGTTGTAATTTTCTTATAACTTGATTTGATATCCTGCTATGACTTCAGCGAACATATTCGCTAAAAGCTGAAAAAATTCAGCGAACAGCGTTTATTTGCTGGCGAACAGTGAATGACCACGTGACCTCTATTCGCAGCGATTTTCTCGCTACATGAATTGGCACCTTTATGATAATGATGATAAATAAGGTTGCACCTGGGATGAAATCACATGGTACGTGAATCAGCGTGCGGGACAGAGGATACGTTATTCGAACAGCCAATCAGTGCTTTTCCGCATTTTTCTATCTCGCATGATTGGCTGTTTGAATCACGCATCCTCTGTCCCGCACACTGATTCCCGACATTCCCGTACCGTATGATTTGATTCTTATGATACATTTCCTAACCTCGGAGAAATGTTGCTTTTGCTGATTTTTTAAAATGTTTTACAGTGCCTAAATGTTTATTCTTAACGTAAAAGATATCGAAAGAAAGAATACCGGATTTTTATCGGGATATGAAGAGAGGCCTTGTACTTATAAAGGCTCATTTTCTGTCAAGAGTACAGCTATTGCGGACTTTGTAGCAGTTACGAAAGCATGACAAGCATGATAAACGGAAATTTTATATTAACCTCGACAACAGTTTGCTCCGCACAAGACGGTGAGATTATTAATGAATAACGCAGCGAGAGAATGCGAAAGATTAATATTTGATAAACATTAACGTGCTCAAGTTAATTCTAAAAATGGATTAATGGTACATTTTCATGTAATAAACAGACTATGGCGGAGAAAGGTGCTCATTTGACTGGAACCGCGTACATCAGGCCTTCTATCTTTGAAATTATTGCACAGGAATCGCTTGCGTCTACCCTCGAGCCAGCCTTTAAAAAGATTCTTTCGGTATATTTGTGTGTTGTTTAAAATATTACATTTTTTCTATCTCGAAGATGCCATGTTTCTATACAATACACTCTTGAAAGATCTTTCATTCATTTAGTAAATGCATTTCGTCTACTTGTTGAAACACCTTTACTCCTTCCAAACAAAAATTCATTTTAATACATTATTATTTTATACTATCCAATATAATTGTTAAATGTTTTTGCATCACGATAAAAGTGCATGCATATAAAAGTATAATAAAAGATGTATAATATTATATTTCGTTTTAGCAAAGATTTTTTAAAAAGTATGTTCTATGTGTTTTTTCTAAAATTTATAAATGTTAATCAGTCACAACATATGTCACATAGAAGGAATTGTTGATTGTTACTCACTATATAAATCATATTTATATTATATTTAGAACATTTAAATCGTACATCTTTGATATAATTTTAGTTTCTTGTATCTTTCAATCCTGAAAAATATGGACATATTCTTCAATGGGCAGATGAAGGTTACTTAATTTTTAATGCGTTCCTTCAACGATATTATCTAAGGAGATATTGTAAGCATCTTTCAAATATATTTTAATACTTTAATATAAATTATTGATATATTTTTCTCAAAAAAAAGTAGGATATTTGTATCACATTATCATTTTCAGCTGCGTCATTTTCTGAAACATTTTACGGTTTGAAGCGTGTTACGGTAGTTGATTCTAAATTGAGGGAAAAATTATCGTACAAACAACAAATATTATCATTAATATTAATTGTGACATTTCCATATTTAAAGAACAAGCTTGCACAACTCAGTGCAAGATATAAGCTTCAAGAAGAAGCAGACAGTTATACATCAAGAGAGGCAAGTTTAAGAAATGTGACTGTAATTAATTAAAAAAATTTTAAAAATTAATTTAAAAAATATATATACATATTGTATTAAAAGTTAATGGGCCGTAGAGCTTAATAGAGAAAAGTGTGTGTGTGTGTGTGTGTGTGTGTGTGTATTGTTGCAGTAACTTATTAACATATTTAATATTATTCATTGCAGAGGAGACAAAAGTTTTTCCGTAAATGCGTCGTTAAAGGACATTCAATTCTCTTTATGACGTATGAAACTCTCGTGCTATATAATTACATACTTTACATATCCGAGAAATCAATGTACCCATCACCCTTACTGAGGCCGTTATCGGTTACACTGACATATGCCGATCCGAAATCTGCTCTCACTATCGCCGAATTATTGAGGAAAATCAAATATAATTCATTCACCATTAGTGATGGATGGAATATATTTCAAAGAATCGTCACTGGATCCCTCGAACTGGGAGCTTTCTTCTTACAATTTCTCTCTTGGTGGAGTCAGGAAAATTATGACATGGATATTATGAGTCTTCCAGCTCCACCACCACCAAAGGCAAAAATAAATATATAAACAGCTGCATTATGTAAAATCAGAGAAGCAATTTAAATTACTGAGCGAAATATTATCCTCTGTTTTAACAGGTGCCGAATGTAGCGCAGCAGTATAAAGGAATTTGTCCACTTTGCCGTAAACCTCATCACATACACACTGTGCTCATGGTATCTGGGTAAATAGATAATATTTTAATGCTCAATAAAATAGTTTTTATTTTTAAATGTAATATGAAATTAACTCTATGCCATTTTTTATAGTTATGTATTTTGCTACCAATGTATTTTATCAGAAATACGGATGAAAAAGAAATGTCCAGTAACACATTATCCTGCCAAAGAAGATGATTTAATTCGTTTGTATATAGAATAATATATTATATGTATAATAATATATTATACGTATACTTGTGTAATTTATATATAATGTATGTAAAATAATAAGTAAAATGTAAATATAAGAACTTAGAAATACCGAGATGAGAAGTCAAATTTTATTTATTTCATAAATGTATCGTTTCAAGAAAGTTTTTATTTTCCAAGTATTTTCAGTTATGCATTACACACATATGTATACATGTATATATGCGCTTGCACGCGTATTAGTAAATAAAATAAACTAATTTTTAAAATATTTTATTTTTATGACTTTGCAGCATATTAAATGGCAATATGTGTGTGTGTGTGTATATATATATATGTGTTCACATATGTGTGTGTCTATACATAGAAAATAGAGTACAAGTCTTCTCTTCCTTTCTTCTCCTCTTTACCTTCTCTTGTTAATATATGTTTATATCATAATTTTTATAAATTTACATTTCGATAAGTAATTTAACTTTATAGCATTATATCATTACTGTAGAATTAAAACTATGACAATCTAATAAAATATATGCTATCAAAGAACATAACAGTCCAAAGTAATTTAAATGTCAATGAATAATCCTGTAAACCTTAAGTTTCTAAGACACTTTAAAACACTTAGAATGACTACTGACTATGTACATATCACGCTATCTAAAAAAATAAAATTCTAAAATAAACTATTGTAATAAGGCACATTTTTCTTAGAAATATGTATTAGTTTCTACGTAATAGCTTTGGATAATTTTGTTCCCAAAATATAAACATTTACTATCATTTATGATTAAACATTTATTATTTTAGATGTACTGGTATCAATAATTAATGTAATGTCAATCTGCAAGTATATGGTTGTACCACACATAAATATATATTACATAGGAAATAATCGAGCATCGAAATAAACATCAGAGATTAATTATTAATTTTATCTGAGAATATTAAGCGAATTTTGAGCGTGAAAAATGCCAATTAATATTTTCTCGAATTATTCCGATTTCAAATTAAATATAAGAAAAACATATTAAATATATTGAATTTCAAGATTTATCAACAATTAAATGAGCATATTAGTTTGAAATTATAATATTCATATTTTCTTATATCATTGATAATACTGATCAATGTGTTGTTTTTAACTTCAATCTAATATATTCATACATAGTACGATAATCGAATTAAATGATTATGGTATTATAACTTAAACGTATATGTATATACATACGTATATGCACATGAACGAAATTATATAATTTTAAGGCAATTTAAGTTACTGTGTAATTCAATTACTTCGGTTATTTACTTATATTTATAAAATTTCGAAATGTATTATTTTCATCTTTAAAAGCTTAACTAAGGTCGGTTGTTTAAGTGACATTAATTCATTATTATAAAATCCATATTGTGAATCTATTATAAAATGGTACTATTATAAAATAATAATGAATTACAATTTAACTTGAAGCTATAGTGAGGTAAAAAAAGAATTCCATGAAAGAATTTACTTTTATAAGTTAAAAATGTTTGTTCAAACCATATACTATATGTATATATATATATATATATATATATATATATATATATATATATATATATAAAACATTGTATATTTAACAGCCTGTACCAAAAATAAATGTTATTTTAATAAATGTGTTTAGCCATTTAATTTTATATATGTATATATATATATATATAATATATATATATATATATATATATGTGTATATGTATATATATGTACATACATATATGTATACACATATGTAAAATGAATAAATGAGCGTGAGTGTAAATGTGAAGATGAGAATGTGCGTACACATTTGTGTGCGCGCGCGCATGTATGCATATAATATACACATACTTTTATAAATAACAAATATAGGCACTATCATTTGTCAACTATTAACTGTCATTGAATATTAAAATTCGTTCAATTAATTCCTATAGACAATAATTTGAATCTTATAATAATTTGAAAGTCAATTGCTCTACAAAAATATAATCTTTTTCATAATGTTCCATATTACAATTTCTTTATGTAATATTATCATATATATTTATATATTTAATAAGTGTGCACAAAAAATATGTATATATAAATAGGCAGTAGATATTAAAATGTGTTGGAATTTTAGAAAATAGCATATATTAAAACAAGTATATGTACACATATACATATTGAAATATGAAAATAGCAAATTTATTTTGATTTGTTTTTGCGAATATGTAATACATTCACATATCCGAATTAGTTGAATATTTATATGTATGCACATTTATATATTGTTTTATAACACTGTAAAATGTACATGTTTTGTCTATACAGAATATTCCACTTCCCTATTATTAATGTTAAAAAAGAAAAATTTGTTACTATACAGAATACTTAAAATCGATAAAATTAGTATATTATATGATATTATGATAGAAAGTTAATATAAAAATAGGTTAGTGACAAGAATAGTGTTTTCCAGGGAGCAAAATCTCAGATTTGGATCTTTGATTCAGTTTTCAGATCTTTTTTCGCTTGTATGTTTATGTTGAAATGTTTTATTATCTGTAATTATAATTTTTCATGTTCAATATCTTTGTAGAACTTACTCGAAAATTTTATAAAAAAGACAGTTTCAAATTTGTTAAGAAATCTAATTGAGAAATGGAATACTCTGTAGTATACTTGAGTATTCTATAATGTGTTTGTGGATACTTTCCTTTTGTGCGTGTGAGCGCATGTGTATACATCTGCATATTTCTCTTAATTTTTAAGTGTCAATGAATTGAATTTCACTATTATTAATACGTGTTTGTTAACACGATTAGTTTCTCAAGTACTACAATTCCTCAAAAAAGGCAACTCTAGCTTTAGTGGACCCGGATTTGACTTTTTTCAGTGTGCTGTATTTATTCTCGCCGAGTCGAACTTGTTCCTCGTGCAATTGATCCAATTCGCACTGCTTTTCACCGACTTTTAGACCTTCAATTTCGGAACGTAATTCTCGTAGTTGTTCTTGCAAATGTTTACTCTTCTCCAAATAATCACTCCTTTCCCTTTCAATCTCTAATGAAAGTTGATCGACATCTCCATCACCAATAAGATCATAGGATGTCAAATCAGGTGGTAGAGGTTCCGCATCTAGTTGCAAAGTTTGAAGATCTGCTTGCAGGTCTGATGGAAGTACTTGCGTAGAAGGAAATAAATTTGGCACAGGCTGTTGACAAATTAAACAAATGATTCATAAATTGTTGTTATATATAATGTTACATACATATGTATAATGATTACAAGTATTATATATAAGTTTCTCTAATTGCACTGTTTACGAATAAATGTTTAAGTGTACTTACAGTTATGGTAGCAGTATAGGCATTTCTACTCAGGAACTCTAACAACTTTTCTTTAGCTTCTTTCTCGGCGATTCTTGCGCGCAACAGTTCATCTTTCAACTTTTCCGCTTCGGCAGCTCTACGTTCCGATTCTTGCACCAGTCTTTCCGTTAATAATTCAGCCTCTCTAGTCTTTCGTTCTAAATGGACCTTTTCTTCTTCAGTCTTCATGTTGTTCAGCCGTATTCGGGTAATCTCTTGTTCAGCTTCTGACGCTTTTTGACTTAAAAGCATTGCCTCTTCTTCTGCTACGCGGCTTTTCTCAGCTAAAAGATCTGCCGTCTCTTCAGATCTTCTCTGTAAAATGTAAAATCAATTATTAAGATAGATAGATTGATATACATAGTACATATAAACACTCTATATATATTAAATTAATTTATATTTCTATTATCTCTATTTTAATTTATATTTCCATTTTTATTTCTATATCATTTATTACGTCATTTTTTATTAATCTTACAAGAGCTTCATTCGCCAGTCGTATTTCCTCCTGATATTGTAGAAGTCGCTGTTCCATCGCAGCCTTTTCTCTTTCTGCAGTTTCTCTTAATTGTTTTTCTCGTGCTAATTTATTTCTTTCAATTTGCCTCCTAGATGCAAGGTCATAAATGTTTTTGAAAGAGATTCAGATGATCGGAAAATTAATAAAGATACAATTTAAGTTTATCAGTTATCAGATTAGATAGTGTAAATTTCCTTGAATAAAGTATATTTGATTTAATTAATATAGCAGTCTGTTTAAAAAATGTCCGGACTTTAATTGTAATATTTATAATAGTAAACTTATCACGTTAATTCAATTAAAATAAAAATTCCATTGCAATTTGATACACTTATTCATAAAACGATTTTTTTCATCGTATAAGAAGTTTATAAAAGAATATTATGCAATTATTTTTAAAAAGTTATACCTCATCAACGGAAAACAAAACGGAATCTTGGAAAACATAGATATTCATTCTTCAGCGATAATCGAAAACTTGACCTTATAAAATCTATGTCCAAAAAGTTATTTTAATCATATCATATTACATGTTACTGTGATATATATTTCTAGTTTTTAACAAAATTTATTTCAGTCTCATCACTCCATTTCTTAGTTATTTTGAATAAGATTAAATATAATAAAATATTAAGAGGGCCAATTATAACCAAATCGAAATACATCAGAACTTGTTTGAAAGAGGTTGCATGTAGTTGAGTGATTCTTTAATTCAGGAAAATAAATCTAGATATCTTTTGAACAGATTTTGTCTATTTCTTAAGTGAACATCTATAAATTTTAGTTCTATTTTTTTTAATTTTTAAACTAGTAGTGGTCTCTTATAAAATTTACAATTTAATGTTTCTTATAAGATAAAATGTATAAAAGTAAAAGATATATTTTTACTGATTGCATTTATACATAGAATAATTTAATGGAACTTTAACAGAACGACTTCTTTCAGGACTAACAAAACAAAAAATCATATAAATACATATCCAATTCGATCTTATTTCCGAGTTTTGTATTCCAATAATTTCTTTGACATAAACTAAGCACTAATGTATTTAATTTTGTTCGAGTACTTTTAAATAACATTGAATATCTTATATATGATTTTATTGATTATTGATTCTGCAAAATATTTGTTTTTAAATTAAATAATAATTTAAAAGAATAAAGAGTCAAAATATTTGTGCTAAATTAAATTTGTGCTATATTAACCACTTAGCACCTTTAAGTCTTTGGTCATGGCTCCTTTTAATTGTTATTTGATTTATAATCTTCTGATCCACCAATTGTTATTTATTTTATGTTTGTATTGAAATATAAGGTAGACATTTTGAGCATTTCTTCCATGAAGATATACAGATAAGAGCTTCTATAAAAAAAAATTTAAAGTTTAACTCGGAAATAAGATTGAAAGGTTCATATAAACTTTTTTTATTGGTTTTTAAATGCTAAACTCATCTTTGAAATATATATATTTTCCATACATTATATTATCCTGTTATACATGTGTGCGCGTTGTATGAGATACATCTAAAATTGTCACCTCTTAAAATTGTCGACAAAGAAAAAGAAACTGAAAGAAAGTATTTTGTTAAAACTATAGTAGTGAATGAGTAAAACTATAAAAATTACACTTTAAAAAGCTCTTTTTAATATCCAAATTAGAAACAGGAATAATCATTCAATTCATGATGCACATAACACTGTAGACTTTACTTGAGTCTATCTCATACATCATACAAGATTAATTATAAGAATCAAATCAGTGTAAGAGATTGAAAGACGTGTATAATGAATAATTAAGTTAAATTATTATGTGATCAAAATCAATTAATAATAAGAAGCCTTAGACATAAAATAAATTTTGTTTTCATACAGTGCTAATTTTTTGTGGATATTTTATACGTTGTTCTCAATTTTATAAAATTTTCTATTAAGTAATTGCTTATAGTTTACAAAATTTATTTTAAATCAAATGTGTTACATCAGAAAATTACCAACATTAAAAAAGTAATAATTACGCTGATCTAATCCTTCAAGCACATTAAATTTTGGGAAGCAATTGATGCTGTAACAAATCGTTGTAAGCAAGAAAAAAAGTATGTTAAATTAATATGGATTAAATTTATATTTAATTTTTTTGTATACATGTAATTATAGTCCTAAAAATAAAAGTGGTTCAATTTTTCTGGTAACAATTAAGTTATCAATCTGTAGAAAGTGCAATCGACTGTTTTATAAGACGTACAACATTAAATTAAATGATATTTATACATCAGTACAAATTTACATTAATTACAAAATTGAACAATATGGCAATATGAATTCATTAAACATCACTCTGAATACACACAGAACATTTATGAAATATAAAAGCAAACTGTTTTATGAAAGAATATACACGTTCACTTACCTGGACTTCTCTTCCTTGGCTTGTGCTTTCATTTGTTGAACTTCCATGGAGTCCGGTTTGCGCCTCCTCATAAATAGATCGTGATTGCCAATACACAAGTCTAGGATCTTAACAAATAATACGTGAGCAGCTGTGCCACTAGTATGTTCGTTCAACTTTAAAGCAATCAAGCCCCTCACCCAGCTGCCAACATCTGACTGTTTCTTTACCAGTTTGTTCATGCGAGTTTTCTGCGAGAAGAACATGAAATTCGGTGATGTTTTCTCCACTGGCTTAATTATGAACTTCTTGTCGTCAAAACTAATATGACGAATTTCCGACCATGTAAATGTAGTTTTCGGTGCCAGTTTATTCTCCTTTTCATAAATATTCAATCCTAATGCCGTTACTCCGAGCCAAAGGTCTGTTTCCTTCTTATTCTATAATATAAAACAAGAGAATTTATATTTTGTGAAGAATTTTAACAGTATTTTTTCTAATTGTAATGTTCTACATGTAATTTATGTTTATTTCTACCAGTGGGCATTAACTTTGGTTTCAATTTAACATCTTTTTTATTTGCTTCCAGGTCTGAGTTAAAAAAATAATAAAAAGCAAGTTAAACCGAGATTAAAGTTAATCTGCATTAATAGAAATGAACATTAAATCTGCATTACTTGTGTTGCTATTATTAGAAAAAAAGAACTATCAGTCAGTAAAAATTTTCTCATCTTGTATTACCTAGTTTTAATCTTTTCTAATTCTTAGAATCAGAAAAAGATAAAAACTAAATTGTATGAAAATTAAAGTTAATCTATATTGAAGTTAAAATTGAGATTAAAATTAATTAACATTAATCAATGTAATGTAAAACTACATTGATTAATTTTAATTGGTAAATGAATTATTTAGATATAAAAAGATACAGTTAATGTGGATTGTTATATACCTACACTAATAGGAAAATAGTTGACACCATACATATCGAGATCCTGAGCAATCTTGAGATATTCCATTTCTGCTTCATCTCGAGACATGCCACGATGATCGGCGTACCAAATTTTTATTCTGTCCTCCCACATTTCTGGGGTCATTTGATATTGATCTATAACTCTTTGTGGAAGCAAGTCCTCACTGGCAAGCATTCCAGGGCGATATGAAACTTCATCATAATCGCCGTACTAATAATTAAAATGGAGAAATAAATAATTATATATATAAAACAATAACTCTATATATATATATATATATATATATATAGAGTTATTGAGATTAAAATTAATTAACATTAATCAATGTAATGTAAAATTACATTGATTAATTTTAATTGGTAAATGAATTATTTATATATATATATATGTAACTTATATATATATATATATATATATATATATATAGAGTTACATTGTTATATACATGTAATTATAAAATTATTATATATTATCTTTTTTGTAAAAAAGCTAACTTTTTCAACGTTACACTTAGACGAATACTCATACATGAAATATATCAATAAGAAGAAAAGTGGATCACAAGCCCAAGATCTGTTTGTTTTAAAAATAAAGTTCTATTTAATACACACATTACAATATTTTTGGATTTGATCCACCTTTCATCTAAGCAGCTGATATCATCATTCAAAATGTATAATTTGATAATGTTGGACGTTTCAAACACATGTTTATTCAAATTTTTGGAATATATATTACAGGATACATTTTATGCTATTTCACACAAGAGATGTCAATACATAAATGAAACAAACGTACATTTCATAAAAAAATATTATATTTACATTGTGTATTTAAAAAATATGTTTCATATAATTGACTCGAATTGATAATACTGTATCAATGTAATAAACAAATGTAATTTAGTTTTGAAAAAGATACCTTTGCTTGGACAGCATAAGAGGCGAGTAATACGGAAGCCTCGGGTGGGCAATAAATATCCATGGACAATATAGCTTGCTTTACTTGTAAGAAGAAGAGATGTTGAGTGACTTCCTGTACAAGCTCTTCAGCTACATCCTCGGGATAAAATTTTGCCAACAAAATAAATGACGTAGCTGACTGCGGCGTAATGCCTTGATCTTGAACTGCAATCAGTTTGGGGTGATTACAGTAAGCGATATACAAGATTGCAAGAATACACAAGACAGATCTGGATCTATTGAAGAAACACTGGCAAATTACAATATTACCTTTCTTTTCCAATTTTAGCCAAGAGATAAGGCCCTTAGAATCTTCGAACTGAAGTCCAAAATACCACGTCTCCCTCAGTCCTATCGTGCGGCACACGAGGTCAAACAAGTTTCTGCCTGTTGATCTCAACTGTGCCATAGGAAATTTGTCAGCTTGCGAGATACATCGTCAGTGCAACAAAACACGTGCGAAACGAAACGTTCGACGAAAGAGACACCGATTGAGTGACTAACCTCTAGATTAAATTCGAGCTCGGCATCCAAGGTGCTGACTTTGACGGGCAAGGATTTCCCGGACTTTTTCCTCCGGAACGGTGACATCTTACTCCTCTCTCTCTCTCTCTCTCTTATCGTTGTGTTTGTTGAGCGTCACGAAAGGACATGCTGCCTGTGGTCACTAAGCTGCGATCGCGAACAGGCACTCGACATCGTACGATAGTTTAGACTCGGCGACGGGCTTGGCCAGCCTTGGCGCCGCTGTTGAACAAAATTTAGTACGGAGTCGACATTTTCTCGTAGGACACGCGCGAAACGCAACCAACTGCACACGCAAATGATATAACCTTACCTAAAATCTCGGCAATACGGCACAGCATTACTCTCCGTTTGTCTGTCTGTATTCGGCTAATATGGGGCTAATACGGCATAGCTAATCGCGAAACGTGAGGGTTAATCAGTACGTATTGCGCGTATCACATCTTCTCGCGCTCGCGTGTTTGTGGCGTAATCACATCCTACTCGAGCCCGAGGCTGACCCGACCAGTCTCGCTAATTTCACACAACTTATAATCGCATACAACCTATTTGATATTTTGAGCGAGCATACACCCGCTCGGGAGCCCGAGTTTGTCATTTGTGCTCGTCGGTTTGCGATTCGCGACGCTGCTCGCGCCAACCGCCAACCGCCAACTACATACTACATCGTCTGTGATCATCTGTACCGTCTGTACCCTGTACCGCGGCCGCGCGCGCGGACGAGTACAATTTAATAATTTAAATTTTGCCATTTTCTATAGTTAGTCCGCGGCTCGACCGGTCCCTGAAGACTAACCGTTGCGATCCAGGGTAAACCTTAAATTATTTCGATCACTCAATCTGTTGAAAACAATATACTCAGTAAACACAAAGTATAAACACCCAAATCCCTGGTGAAAATAAAATTTGGAGCGTCGAATGTAAGAGAAGAGTGATAAAAGCGTGAACAAAACGTCTAGGAAGCGAAAGTTGAAACACCGGAGCGTAAAAGAAGCGTTAAAATTTTTTTTACGCTTTTATGCTCACATTTCGCGTGACACATTTCGCGTCATAGTAATTTTAATATAACACATCGTTTTTTCGCATCAACAGATTGCGCGGATCAAATAATTTAAGCAACGAAATGCAGTGAGGTGTTCGTGGAATTTAAACATTCGAATTACAATAGCAAGTCTGTCTCGAGTAAATGGGAGCGATCGCTTCTTGTGTCGCATCATTTCTTAAAATGCTACCGCGGCATACATAAATAACATAAACTGTGCGATTGAATATAACATTCGGCGTAAATTTCTTTCATTACTATACATTTTGAACGTTTGCGGTTAACGGAAAGAAGGTGAGCGCTCGGCGCTCAACGTTCGGCCAGGCTCGGCAATTCTCGGCAGCGATCGGCGGCTCGGCGGCACGCTGCTATTGGCTTACCTATCGGCTGACTCAGTATAGTTACCGCGTAGCATTAACTCCAAGAACTGACCGACCGTCGAGCACGCAGGCAGCCTGTTCCTTGTACCAAAACGCGGTATATTTTACGAACGATTACAAGTTGTCGACTCGCGCGCAAACAATTAATCCTTCATCAATGATCTAGTGTTTCTTCGTCGGTGATAATACTCATTACTTCATTGGAATTGACGCGTGATACGTATGTACATATATGTATGCGGGAGAGATTCGAGTTGTACAAAACGGGACCCTGACAGAAAAATATTCTTGTGCAGTAATAAATTGGCCCGTAATTAATTATTATTGCTTAGTAATTTTATTACTTACACGATAATAATATTACTAAATAATAGTAATTTATTACTGGCCAATTTATTGCACAGGAATACTTTTCTGTAAGGGAAGTGCGCACGCGCTAGACTCTTATTGATAATTAGTCCGCGCGCGATTATAGTTTCATTTATTATCCGTATTTTTCGCGTGAGTGTCCTGTGCAATGGGAGAAGAAGAAGAGACCTAACACATTCCAGATGCGTCCTGAGAGGAGGTGGTGGTCTAGGAGAGGCATCAGGCCCCGGAGGAGCAACTTTGGGGTGAGTACCGCATACAGCACAAAACTTGCAGTTATATTGTAGTAATATTGCTGTAAGATTGTAAGCTTGTTGCAACATTGTTGTAACGTAACTGTAAGTTTTATGAGTAACATCTATTATCTGCAAGAATTAATAGGTCTTTCCTATTTTATATTTGAATATATAAATATATTCAAATTGTTTTATCTCGCCAAGTTAGAAATAATTAGAGAAAGAGAAATTATCTGAGACTTAAGAGATAAAAGTTTATTTATTTTTATTAAAATCTTTTTCGGATAATAATAAGATGGTCGTATTATATACACATTGAAAGATGAAAGGATAGATTAAAGGCGCGTAAGAATTATCTTTCGAACTGTTGATCAGCGCCATTTTAATTTGAATCTTATGGTTGTATGTTACAGTATATCTTCGTAGCTACATGACAGAATAACTCTGCCCGTTGCGCATCGGATCGGTGAGTCGAAAATTTTTTATTCCGAGGTAACGGGGGATTTACGATCCGCCGCCGCGGCGGCATAATCACGTGTCTTCATATTTTCGCGATCGGTTTTTGCATCGAGAAATTTTCTATAATTGACCTTTTAATTTCGTTCATCTTATGAATTTCAATTTTTCGCGAAATATAATTCAGATTAATATACATATCAATATACATATAATGCGAAGTAAAACTTTTTCTATGATTACATGATTTACATGTGATTACAATTCCAAATTGAAAGAGCAGACGGTCGCAAAAAGACGGTTACGATTCAATCAGTATTCTCAAGAAGATTATAATCAAGTTAGTGAAAACATTGTTTATTAATTTTAATTTTGCAGGCAATTTTTATATTAATATTCTTTCTCAATTAACGTTGTCATGCATTTTTCAATACAATCAACGCTCGCGTATGCATATATTATTTGAAATGTTACGATCAACGTAATATCTGTCGATGATGATAATAATCACGACAATGGAAAGAGCTTTTTCCTTTCTATTGATGATTGATGAAAGAGCTTTTTCCTTTCTATTGATGATTGATGATTTCTCAAAAAAAGAAAATTGAATGCGATAAGATAAATGGTCAATCAATACATTTTGATCACATGTATAATAGTGAAGTATGCAAGATAATACAAAACATACAAAACGATTTAATGTATATGTTTATTTATGTATGTATATGTGTTTCAAATAAAATATATTATTATATGTATATGCAAACTCAATTTTTAATGCAATTACAATTTTTATGTCTGACATGAATTTTATCTCAACATTTGTTGAACTAAGCAAATCACAAACTATACGCCATATCGCGGCATAACGCGAATTAAACATTTTGTAATATCAATATACAAATCTCATTTGAACCACTAAGCTAATAATCATTTCGGCACAAAAAACAATGAAAGAATTATGCAAAAAAATTACAGCCAACTAAATTTTTATATTCTATTTTAATATATAATATAATATGTATATTTTCGATAACACTTTACAACTTTTCAATGTTAAAATCGTTAACTAAAAATTTAAAAGCATACAATTATTTTAAAAAATTATCTAACTCCTTTAAAAGAGAAATAATTTTCAAATAAGGGCAGCTCATAATTGAGGTATTTTAAATACAAATTATTATATAAATTTAATAGCGAAAAATCTTCTAATAATTTATGATCTGATTTCATAATAGATTTACACTGTACTCTTTTTTAAATTGTTATGTAGAATAGCATATTTTGTATCTTTCTTTCTTTTTATATTATATTAACTATAAGCATAAATAAAAAATTAATCTATTCCGCAAAATATTAAAAGTTGCATAAATAACTTGAAATGTGAATATTTACAATTTATATACATTTTAATTTCATGATTTTAATTTTATATATACGTATACCTATATATGTATGTATATTTTTCTTTCATCATTCTCTTCAATATCACATGAGTTTTAGAAATTCTCTTTGACGCAATGCAAGTATGTTGAAAATAAAATAAATTCAATATTTTCTGACTGAGAATTGTTTCTAAATTTAGGAACTAGAAAATACTTTCTCAAATATATGTATATCTTAAATATTGTTGTATTGTTGTATTCTTATAATTCTTATATCTTAAATAATATAATTCTTTAGCATAGAGATTTTTAATCTTTTTTTAATTTTTTCTAGGGTATAACGCATTTCTAATTATTTGGTTAATTTTAATTCATTGTTTACATTTTGTATTGAAAATGAAGAATATTGAATTTTTTTGTAAGCAAATTTTTTTTAGATATTCTGCCTAATGCCTTTAGATATGTTGCTTAATACTTTATTACATTCCTTTTAAGCATATTTTTAATTGAGAAATAATGTTCTAATATGTAATACGTTTTGATATAAAAAAAATAATCAGTACTTATACAATTGTATTTCAAAGAAAGAATTGTATTTTCAAACTTTTATTATTTTTACATGTGCGAGCAAATGGGATTTGATTTCGTAATTTAGTTATTAAAAGCTTATACTAAAATACTTTTGATTTTAGAATTTTACTTGTTTGTTTATCTACTCGAATAATATACCTATATTTCGAAACATCTCAATAATATATTTTTGTGAAAAGATAAAAATTTTGAGATAATAATATGTTACTCGCATGAGGAATAAAATATATTCCAGTCTTAAAAACGTACTAAATTTATAGAGTAAAACTCTTTTTTTCAATCAATCACTATATAAATTGTTTCACAATTAAAGAAGAATTTTTGTATTTTTGCTTTTTATATCTTTATCTAGACACATGGAATATTAGCAATGTTTATTTAATTGTAAATCATCGAAGACAATGGCTGTGTTCAGCAGTGCTGAATTTGCAACTGTTGTAAAATTTGTGAATCTGATTGGAGTATGCTTTTAGATTTAGCCAAGATTAAAACATACCAATTAGATTCACGATTTTTATAACAGTTGCAAATACAACACTTCTGCTGAACGCAGTCAATGATGATGACTTAATTGGTATATAAAATGTCCCCCACTCTCTCCCCACGCGAGTAATTATTAAAATAGTTAAAAAAATATACGAATAGTGTAGATTTAATTATCTTGTGAAATTCAGAATTCATAAATACTTTCTAATTATGAGATTTTTATTGTTTTGTGATTCGTGCATGGTGAAGAGAGATCGTGATTGAAGAGTGATCACTGTTTTTAGAATCCATTGCAATTGATTTATTAGAATGATCCAATAAGTAAACAGATAAACAAGTACAATTGATAAAAAATTTATTTAAAAAATAATATATCTGAAATTATTAACATAATTTCCTTGTACACGAATGTCTTTGTACTGTATCGTCTTATGAACAATTTTTGGTGCCTTTAAATTAAAAATTTTTACGTTAATCCTTCAATCACCATTGTATTGTATATTCAACGTTATTGTTAAATTTCGTGCTCCGGAAAATAGATTTAATGAAAAAAGAAAAATGATAAATTATGCTGGGTATCAAGTCGGAGTTATAATATAAGCTGGATGAGAAGGTTTCCAGTCGAATTAACAAATTGTTTCTTGTGTTATTTAAACTGTGAGTCGAGTGCTACTGTTCTATCTTCTTTACTTGACAATGTACGATACATGCTGGGAAATTTTTTATTTGTCCATGAGTATTTTATAGTTAAGAACACTATTGATAACGTTTCTCTGTTTTATAAAATACAGCACAAGTTCATGCGTTCAATAAGTAAAAGATCATAAGCATTATGTTGCCTATGGATTGTATTTTCAAGTTTTTTATCATTAAATTTTATTATTTCTCTTGCTAAGAAGTATAAATACCTTCTAGCAAAAATAACAATACAGTGCAAAAATGACTCAGACGTGGTAACATAAAACATTTTACGCTATTTTAGGCATTCAAAAACCAAGAAATACATTATGTATTTGTGTATACAAGGGTATCATATTGAAAAAACGTAATTTCTTTTTTTAAATAAATTTTTACTAATTACATTTGTTTGTCTGTTTATTTATTAAATTCTCCGTAATTATAAGTATCAATTTGTACTACTTTTGCTGGTTGATTATTTTATCAAAAAAGTTTATGCAAAAATTTGCTTATATTATAATTATTATATTAGCCATCCAATTATATCCACATCCATATATGAAAAGAGGAAAAAATTTAGTTAACTATAATTTTTTTCATTGTGAAATAACGATGATAATGAAGTATGTATCATTTATCATTTTTTACTTAAACTATTATTTAATCAATGTAAAAGCCTCATTCTAATACTATAATGCGTAAAAATATATTTAAAAAATTCATTCGCATACAGAAAACAAAAACATTGATTATTTGATTATCTATTGTATGATATTATGTCTGATACATAAAATAACGTCGTTATTTCATCTAATTACAAGGGCTGGCTGGCTGGCTCGTTGTTCCTGACTGCAACATAATGGATTGTACAGAGAGCGTAGATGATATTGTGGCTGCCGTTACAGCATTTGTATGATGATGATGATGATGATGATAAAGTGCTGAAGCATAATACTGTTGATGTGCCAGATGCGGATGATGGTGGTGAAGATAACCGCTCGATATTCTATGATCATTATTGTTTTCATTATTATTGTTGTTATTACTGTTATTAACAGAACTGTCTTCATGAGGTCGGTTGTGGTGATGATGATGATGGTGATGATTATTGTTGTTATTATTATTGTTATTATTGATTGTGGAACATAGTGATGAAGTTGGCGAGGAGGATGACGAAGAGTTTTGTACATTACAACTATTAGCCAGAATGTCATGTACAGTGTGAGGACTCGGCCATTGCAGAGCGTTGTTAATCGCTGTTTGATGTCCACCACTATCCTGTACTGCTGAAGGTGACGATGATGACAGTTTACTCGTTGACGATGGTCCAACTGGAAATGCAATAATTGTAAATAAATAGAATAAGATTTTTTCTTTTCAATTTCAATATCAATCAGAGTGATTAATAATATAATGGGAAGATGCGATAGATGTAACCGATGTTCAATGAACACGTTAAGAACTGAATATATTTCTACATATACACATTTCAAATTGATGAAAATCTTTTCAGCTTTTTGAATTTCGTTTAAATGTTTGTGGAATCTCTATATCACTTAAATAAAATTAAATAAAATGTAGAAAATACTAACCTTGATGATGATGATGCGTGATGGAAGGCGGCGCAGTTGGATGATAAGGTGTCGGCGGATACGGCACTGGACACAGAGCTGCACCAGCCGCTGCGGCGGCTGCGTAAAGATGGTGATGATGATGATGATGATGGTGAGCTGAATGATGCGGATGATGATGCATAGTTGTCGTGGTGCCAACTTTATTTCTTAATATCCTTGAAATACTGGACACTGATGGGACGTTATATTTGTCGCAAACGCCATCGGATAACAGTCGATCCCTGATCTCCCAAGCAAAGATCCCCGGATCTTTTAATTTCAATTGCTTAATGTATTGCACGACTTTCGGGGTAGTTACACGTGGTTTGCTACCACCAATTGCACCCGGCAGAATACTACCCGTTTCATGATAGCGTGCCAGTATCTTACTAACACATCCGTGACTGACACGTAATTGTCGCGAGATATCACATGGTCTAATACCCAATTGTGCAAGCTCGACTATTCTCAATCTGACAGCATTCGGTAATGGTCTTCCATTGACGAATACACCCCCTAGTTGATTCACTTCGCCACACTGCTGCTGATGTTGTTGCTGTTGATGTGATTGTTGTGGTTGTGTCCCAATTTCGGTGTTGCTGCTTTCTGTAAAATAACCAATTAATATCTTATTACCTACATAGTTTATTATTAGTATAAGTATAAAAAGATATTTATGTTTTTGTACGTATATTTTTATATGTACTTTATATATACATAAGTATAAAAATAATTAGAATTGTGATTTTTTAAAATTATTTAGAAAATCTCTTAATTATTAATACTTTATTTAATTTAATATACATATAGGATGAACTATTTTAGGCATTAGGGAATATGATGGAGAGTTTTTTTTTAGACGTTAATTCATTTTTATTAAATTAAATTTTAAGTTTGAATTTTTAAAATGCAAATATATAATTTGTATAAGAAAATTCTAAATTCACAATTGATCAGGATTTCTAACGTAATTACGTTCTAAGTAAAATAACTTAAGGGGATGCTGTAGCCGTCTGCGGTACTGAATTTTTGTAAAAGGATTTCCAAATCTATGAAAGTAATACAAAGAAATTCTTTTACAAAAATTCAGTACCGCGGACAACTACAGCATCACCTTAAGATATTAAAATTTACACTGTTAGAAAAATTTTTCTTAAAAATCAGTCAAAACTGACTGAAGTTATTTACAATCGATGTGACTGAATTCTCAGTTAAATTCTTAACTGATACTTAAGAGAAAGTAAGTCTGAATATTTGGTAAGTTTGTCTGAATATTGAGTTTTAAGAAATAGCAATCACATCGGAGGTTAGATTAGGTTAATTTGACTATGATACTGACGATACCAACTTAATTTATAATAAAAGACTGACATTACTTGCCAAAAATAATTTTAGTTGAATCAAAACGATAGCCAATTTAGCAAATGTTATGAGCGTTCGGCAACAACGTTAGATACCCAGATAGGAACGCATGTAGAAAAATTTTAGCATTATTTTAATTTTAAAATATAATGTATGATATATTGTGTAATAAGTTTAAATCTAACTTTTAAAATCATTAATTCTACATTTAATTATTGTAATCTTATAGCAATCTTTAAAAAATTGATGTCTAAAATAAATTCTTATATAATTGTATAATTAGAGCGAATCATCTTAACACAATTATTACTGAATACATTTCAGAAATTAATCTTGTAATTATTGTAAAAATTGTTACAACAAAAATTGTACAATTATTATTCAAGTAATAGTAACAAATTTTTTAATTTTTTATTTTTTAAGTAATTTTGCTTTATAATTTTTTCAATATTTATAACTTATAATTACAAAATTTTTCATCAAAAGATATGCGTTTTGCAGAATCACCTTATGACAATTATTGCGAAATGCGGTGAATGAAAAAAACAATAATTATGCATTATTAGTTTCCTATTTGGGTAGTCATACACGAATTTTCCTGCATAAGTAATTTTTAACTGTCTTCTCTTCAAACCCGCTTTCTCGAATGGCCTTTCTACTCCAATCTCCGTGTTTTGAAAAAAATGCGAGCAAATTTGTTTTGAATATAAATTTTTTTAATGCCTAAAAAGCCTTCAATTAGACTCACTATAAATATCTTCATCGCATAATGTAATTTAATTTAAATTGTCCGATGTTACCGCTAGTATAATGTGCTCATCGCCTGAAAATTCATAAAGGCTATGTAATTTCCTTAAGAATGAATTAGATAATACACTAAAAATTAAGAGATCTTTCATCTTGACTGAAATTTCGTATCATTGTCTTAATAATTAAAGATATTCTGAAACAATAAATGAAACAAGAAATAAAAAAATATTCTGAAACACTAGTAAATTTGACTGAAAATCTAGCTTGAAATGACTGAAACTTCTTTCAAACTTCTTTTGACTGAATTTTCAATTTATTTCTAACAGTGTATATGTATATCTTTCCATCATGGCTTATACTTGGTCTTTTCTGCGACTTTTTTTTAGTTTAGCAAACATTTTGCATAGAGACACACTATTAAAATAGAAAATATATCTGTAGAGGTATTTTCTTCACATTTTTAACACTTTCTTTGGCTAAATTTATTTTTCATTCTTTCATTATTATTTTTGTAATATATATTGTTATGCAATTACACTTTGTGTAGTACGGAATGAAACCAAACAATCGTGCATGTAACATGGAACAGAAATCGCGGGCATGATATACAGATTATTTATTAGAATTAATTTAATATATTTATTTCGAATTAATTTAATATATTTATAATGTTAAAAGTATTTATTATAATTAAATTAACACACACAACACACTTTTGTTCAGATTTGTGCTTTCAATATATGCATGTTATACATATAACATTGACTTTTGAATTTAGATTTTCAGTTTCATAATCGCATTCCATAATTCTTATCAGGTATTAACACAACTCGCGTCATGCTGAATTGAAATTGTCATCATTTTCGAACTTCTATCGTCATTAGCGATATGTGGCCGATGAAGGATCGATCTCAAGCCGAGCGGCATCGTGACACACTCATTATCCACTCATATTTGCGCATATATTACGCATATATTCGAAATTCGCCCAGTTTTACATTCGCTGCAAAATATTAATAAGGTAATTTTACCTTTGCGAGATTTATTGTGCTGATACTACCGATTAAAATCAAATATATCTTATTGTTATCTATGATGTTATTTCTGTGTACCGTCGCATTATCTTCTTAGTAAATCAAAGAATACGATGAAATGTCTTAAAAATGGCAAATAAATTGCTTTGTAATACTTTAATATATTCGGCGCTGTCGAATCTTCGATAATACAAAGGAAAAAATTAACTTCCCGGGCATAAAAGTGCATTTTATATCATACAAATATCGAGATCGAAAAACTGTTTTTTCCTCAAATCCCTCCAATAGAAGTAGCCATCACGGTTATTTAAATTTTCTTTTTATCATTAAAGATCACCTAAAAAAACGAAATTAATGAATAATTTATAAAAAATTATGAAAAGTTGAACTTAATTTGATATAAAATGTAATTTTCTCACTTTTCCATTTTTTATCTATGTTTCCCGCAAATTCGAGATGCTTGGGTTTATCTTTTTTAATATAGTTTTTATTGTTGCTTTTTGGACAAATGTTACTTTATAAATGGTTCTCAAGATGATTAGAGTCGAGATATCAAGCTCTGAACATTCCGTTTTTATTCCAGCAATCAATTTGGTTGAGTTGGATACTTTGAGGATAATTTATCTTTTATCTCTTGACGAAAGCTTTAATATCCTTCTGGTATTTCTTTTTCATTGCCATATTATCCAGGATTTCTTAGATAATTGAGCACAACATTACGAGATCAACCTAGAACTTGGAAAACGAATTTAATGTTGTTTCCTGTCTGGCGCATTTCATCAATTCTGTCCTTCTTATATTTGTTAAGCTCTATTTTACATGTCATAATTAGAAAAAAATAAAGAGTACATAATACATGTGAAAATATCAAAAAACATGGTTTTATAATTTTGTTACGATATTGAAATTGATTTTGCTTAAGTATCTGCGATCGTTTTTCTTGAACATTTTTTTCTAAAACTTTGCTGCATCACAAAAGGTTAGTTTACAAAGAGTCTAAAACTCTTTGTGCACCACAATTTGAGGGGGGGGGGGACACTGAATAATATTAGTACCATTAGTTTCAGATAAAAATTTTTATATGACAAAATTTCCAAAATAATGAGTGGTTTTATAATTTTGTGACACAAAGTGTCAAAATGTTTGTGCATACACACACATAAATTAAAATACTTGTTGCTATTTTTAGCAAAATTATAATCATTTTCACTAGACATAGATAAAATGTTTCATGAAGATATATGCGGTACATATACATATACATGTAATATACATATACATATTATATACATATATGTATATAATATAGCCATAGTGCTTCTACGATGTTCTAAGTACGCATATGTGATACACAAATACATTTATACATGTACGAAGTCTATATACGTAATATTATTAGACTTTTTCTCACAAGCAGTGATAAATGGCCAAGATCAAAGGTTCCGACGCGTGTAGTCATTTTACACGCGTGTAACACACATATCTAACGAAAAAGAGACGACGACTACACAGTCTGTGTGTTGGTGACGATGTACGTAAGTATAAATGTATTTGTGCGAGGCAGCGAGCTGTTCCAGCTAACTAGTACGAGGGTGAAGACGTTTCAGCTCCTTCCCCAAGTAGAGAAAGAAAATCGTCTGGTTCTAATTCTACAATTCTATATATGGATCGTAACACTCTGTTATTATTATAAATACCTTTTTAAAATTTTTTATTTGATAAAATTAAACTCATATTATTTTTGGATTATTTTCTCTGCCTAATACTGTAAATAATAAATCTTCACCGTAAAAGAAATTATACAATTGCATTGTATAGGCCAGGAAAATATTAATATAATTCTTTGAAGAAAATGATTGGATGTGTTTTGAAAAAAGATTTAGAAATTTATTGATAAATAATATATTTATCAACATTTAACAATATTAACATGAAATTAGAAAATTACATAATATGAAACAAATAGTATATGAAAGTTTCCATTGATGAATAGGTGTTTTATGTTTTGACAATAACTGATTAACTTGTTTTTAAATGTACACACACACACACACACACACACACACACACACACACACACACACACACACACACATAAATTGTAATTTTAAATAATGGTAAAGGAAAGTTCCGCAATGACATAAAAATAGATAATTATACATTTTACATTATATTTTTTTTCTATCTCACGAAATTATTTTAAAAATCTTATTTAAATCCAAAAATCATAAAATGCATCAAAAAAGAAAATTGTACAAGTTATGTGATTTATTTGTGTATTTATATACATATCAAATAAATAGTAGATTATTTATTTATGTTTAGATCCTTCGAATAAAGTGTAACTATTCAGATCGGATACAAAAGCTAAATATACGTATATAAATGTACAAATAGATACACACAAGTGGATATGTAAAACAAATGCAAATTTTCAATTTATTCAAGTTCGAATATGTCATAAAGAAAGAAACAGAATTTAAATGTAAATGAAATTAATTTAATTTCTAATTTAATCTAAATTAATTATATATTTTCTGTTATTATTTATAATAATGTGGCACTTATTTGTAAATTTTTTAATTTCTTGTTTAAAAAATACATTTATTTGATAAACGTTTCAATTATATGATATAGAATGATATTTCTTACAAAATGGATCATTCTAAAAATTCATATACTTAATAAGAATTAAAAATCGTTGGTAAAGAGTAAAAAGACTGCAAAAAGACTGCAGACATTTAAAATGCTCGCACAGCAAAAACACATCGCTGTGATCGGCGGCGTCCGCGGCGGCGGCGGTGGCGGCGGCGGCGGCGGCAGCGACGACGATTCCGACCAAAACTCTTCTTCCAGGAATCATGTAGCTGCAACGTAAAGCCCTCCTTTTTGTTGTGCGCTTTTCTTATTTATTCATATCCTCTATGTGCGTGTTAAATGGTATACCAGTCGGTCTGTGGAAAGACTATCCGATGATGGTATACATATATGTAGACTCATATAAATTTCCTTCTCCGTAATAAAGTTACGGTAATCGCAGAAGTTGTTGAATTGTTTGAGATGACGATTGTGGAAATCAGATCTAGATCACGGATACCAAACATGTAATTGTAAAATCGTAGAATACTTTGTATAATCCCAGGATTTTGCGGAAATAGGTATTTTAAATTTTTCGTGGATGATTTTTAAAGGAATAGGTACGAGAACAAAAGATGTCATGTTGCCCAACAATAAAATCGATCGCACGGTCGCAAAATTTTCAATCGTTCGTAATAGGGTTTGCTTAGAACAAAATAATATAAGCACCTATTTGCTGCGAGAATATAAGTGAAGAGCAAAGTAGACGACCTCATCAGGCATGACAGAAAGGATTAGTTATGCAATATAAAAAGAAAACATTTTTGATTGTCGGCAGTTTTCACTTTGGTTTGATGAAACAATTTCCACATCTGATTGTTAAAATAATGTCAATAACGGAAGAAGAAAAGTTGTAGTAAGTGTAAGTGTAAGAGAAGTAGTAAGCTTACTAATTGCATTATGACATTTATAGTTTTGTCAATTGTCGTTAAAATCTAATTGGAAATAAATAATTAAGATAGATTGTCTAGATGCACGTACTACATGCAAAATTCTACGACTGCGGTGTACGCTACGATGAAATTAATAACACATTGAAGGTGTAGATATGAACATTATAAAGTCATTTCAATTATCTCTTTCATCTCTTTATCTTACGACGCGACGGCGCATTTCGCTGCACTTCGCAAATATTTCTTATCAACATATTTTTAATTTAATAAAATTGGATTAAAAGTTAATTGGCTTTTTTATTTTATGTCATTTTTTATCTTTTTTTAAACAAGACAATAGAGATACGAGATAAATCTTCTTCTAATAATTTATCATTTTTTATTAATTCTATACTCTATAATTTTGAGAATAGGTAGTATTGATTAAATCAATATCAAAAGAGTCTAGTGAGTATGGGGGATATCTACAATTAATATCTCTTCGATAATACAGGCTATCTTCTTATCTGAGCACTTTATCCTTTTCTCATTTTCATTGGTTGTAGCAGCTCCACATGTATGTGTGATATTTGTGTATAGGACAAATCAAATTTAAGAAACCGTGCAGAAAAGGAAAGTTAAAAAGCAAACACCACAACGTGGCATGAAGTGGGCGTGTTCAAACGCATGATGGATGTCAGTGTCACTCTCGAAACACATGTTTCGCTTACGTAGGTACCACAGAAACGCGACCAATGTTTGTCTACCATCCAACCCGCTAATTATCGGCACCGTCGTCGCTGCCTTTGTCGGCTCCGACACTTTATAGAAATGTGAATCTTTGATTTAATTTCCGCAAGCTCAGACACATACAAACACACACACACACACATACTACACACATTCACGCACACACACACGTATAAGAGAAATAATAATACACAATATACATACATATATGTATATACATATATGTATATGTACGATATACACACACATGTATATTATTATTATTATTTCTCTTTACTGTGAAGATAAAAAGAGTTTTTTAAAACTCTTATTAAAAAGTATGTATCTTATTTGGAGATCCATATTATAAAATACTGAACTACAATATATGTCTTTAAAGTTTATAAAAATCAGGAAGGCATACACATTCGTATAATTTTCTTATAAGAGGAATTTTTGAAAAGTATTAAATAATTATTAAATAATTAGACATTTGAGAGAGGTTTCAAATTATTTCTATACAATATCATAATAAAAGTATAATTTTTTGATTATTAAACTAATTATTTAAATTTAAAAAATAGTCACTGAAAATCACTTGTAAGATCGTAACGCTATAAAAAAAAAAAAAACGAACACACATAAGCATGAATTGAAATGAAGAGTTAATCAAGAAGTTCGGTGAATCAATCACAGTCGGTCGTGATTATTATGGATACATGTATTCCTCTTTCTTTTTGCTTTTTGTTGAATTGCTTTTGATCGGTAATGGGTCACACAATTCTTGTTTCTCTCTCCTCCCCCCTCGCTCCTTTCCTCCTCACTCCTCTCTCTATCTGATTTTCTCCTTCTCTCCTTCGATTTATTTTTTCTTCCTGTTGCGTTGGTAAAAATATATATGTCTCGAACGTGTAATATAAGAATAATAATAATAATCGACATCGTATAAAAACCATAAAGAAAATTGCCCGGTGATTTTATTAGCGTAGTGCGAACCGTACGTCAGAAATTTCTTAGTAATTTATAAAAATACTGTTACATAATGTTTTATTTGTAATTTCTTTGTTAATATATGCATATGTAACAGATATTATGTTATCTTACATATCTTACAATTTTCATATGACAGTAATTCTTCTAATCTAATCTAAATAGTTATCATTATCAGTAAAAAGTAAAAACAATTTAAAGTTTTTATACTTTATGCTACTAATATTAATTAATTATATTATTAATATTAAGTAAATATTAACATTATTTATTTTAATATTTGTAAGCAAATTATTGTATAATGTAAATAAATTATTGTATATGTAAGTAAATTATTGCAGTTATACTTTAATGACAGTATGTGTGAACGCAATTCTCTCTTATCAATCTATTATTTTATTTTTAATGCGATTTTATTATATTGAAGTAAAATATTTATTTAATAACATGACTTTGAATTCAATGTACAAGAGCAATCTAACAATAACTCGCCATAAATACTTAACAATGTTTGTCTACCTACATTGGTATCTCCAGGTCAGTTAAACTAGAGACTATGAAAAGAATAGACGTGATTGTTTTTCGCGCATCACGAAACTTTTACAATCAGCTCGTGTTTCTTAATAAATTGAGAGTGACTTGGAATTTTACTAAACTATTAAAAGTGCTACTCAATTCAGTGTTTAAAATAGGATATTTGTTTTATTATTATATTACATGTACTGGAAAATTCTCTTTATAGAAATGGTGTCTTTAAACCTTTCTTACTGTTCTCATATTACCTGTTTTTTTTTTAGATCCGAATTTTACTTGATTCTGAATTTTTAGAAAAATCGTTTTACCCCGCTGAATTTAAATATGTATATGAATATAGCACTCAGCAAGCTGAAAACTTAACTTATATAATATAAAATTATCTCACATTATTTGCCAATTAATGCCTGATGGTATTTTTTTACACTGTAAACTCCTATGGGTTGCCACTGCTCCTACTTAATATTCAATTAATTTGACTAAAACAATGAGATAAAATTAGCGACATATTGAGTAAGCCTTACTCGATATGTTGTTAATTTATCTGATTTAACTTCCATGTTAGTCAAAATTTTATCTTCCTTTTAGTAAAAATTAATGAAATATTGAGTAGGAGCAGTGGTGACCTATGGAATAGTTAAAAATAAAAATAAATGACTCAAATTGAGTATAATTTGACACTACGAGCTTAACAGTGTATATTTTTAATATGTGATATACACACTACATACATATATTTTCATTTGAAAACTTGAAAACTGCTTCCAGTATAGACAAAGGGTGCGTTCCACTTATCGCTCGCAACGTTCCTAGAATCATTTCATCCTTGTTTAATATTTGCTAATCAATAAGGATGAAATGATTCTACGAACGTTGCGAGCGATAAGTGGAACGTACCTAAAGCTTTCCGTTAAAAACTTATAGTCAAAATAATGATTCATTAATGTATATTACATTGCTCCAATGCTATACTGCTTCATGTTATATTTTTGTCTCAAATCATATCAGCTTATACATTGCATAAAACAAAATACACGCACATTAATAATGAAAATTAAGTTCTTTAAAGAAGAAAAAAATTTCAAAGAGGATCTTATTAACTTTCGGAGAAGCATGATCCTATCGTACTTGTGGTACGACCGCTCCTGAAATAAAACGTTGCGTGTCTTACATTAGTTTCATGCGTTCGGCGTCGTCGCTGAGATGTAAGTGGTAAAGGGGGAAGGAGTGGGCGTTAACGAAAATAGGGCCGAAAGTTGTAACCAGAGTGCATTCCGAAATGTACTGACAGTACTAAAAATCTATAGCTCATGTTATTCTGTATGCTAGATTTTCAGTATTGCCAGAGCAGAGTATTTCGGAACGCACCCCAATCGTATCACTGTTTTCTCAGCGACGACATTGAAGCAATAGATGAAAATTAAGGAAATATATATTTTACCACACGTAATAGCAAGCGAATTGTATTTACATAAGCGAATTTGAAGTAGATATCCTTAAGTTATTCTAGTAATTCTGGAATCAATCCTTGAATGAGTTTACAATAGGCTTTCAGGTAGCACATGATAGTTCATGTACGTTTCACATACACAGAAAAACCATTAATTTCAAATCAACAATAATATTCTCATATACATATAAGCAAAAATATAAAATCTTTAAAGATTTTGATAATCATAAACAGAAACAAAATTTCTTTATGTGAGCAAGTTATTGTCTGTTTAAGATTATTAAAATCTTTAAAGATTTTATATTTTTGCTTATATATGAGAATATTATTGTTGATTTGAAATTAATGTTTTTTTCGTGTATGTATATTACATTTGAGAAGTATGCATTATATAAATACTTTATGCTATAGATTAATTAATGTAAATCTGTAAAAGTCTGTAAAAATCAAGATTGTCTGATATGACAAGTCCTAATATTTTTAGTGCAGTATTGTTTATAAAAAGAAAAATTAGAATAGAAAAAATATAAGGAAACGAATTATTAACCCTTTCCGTGAATGGCCATTATAATGGCTGTTTGTACAAACAGCAACTACAATGGCCACTTGCAGCAACTGTCTTTGTGTAGAATTATAAGAATTTGTGCTGTGTGCTAAATTGTTTACAAATGTCTAATGCCGTTGCATAGCAACCGAGATATTTATCAGCTACTGCTACAATGAAAACAAAATCGAAACAAAACAGTGGTCATTATTTTCATGTAGCAAAGTAAACTCGATGCTAATTCGGCGCGAAATCTGTCCGCTGAATGCACACATGGCATTCGCAGCTCGTGCTTTCGTTCAACAGTAGTGGCAACCAACGTTGACATTGCAAAAGAAATAATAAAAATTGCGCATATATTCAAACATGTTTTGTAAGCCTTAAAGCTCGACGAACAATTCAATTGTTGAAGAAAACACTTATTAATATTTATTACTTTGAATTCAAAGAAATTTCTCAGAAGTATCTCTTGCAAGATAAATTTATTATTTGTGGTATTATCGCAGCCATTTACTGCGAGCCATCGATGTCTCCTGTGATTTTGTTTATTTGACCACATTTATATATTTAATACATATAGTACGCAGTATACATATATATATGCATATATATAAAATTGTTGTATTGTATAAAATTCCTTTGTTGATTCTTTACTTAAGTTTGTGTAATATTTTTAATATTTTAATATTTAATATTGTATAGAACTATATCGGAAGCAATTTTATCCAATTGCTTGATGTTTGATGATTGTTAGATGGATTTCTTTTTCGCATTCTTTACATCATTCTTGGAACTAGCTTTCTTTATCGGTAATCTTCCATTGACAATGAGTTTGTTTCCCTATTGTAATCGTATATTTCTAGTTTCTTGCAAATATATTTCAACTTGCGAATAATACATGCGTCATATAAAGTTGTCTTGCAAACTATCGAACGTACAAAGGCGTTTTTTAAATACAGCTTGGCTATTTCTCGCATAGTTTATACTTTTTCTATGATATTCTATTTTCTTTTGGATGATATTAACGTTAAATACTTGATTATGTATTAATCTCAATTTTGAATTCTCTCTTTAACTCTCTCGTTTGAAAATCTTCTTTAGTATAACATCTTTTTTTGAATAATATTAAACATTTCGTCGAAGTTTTTAATATGCTTTAATATACTGTGTGCAAGCTTTTGCAAGTTGTTTTATTGTACGTGTTCGTATTAGAATATTTGTATTAAATCGATTTGTATTAAATCGAAAATTTGTATTAAATCCTCGAATCCTACACTATAATTCCCTACATTTCGATTTATAATTTGAGATACTGTCATCTGAGAAATACATTAATTGCCTTTTAAATCTAATAAAAATTGTATCAATTTTGCCCATTACATCTTCGTTGAACAGAAATGTCAGTATCTAAGAGAATTCATCTCTTTCATAGTACCTTGCTTTGTTAGATCGTCGCATCCATTCGCGCTTTATAATTCATACTGCGCCGCCGCTATCCATTGCTCGGCATGACGCGAGCTCCTGCCGTTTCGCTCGATTGCTCTGTACCGTTCATTCGTATCGTTTCTTTCCGTCGTTCGCTGTATCTTTGTTGTTCATCGTTCATCAGCGTTTACCATCGTTTACCATTGTGTCTTCTGCGCACTCTAATGCTACCATTATAGAATGGTATTTCTGTGCAAAAACATCTCAGCTTCAATCTTGTCTTTAATACAATTTTATTGGTTTTTTTATATACTTGCTTATGTCTTGATTTAATTTTCTCAGACCATCTTTAAGATCGTTAAGACTTTCACACAGCTTTCATTTCATCGACGCAACGTCATAGTTACTATGTTTCTTTACTTTCCATAACTTTACTCAATGATTTTTTGCGGAATTATTTAGGCTTAAAAAAAAGTACAATAAAAAATTTGTGTGATCATATTTGCCATTTTAAACAGCACAATCTTTTTTCTCAAATATTTTCTTTTATATTTAATAAGACTAATTTAACTAATAAAAGTTATTGTAGATAGTAGTTTTTAATAATTTATTTCGTATAATAATATGTATACATATATACATATAAATCTTTAGACATGCACTTTTATCGAACAAAATTTGATATCACTCTTGAATTGTTTGAAAAATTTTTGAAAGCAATTTGGAAGAATAATGCATATAATGAATATATTTTATCGTCAAGTAGTCAATTCGTAAATTCGTATATCTGGGTGGATAAGAAAAAGATAATGAGGATAATTGTCAGCAGAAAGTTAACGACAGATAAACTGTTGTTTCGATTGTAAAATTAAGCATTTCATATCTAATTGCCTCAAACATGAAAAAGAATTACATTGCATGAAAGAATACGTAGACTAGGTATATGATGAAAGAAATCCAAAAGAAATTATAACAGACCTTGATGAACATTCAATATTGATTTCAATGTGATTGATATTATTTATTTTATAAATTGTATACATTAGTATGCGTGTAATTTAAAATATATAAATTAAAATATATAAATTAAAATATATAAAAAATAATTATTTTTCGAAAAACTTTTATTAGATCTGTTTAATGCACAATTTGAAATACTATAATTTTAATTTTAATTTTATAAAATGAAAATTATCAATTTACAAAGAAGTGAGTTTTAATGAAGATATAAGATAAATCACGCTCTTAGTGTAATGTAAAAGAATAAAAAAAATGATCATATATGAAGAAAACATTAAGAAAATTTATAAACGCTCATTTGACATTTTTACAGTAAAATCTTACATTTAAAGATTTATATTTTTTTTCTAATTTTATTTTATCTTTAAGTATGTACATTCTTTTAAATTGGAAAAAAATATCTTTACTAATTTAAAGAAGTTTACAAAGAAAAATATTTTATCTTCACTGAAAATGTAACAAAATAAACCAACTAATTGTAAGTATAATTTATGTAAAGACATAAATAAAGATTTTATTTCGATTATTTAATGTAATTTGAGATATTGATTATTAAATAAAATATTTATTTATCTAAAATATATTATGCTTTTAAAATTATTTTTATTATCTATCTTTAAAATTAAAATTATTTAGAGTCATTCAACAAAAGTAGAAGAGAAGTTTTGATTTGTATGCCATGCCAAGGATAATATTTAGTCTGATAATCGCGTTTCTGGTGAATACGGTGTTTCGCCATGTTCCGTACCTATATTCATCAATCATGACGGCAGAATCTTACAATTAGCGAGAGGGTATCTGGCAGCAATTGTCCGTAATTTTTCCGACGGATAAGAAATATATTCATATGTATGTATTTTTTAATCTTATTTAACATTTATATGAATTGATCTTAATAATAATAATTAATCCGTATGGTCTGATCTGCGTGAGTGAATTCTTTGTCAGGTTTAATTAAATTAAAAGGCTTGATATTCATTGCCAATACTGAAAATCTATATGTATAGAGTGTACGTGATATAAATATGCATGTATAAAAGTATTATTGAAACATTCTATCAGAAGCATTCTGTATAGAATGTTGATATTATGAAAGAACTTTGATTTATCCTACTTGAGAAAATGCAATTTGATTCATCTTAATATTAAAAGTAGATATAAAAGTGCGATAAAAATTTATGCAGACATAATAGACATTAATCTAAATAAAATTAAGAATTAAAATCTTTAAAATTTCTTCATACCAATTGTCTCCAAATGCATTTTCCTTATAATTCTTTTGTCGTTCGGCACACCCTTTTTAGTTTTCTCAAATACACGAACTCGTAGTTTCTTAATACGTAGGTAGTCAAAAGAGAATTCAGCAGCTAATGCTATTGTTTGTAGAGTCCTCTGTCAACTGAACCACACTATCCTATTTCAATAATATTCGTAGAAGATGCACTTATCATTCAACTGAAACAAACAGTACTAATTGAACGCTAATGAAATGTTCAGCTTCTGTCCTATATGTAAATACAGTTTGTAGAGCACCTGGTTCTTTCGCGAAAGGATCACATTTGTCAACAAAATTATTGCCGATTCGTTTACGCACATGCATTCGTTTGCTCATATGTCGAGTTTGTCAATAAAATCAATTAGCGATAAAGTTATAAATATTTATTGCACACAGACAATAATTTAAAAAACATGCTTCTTGTGCACATAAATGCTTCTTGCACTTATATTTTTATTAATAGTAGATATATTTTTTATCTTTGTAGGATTTTTTTATGAGATTTTCAATTCTTTTTGTAGAAATTGTGTAAAACTTTCTCAATACTTTTAGCACAAATTTTATTATATTTGTTCTGTAAAAGATATGTATGCTGACCTAATATTTCATGGCTCATTGTCATTCTTTAAATTATACTACATTATTTATTAATATCCATTCTGTTCTCTCTCTCTCTCTCTCTCTCTCTCTCTCTCTCTGTCTCTTAGAATGCGTACTATGTTTATGTAGTATCTATTAATGATATTTTCCGCATTATGAAAATTTGCACATAATAGCTTTATACATATATATATAATATTCGTATCAATAGATATTTACCTTTCATCTTTAATCCTCCTCAGACTTCGTCTTAATTTCGATTAAAATAATTTACTTACCACATCAGCAGCGCATTTGGTAAGCACTGCTTGTATTGATTTTATAATCTAAATGCTCTATTTGCAGCGTATGAGCATTCATATGTGCGCCCATCTTCTCTCTCTCTCTGTTTTTGTTCCTCTGTCGGTGTGTGTCTCGTGTGCGTCAAAAATTATTGCACATGTTGCTTAACGTTTATTTATATTAATAATGTTATGTGTAGGCATTATGTGAAAAGTCTCTGAGTGGCAAAATCGTTATGAGTGTATACATACGTGTGACAAACTGAAATTGGAACGCAAAAAAATCACTTTTTGCATAATAAATCTTTCAGAATTAACTGCATCGGTTCTTTTCGGACTAGTCGCAGTTGAAAGTTTATATTGATATTATATGTATATATATATAAGAAAAATGTGTTTTTCTTATAATTTTGAAAGCTGATTTAGTTTTGAGATATTTGATTTAAAAGCCATTTGACGTAAAAATTTTGATTGTAAGCCTGGTAGCGCTTTGACGTTTATGTAATCGACATAATCATATGATCAACCTTTTTTATGTATTTGGAATCGCGACGTCTTTGCATCGCTTGAATTGTTGACAATTGGCTTATTAGCAATTAATCTTGTTGACTATCGGTCTGTAGACAAACACATGTACAAATTTAAACTTGTCACTAATGTAATTGTGTAATTTATTCAAAAATTTTTAATTCAAAATAACTCTATGTTTTAGATTTTTTATAAGGAACGTGTCATAAGTTATCACTCACAACTCTCCGATTTTATTCTCCTTGAAATATATTGTCAAACACAGAACTCTAAGAAACGCGTATTTTTTATATGGGTCTATTTTGATATTTATGGCGGGGGAGAGGGGAATGAACTTCTCAAAGCTGATTCTTATATTAGATTTTAATAATTATCGTTGAAACGGTAACATATATAAAAATATTTTTAACAGAATTTTTATGATTTTTTATAACAAATTTTTTTAATTAATTTATAATTCTATATTTAGACTTTTTCTAAAAATCTAATCTTAATCAATTTTTATTCTTAAAAATTTTTTATTTTTATTCTTATATTAATAAAATTGAAGCATACACACGATTGTATATATATCTATTTATGATGACTTTGGAATGTTCGAATGTTTTATCTCTTTTACGTTTCAAATATATCGCATTACATATCAGGGTCTTGAACTGTACTAACAAGCAGCAGTTACGGATGTATTGGTGTCATTGACTTCGGATATTGTTAACATTGCTTACAGAGAAACTGAAGCAAATAAAGCGGTATTTTATAGTATTTTAAAAAATGCACTTAGTCTTCTATGTCACTTTTCATTTCTAAGTTACATATTTTTAAACTATAAATAAAGTTTATTAAGTTATTAAATTATATTAAATAAGTTATTAAGCTTATGTTATTATTTCATTAAATTACATCTAATATATTTGCTTTATTATTCTAATTGTCGCGTTATTACATTATTACAATATTCAATTCGCATTATTACAATTAATATACGTTTCAAATATATCTACATTGCATAAATATATTATTGATTACGATGAGATCTCAAAAAATTTTGGAAGTAAATGTAAATATGATTCAAATATTGAATTTGAAATAGTAAAATCCACATTTTGCAGTATATGCTGAATTCCAGAGCGATGTGTGGCATCTCGTTCCGTAGTAAAATTTATATTTTGCTCTAAATTAGAAAGTAATATTTCTCTATATTGTATAAATTAATTGAATAATGATTAATTAATTTTTTCTAGGTTTGATAATATCTTATTAAAAGTATTATTAAATTATCATGTCTATTCTGGTTATAAAATTGTTGGTGTAGCTTATTAAATTGTTCTCTGTATAAATTAGCTCTGCAATGTAGATAAATGAGTGATTTTGAAAAATAAACTTAATCTTTTCTATTTCAGTATAATTTATATGTGTCTGTTGCAAAAGTATACACATAATATATACATATACGTTTCTCTCTCTCTCTCTCTCTCTCTGTATGAATATCTGATATTAATGATAATTAGTGCAGCATTGAAATAATTATTAATAGTCGTTTTTTTATCTCTTTCTCTCCGTCTTGTATCGAATTTTTTTATAGCAATCAGTATCGAATTTAAAAAAGACAAACTTTCTCAGCGATAAGAACGGGGCGCATCCGGGACGCAGTAAGGGGGTCAAAGGTTTCTGCTGGAGAAATGAATACAGTATACTTTCTATGAATGGACCGTGTCAAACATAATTATACCAATTCATGCTAACGTTTTAAATAACTTCATCACATGATACAAGATCCATTTCTTACAACATGAGTAGTAATATATTCCAAAATGTCATAAATATTTGAAAATATAGAAAAAATTGTTACTTTTTCAAGCTTTTTACTTTGATAAGCCTGACAAAAGTGGAGCGAAAATCTAATAACATTGTAAGAAAAATAAAAGATGAATTTGTAAAATAGTGATGAGAATTAATAAAAGTAGAATTTCTTATTTTAATGTCATTTAGAATTGAGGCATAATTACTCTGGAATTGCAAAAGAAATTTTAGATCTTTTATTGAATGAAAGGATTTATTTTTGCTATATATGTAAAGGATATATTATGAAGTTATAGCTCTCTTGAAGTGAAATAGGAAAACGGTACACGGTTAATGGCAACAACGTACCTACTTGAAGTAAAATTATGTTGGCATAACTTCGAAAATGAAAAATTAATAATATTATACTATATATTATACTTGAACTTTTTAATTTTATTTATTTTGTAACAATAAATCTCCGATATACATATATGTTGCATACCTACGTGCACGCGTGCACATTTGCGAAATAATTTTTCTTTAAGTGCTCACTCTTGTCGATTAGCCATATCATTTTCTCATTTGATTTCGCGATATAATTCCATTTCTAATGCTGTTTATATATTTACACGGCTACTAGTCACATTATTATTATATCAATTGCAATAATTATGTACTCGAAGATAAGATTAGGCATTCTAGATTGTCACGTAGTATTTTCTCCTCAACTATATTTCTCAACTACAATCATTAAACGATTTAATGATTTAAAGATTATGCAAACTTAAAGATTAAAGATTATGCAAGTAAAATAGAAAGAATGAATAGCAGAGAGTAAAATAACTAATGAACCATTACGATTATAAGTTTATGATTATCTGCAAACAGATATCTAATCCTCGCGCATATTTATTCAAGAAAAGAAAATATTACTCATTTTAAATTATATAAAAACATTATTGATGTAATATATTATATATTCTCTAAAGTAAATGTAATAAATGTGCCTTTAAGAACAATAACACATTATTTTTACATTTTCAATTAATATAATAGAGACAAATTGTTACAATATAGTTGTATTAAATGCAAAATATACATATCAAAATAAAGGAGAATTATTTAGTACATTTCGAATACATTCTCACATTCTCATTACAACTTTTTCTTTGAAAGATATTTAACGTGCCAACATCCGAACCATTAATTCATTCCGATTATTATTTTACGTCGACGCTATACTCTTATCCTTTGTCTAAACTCTACTCTTTGGCTTTTAGCCGAACTATCTTTCACCGATTATGACACTTATTATTATCGTGACACTTTACTCTTGTCCTCTCCTTTCATCTAAACCTCTGTACATCTTATCACTTAATCTTATTCAATTCCTTAATCCATAAAGTTTCAAACTTTTACAATCACTTGAATCCAGAGATTCGCGAGGGTCCTAAATTCCCTAAAGGGAAAATACGCGGGATCGAACCCAGGATCTTATCGTTTCTAATCACTCGCGTAAGCACAGAGTCATCCCCACGCGACATCTCCGTTATCACACGTTATAACAATTAAAGAGTAAGATTATATTTCTACTATATCTCATATATTTTTTATTTTTTATATTATATTTTATATTATATTTATATTATATTTTTCTTTCATTACGTAACTAAATATATTATATCGACTAGCACGCCGTACATACAAGCATTTTAATTTTTTTTTGCATCATATGTACAGTTGCATCGTCAATCAATTATAAATAAATTAATTTATTATTTATAATACAAAATTGTTCAAATTCGTATTTATTTGCATGTAATATGCATTTTATTGTAAACGATTTGCTATTTTACGTTTTTTTTCTTTTAATCTGATTCTTAGATGCCTGATACAGCTCATTCACATTTCAAACGACGTAAAGCGTCAAGACAATTAAGTAATTTTATTCTTACAAGGGAACATCCCGAAGTCACTCTGACTTCGGGATGAAACTCTGGTTTTGATTTCGTCTTTAACAGTAAAGTACCCATGCTTCGTGAAAAATCCTCAATCTCAACCGTTTTAGAGTTTTGTGATGGAATGGAATGACTCCTTCATGGACGAAATCTGCTATATTTTCGTTGCTGTTATTGGCCCATGCTTATCGATGAAGGAGACATAAGTCATAATAAGAAATAACATTATATGGAGTGTTTACATTTATTTATTCATATAAACTGATACAAAATAATAGTATTATAAGAAAAAATATGGATTCTTTTATGTAACAGAAATATAATTTCTTACTGATTGTTAGCTCAAGTTTCTTTAATAGTAATTATTTATGATTTAAAAAATATGTAACATTGAAGATTTGCAAGAAGCAAAAACATCCGTTTTTTTCATATAATACTATTATTTTGTATCAGTTTGAATAAATGAATAAATAAATGTAAACTCCGTATGCTGTTATGACCTATTTCTCCTTCATTAGTAAGCATGGGCCAGCAACGAAAATATAGCAAATTTTGTCCATGAAGGACACTCCATTCCATCACAAAATTCTAAAACGGTTGAGATCGAGGATTTTTCACGAAGCATGGGTACTTTACTGTTAAAGACGAAATCAAAACCAGAGTTTCATCCCGTCAGAGTGACACTTGGGGATGTTTCCTTGTTAGATAAATATTGTAGATAATGTGATGATAACATTTTTTGATATAACACAAAATAATATAAAAATATATAAATATAGTTGATTAGTCGTGCTTGATACGACTAATCAAATGATCGAATATTTCAATTTTAATTATATTTTAATGTAATAAATGTATATGATAAATATATGTATAACATGTATAATAATAATTTGTTACATCTACATAAGCCTGTATATATTGGCGGTATATACGCATAATCTAGTATTGTTTAATAACATTGAATAAATTATTGTCTCACCTAATATAATTGGATCCATTGGAAAGACGTGTAATTCAGCAGCCGTCGGTTACATGCAAGGCGACTGCTCCGGAGTTGTAGTGTTTCGTCTGTAGTTTTCAAAATGCACTCAAGAGGAACACGTTATAATTTCATTGATAATCTTATCATTGTTACGCTTTTTCAAACACAATAACATCTAATGTCTCGTGTATAACGTACATAAGCTGTATAATACACCAAAGCAATTTATGAGTAATAAATTGTCCTTTGCAAGAAATGTTTATGTGCTACAAAGTACTTAAATAATTGTAAATAATGTTTTAATAATAGAAAAAAAGAATTGTTCACATTTCAGATGAGAGAATTGCGAATGTCTAAAGTTGCAATAGTTTATTTGTTAATTGTACATGTATGTCAACAAGAAAGAAAAGCATTTTCATGTATGTATGCGTACGTGATTAATTTTGACGTTGTGCAAGAACTGTAATATTATTGTAAATTTGATATATATTCAATATTCAAATCTTCTAATTTGCAAATATCTCGTATCATAAATTGCACACGCGTGATTTTACGTGCAACAATTTCATATAAAGTGAATTATCGAACGAATTTCAATAAGTAGACTTTTAATGCAAATATCACGTTTAAAAACTAAAGGATATTGTAATAATTATATATTACAATTATAACGAAGCTGATAGAGTACGGCCCACTGACAAAGAGTTAAACGAGAGTAATGATGAAGCCTCGCTTTTTTATGTTATCAAGAGAGCACTGTGCAGTGCCAGGTAAAAACGTGATGCAAATGATGTGTAATATGTAGCAGAAGCACGCGATATATGTAATGTATGTATACATATATACACGTACGTGTATGTGTATTTTTCACTTTTGCATATATATGTATGTGTACATATAAAAGAGAGGAGAAGAAAGACGCGAGCGTAAAAAGAGAGATTCGCGAACTATTACACCGCACCGTTTCGCTTGTGTACACTAGGAATCGTAGCATTGGCAGCTGCGTAGACGAAAAAAGAAACAGAGAGACACGGTCAACGGCGCGCGGCTTGCCCTTCGCTGCCTCACTGACTGGAGCGACAGATTTACCAGAGCAGAAATAAGAAAATCCCTCTACGCCTCTTAGAGTACACACAGTCTCAGCCGCCTTGGCATGTGTATATAACACATGCATGCTACACACATGCGCGCATGCATGCCTGTGCGTAGTAAAATGCTTTATACGTGCATGCCCAGTCAAATGAATCGGTTGAATCGGAGTTAAAGTAAAGTTCACAAATAAGCGAAGCTTGTCGTGCTTCGACACGCATATTCAGCATGCTATTCAGTATGATGATAATATGTATATCGGACGGTAGGTGCGTGCGGAGAGTAGTGTAGATGAGAGAAAAGGAGAGCGGAGTATGGCGAAAAGGAGTAGGAACGTAGGTTGAGAAAAGGCCACAAGTGGTTGAATAACCGATTGGCTGTGGATGATGACGGCGCAAAACGCCGATTCGATCCTAAAACGCCCCTGTGTGTGCTTAGCGCACAGTCACTTACACGTGCGCGCATAAACGTTGGTGCGCACGCTCGACTGAGCACAACCGTACCGCGATACGGTACGCGGGCACGGGCACGGGCACGGATGCCCGCGAAGCAGGCGCGGATTGGGGGAGGAGGCTGGCCACACTTGAGAGGCGGAGTCACATTCGCATGGGCCATTGGCGACAGCAGCGCACCGTGAGCAACCATGGTTTACGCCTCTTCTCTCACTCTCTCTCGCTCTCTGTGCCTATCTGATTTCTATCCACGTTTCGTTTGGCGTTTGGCGCTGAGTATTTGGCTCGTCAAGCTGACAAGTGAGCGCGTGCTTAATAGCACGCGCCTGTGTATGTCGTACATACATACACACATACACGTCACACACTGTTTTGCTGCTCTGTCTCTGCGACATCAAATAAGATGTAGTACGACGTTAAAGGAATTGCAAGTAGAGTATAATGTAATGATCGTGAATGTATTTCCGAGCCTTTAAATTTATCAACAAGCGTTTAAATTGTGTAAATGTTAATCGCTTGAATTCTTCGTAAGATTTGAGATTGAGTCTTCATCGAATCATTTGATTGATCGATTTTATAACTTTGCAACCTTGGGGGAAGTTGTTCCCTCTTGGTGTATACACAGTAAAAAATTTTGTGTTAAATTTAACACATTTCACATGTCCCAATTAATCCACTCAAATTTTGGTGTTAATTTAACATAAAGTATGTAAATGTGTTAAAAAGTAACAAAAATAATATGTAACAAATTAACACAGAAATGTAACATTTGGACGCTGTCAGAAATCAATGTTTATATTAAATTGACATATATACATATAATGTGTTAAATTTAATTAAGATAAAATGTTAATATCTTTGTTTAACATTTGAGAGAAGTATCTATTTTTGGTTTTGATTTCTTTTATGAATAACATTAGAATTATGTCAATTTAACACATAGTAACACTGTTATAAAAAGGAAAGTAACACAATTCATCTGTTTACTTTAACATATAAAATACGTCGTCAAGAATTCATACATTTACATATAAATTGTGTTATTTTAACTTTTAAAAAAGGCATATTAATTTAACATAGAAAAGTTTAAGTAACACAATATGTTACGACGATATGTTAAATTAACATATGACCGTGTTAAAAATTTAACACAAAACTTTCTACACAGGAAAATTTTAACACAAATACAAAATGCTTTTTACTGTATATGTATATGCATATGCATATGTATATGTATATGCATATGTGTATATGTATATGCAGAAAAATAAAAGTTTTTTAAATTATAAAATACATTCATCTACATGAAAAGATTGTTTAAAGAAAATTTCAATTTATATTTATATGATAATATATGTGATTTGTGATAATTTATCAACTATTCAAACAATAGAAATTCAGACAAATGGAACGCTCGAACGTCTAATATCTTTCTATTAAACGGTACGATTTTCTGTTATGAGAGTAGAACAAAATTTTTACAGTTTTATATATTTGTTCTTTTTACTCTTCTTACAAAGTTTTGAACACATACATTGGAATGACGTAGATGATTTATACATATTTTGTGAGAAAGTACACAAAATTACAAGCATAATAGGTAAAATTCAGACAAATAAATACGTAATTTTATAAATCCAAAGTATACAGAATAATTTTAATAGCTGATAATGATTGGGTTATAGCTCGTTTCTAAATCAAGATGGAAAAAAACAGTGCAGAACAATTTTTCGCCGCTTAATAATTTATTATTTTATGCTTATATCTTTCTTTTCAAATGATGCACCGATGCACTTGCAAAATGCAACTGCACTATTTTAAAATGGAATCATATACTTTCTTTAACATAATATATTCTTCACACACACACACACACACACACACACAATAAGAGGAAGAAAGAGTCTAGAATGATTACTTATTGATTTTCTAGTGAATAATTAAAGATGAAAAATAGCACAGAAAAAATTTAAATCAATTTTTCTTTAATAAGTGAGATTAATAAATTTGATATTACAATATTTTTAATATAATTCATATATTTTGAAACGCTAAAAATCTATATTTTAAACTAAAAATGCATGACAAAAAACCTAATTTATTTTATTTTAAATTTTACAAAACTTTTCATCATATTTAAAATGATACTTGAAACTTAATAATTTTGATATTACATTTGTAATTATAATATGTATGGTTTATAGTAATTATAAAAACTTTACAGATCTAAGAGAAAAATTTTATAGTATATATCGATTTATTAAGAGTTTTGCGAAATATGTATATTTTTGTGATTAAATGTAGATATATTAATGGATTGTATCATAAAAAAATTAGTTAGTAGATATATTAATGGTTGTATCATAAAAAAAGAAAAAATTTAGAAATGACATTTAAGTTAACCCTTTTTTTCCAAGTATTATCAAAATTTGAATGTGTTTTTAATGAGAAGAAAACTGATACTAAATAATTTTACGGAAATAACAAGTTCCCTATTCTTCGCTGTATCTTTAATTAGTATAATAGAGTATGGGGGCGGAGCATCTCTCTCTTTCGCTCTTATATCGCCACTCGCTGCCGCTGTAAAGTGAAAAGGAAATATTCATATTTCAAAGGAGCGATCCGTCAAGCACCACATGAACCGCCGCTATACTACTATACATGTTTACAATACTACAAAGAATATGTGATAAATGTAGCAATAAAAAGATTCGCATTTTAATATTTTATTTTTTGCTTATTTTGAAAGTAAATATAAATTGTTATTTTATTGACGACAATAATGAAAAATGTGCTTATTCTTAATGATAAGTCAGCAACGTTAAACAAAGGGAAAAATATAAAATTATAATAAAGTTCTTTTATTTTATTTTTAGTTTATTTTAGTTTATTATTTGTCCTATGACTTAATAATATAAATAAAAGTAGTATATATATAAACTGATGTATTATATTCTTTGGAAAATTTAATAATCTCTATAAATAAATAATATTTTATATTAATATTTATAATATATGTATAAATTAAAGAATAAAAGTGGAAATAAAAGTTCTCATAAATAATTCACAAAGAAGCTGCGAACAGCATTTTATTATAAAAAAAACATTTAATCGTCTTCTCTTCTGTTTTTTTATGAGTTGTACATATATTTTAATAGAAATCTTAAAAAATTACCTTATTCAAAATAGGTAAAAAGAGGTGCCCCATGTTTAAGCAACAAAATTATTATTATATTTGCTACCACCGTACAGTTCGAAAACCAGCCGCTATAAATCATGCTTTATTTTTAGCAGGAATGTACAATGTACTGCACGATTTCATGCATGTACAAATAAACGCATCAAATAAGTATAAAATTGTTAGATAATGCATCATATAAGATTGTTAGATATTGCATTATATAATGTAACACCAAGCTTTCGTGAGATCGCTACGATGTGTCACAGATGCGTGACGCGTAGTAGCGAATTTATTATGCGAAATGTTTTTTTATAAGTGTAACATTTTTTAATTACAGTAATTTACAATGAGAAATCAGATGAACAAAGTTTCGAGATTGCATGTGTTCTATGTGATCCAACTGTAAATCTAAAGACTAAAAAATGTTAAAAAAATAATACTAATAAGAAAAATTAAAATGTAAAAAGTGTAAAGAAGATAAAAGGACAATAAACATAGTTAGAATAATATAAAAAATAAAAACAAAAAAACGAAAAATATAAGAAAAGAGATATAGATTGTCTCGCGTGTGGTGAGCTCTGGAAAACAAATTGGAAATTTTCTGTAGCTAAATAATCTACATTTAACATATATTGATACAATGTACAAAATATTGTAATATCATTTTTTTCGTAGAATGTTGCAATTAGCTCTTTTTTTTATTATTCTTTACCGACATTTTCTTAATCATTAAAAAAAAATTTTTTTTCAAATTATTTTGTTTACATATTAAAGTCTCAATTGATATTTTTATTATATGTAATGTTTACTATGGGCCTAAATGCAATCTTACGTTATCCGACACACATATGTTTATTCCTAAAGCAAAGCGTGTTACAAATTCGATGATATATCTGCGATGAAGGACTCAATGTTTTGGTCAAAAACTTTTTTAATTGGAGATAACATTGGAGATTTCAACTTTATTTTTCTAAAATAGATACCTAACTTGATAAAATCGTTTTTGAACGGATTGAATGTTACGGATTCGCGAACTCAATGCGTTAAAGACTATAAGAAACCACTTTTTTATTAGATCTCAGTAGAGAAAATTAAAATTTTTAAAATTTTATGTAATTCTATGTAATTGCTCAAATTTAAATAAAAATTCTGAAAGTTTCGACATAATAACATAATAAACATAAATGTGTGTATTAAAATAATTCTTTTTCTTTCAGTTTCATTTAAAATGATTTATGTATAAAAATATTAAATTATACTTTGAAAATTAAGTATGTAAATAAAAAGTGAAATAAATATAATTAAAAATTAAAATATTATAAATCTTTATATATATATATATACAATAATAGTTCCTTTACATCTTTTTAATATTGTCAGTTAATTCTTGGTAATTTCTTGGTAATTTCTTAAATAATTTCGATAACATTAATTTATTTTTTATAATTTATTTTTTATAATTTATTTTTTATAATAACAGAGATGCAATCAGATACGAAAGAAAGAAAATTATACGTTTTTTTTGCATAAAGACTAGAAACGAAGCTTAATTTACTCTGATTTATATGATTAAGAATATAAGAACAAGCATTGCAGTAAAAATAAAAAATTTATTTTTATTTAGCTAAAGTATAAATAAAGTATGACTAAATTAAGTTAATAAATATATTCAGATTTCATAAAAATTATAAAAATGCTATTTATTTTAGGTATTATAAGTCTAACTGAAAAAAAATATCGACTATTGAAACATTAAATAAAAATTGTAATTGAAAATTGTATAAATATTAATTGATTGGCAACTATTAGAGCTGCTAGCAACCTTTAATACAATATACACTTTTACTAGACATTGCTTGATAGTGTGAATTTGTGTATGTTACAAGAGTTTTAAATATTGGGTGCTTTCCAGCAACATGTGTACACAGTGAATATCATTTCATCTCGCTTTAACATTCAACAAACAACAAGAACGAAATGATACACTGTGTTACACAGTGTCATCTGTGTACGTTGCTGGAAAGCACCCATTATGTAGAAATTATACTGGAATACTACAAATTAAAAGAATCTTGAACATATAATTTTATTATACAAAATTTACATGAGATTTACATAGTAAACCATTTAATTATAATCTTATTATAATTGCTCTTGAAACAACATTCTATCTCTGTTATATGTATATATATAAAATAACTGAAGAGGAAATCTCTTATGATTACAAAATATTTATGCCAGGCAATTTTATACATCATAACAGTTAGAAATTTCGAGCGATGAAAAAGATGTAGAGCAAAGTGTGTATATTCACAATTACATTCACATAAATTAAATAAAAAATTCATTCATGCTTTTATTCTAAAAACGCAAGTCGTACACCTCCTTAGATGTATACGAAAAGTCATTGCACATACATTTTTCACACAAGATAATTTTTAACATATGTTGCCACTCTCTTGACGATATTTTTTCATACTGCAATTTTTTTCATGTGTTTATAATAAAAATATGAAATCAGTAATTGTATACACTTACGAATAAATCTATGCATTTTTTGTACTTTATCAATAAAAAAACAAGAAAATTGACATTTTTATTAGCAAATGCACTTGTCATTCTAATTGGCAAAAATATACACAAATAATATACAATTCAAAGTGCTACAGTTTATGATATTGCAACAAACAAGAACCATATTTTATATGTTATGTATAAGAATATTACGAAAAATTTTCTTTAATTTTAAAAAATTACATTATTTTATTAGGTTATTGCACATGAAAAATAGTATTTTTCAATAAAATTTTAAACGATAAAATTTTGCTTAAAATAAATTTTATTATTCAATATAAGTGTTTCAGCAAATACACTTTTTCAAACGTGATACAATTGCATTTATATCCACGATCTAGAAATTTCTTAATTTTTGGAATACTTCAAAGACGATTTTGAATGTTGCTTCGTTCTAATGTCTTCTTCACTAAGAAATAATATAATATAAATGTTTAAAGAAGTGATAATTTGATGAAAAGTGCAATGAATGTAAATGAGAAGAGAGTCTTATATTGCGATTGGTTCAATTTGACGACTATTGTTATTGAGACATGTGATTGAGTGTTATCATGAAGCAATATAACATCATGTCTATTGACTAATGTAAGCTGTCTTATGTTATACAATTTCTCATGTATGAAATTGTGCACATTATTTTTCTGCATTAATGATTTAGCCATGTTTGAGAAAAGAGTAGGAATAGTGGATAACACTATTAGCATCAATACTACATGACAATACTCGACCATCTGCCTTAAAAATATCAAAATATCAATAATCATGAAACTGAATCAATTACAATATGATATTCTCTTTTATTCATCATATTCATTGAATCTCATCAATCATCTTATTACCTTTTGAAACATCTATATTACTTCTTAACAAAAAAAAAATCGCTAAAAAGTAATTTGGAAATTTAAATAAGATTTGCTTTTGTTCTTTTATTTCAATTAAATAAAAAATATCACATATTACACGCAATTCAATCAATCAATATACCATTTGTTAACAAGAGTCACAATTCGCATATTATATCAATATGTTTTAACTGAATTAACTCATTTTAGAGTAAATGTATATATTTACTAGTAATAATAAACATATATTCATTTGTCTTTTGCCGTTTTTAATATTATAATGTAAACATTTACTAGTAAGTGTATACAATTACTGAATTTTACATTTTCACTGTAATATATACAAAGTACTTCAATGTATATATTTTTGCCAATGTATATATTTTCATTTCTGTTTAACGTAAATAATGACACTTCGCCACAACACAACTATTTACACAGTAAGGTCATTTTATATTATATAGATCTGCTCATAAATTGTACGTGGCACAAAGAAAGAGAACTGTGTTCGTTAATATTTGTCTAGTACAAATTACAATATTCTCTCATTTCCCGTTTCCTTATATAATTAAGTTTACGAATAGTTCAAAGTAATACAAATTAAAAAAACTTGAAATTTTATCCAAGTGTATGTCTTTAACGTTAAAAATTTGATAAAAAGAAATATTACGAATAAAAAATATCCATATACATACATACATACATATAAATATATAAAATAAATAGCATTCAGTGCATATGTATTGAACAAATGTGAACAGACTGTATGTAGGATGGACGAATCAAAGAGTCGTTCTTTACATCTTCACTGAATGCTATTAATTCCATGATTATGAATAAATGTTCAGTACTTGATGAGTTTAACATCTGCTATAGTTAAAAAATAAAGAAAATAAACTTTATGTTGATGTTTTTCGGGGAATTGTTAAACATACATTATAATATTTCAATATTTTAGAAGAGAGAGAAAGAGAGAGATTTGAATATACAATTAACATATCTTCTTTTATATTTTTACAATTTCATATGATAAATAAGATGGCTCTTATCTTATCTCTCGAAACAAACACTAAAAAATGTATAATACATTGAATGTTACACAAATATAATAACACAGTAATGTTATTATATGTATATATATATATGTATATGAAGGATGGTAAGTTGAAAATACCATTTGTGTATATGCAGCATGTGCAATACTGTGATGAATAGTGTATGTTACACTAGGAATGTAACGTAATGTATAAAAACATATTATATTATATGCTGGTTGTCGTCAAACAGTAATACATGAAATCAATTGCTGACAAAGTTGACTATATTGCAATTGGTCCCCACTAATTCTACGCATCTTTATTCCCTTCGCTTCTCTCTCCTCCGATTCGCATACCCTAAGTTCAATTTGTACACCACCGGGATATTCTAAACTAAGTCCACTACCTTCCACTTCTTCTCTTGAAAATATAAAACCTTTCGGTGGCGCTCTCGCATCTATTATTTGTTTGACACGACCTAATATAGTTTCAGAATTTAATCTGCTTGACTCATCGGATAAAGGAACCTCAACTTCTGTAGGTATCGTATTGTGCGGTCTACCGATGCCACGTGTTATACTAGGTCTCGAAGGATCGCACGGCTCTGAAATAATGAAACTCGGAAGAATGTTGTAATGAGGTAATGTATCTTCGAGTGAATCCGGCGATGGAGATGGAGAAGGCGAGCAACTAATTAACGTCACTTGCCCTCCAAGAACATCCGTCACTGAAATTTGTGGTGGTACCTATAAACAGATATTAAAATTACAAATTAAATACTTGAAATAAGATCATGCAGCATAATAATAGCACATGTTATAAATTTCGTATACATTACTTTCTTTTTTTCTTAAGAACAAGAACCAAGAAAGTTGTCGATACTTACTGGTAACTATTAGTGATATAAAGAACTGTGAATGGTTGATACTTTATGTTTTACACTACAATTATCAGGATAAACATTAAATAAACTATGCATAAACTATCAACTTTTCGAGAATTTTTCTTTAATATTCTTCCTTAATATTTCTTAATATTTTTACATTCAAAATAACGAGAAGAAAATTATTTTACGCGAGGAAAAACGTACAGTTTAGAGTTAAAATCTTGGAAAAAAAAAGTTTTCTTTATCTGGAATAAATTACTAAATACGATCATAGATGCTCCTCAAAAAGTAACTTTTGTTTAAAACTTTTCTTCGTACAATTGTACTATTTGTAAAAATATTTAAGATGGATATTTAAAATAAGTCATTCTAAATATTTAATAAAATGTTACGTACTCTTAATATTTCTACAGGATGTTCTTCTTGTATCATATCCAATGCTGGGCTATTGCTGGGGGAGTAACTCACAGGAGTAGTGGCAGGTGACCTATGATGCCTAAGTGGACTTAAATCTAAAGGTGTGGCGGGTGGCTGCGCTGGTGTACCGTGTACGATACTACCTGATGTCGTAGTCAAACCACTGAGACCTATCATTGATAAACAGAAAAATCATGATGTATCAACTTCAAATTTCTTTTCTCAAAGAATTTTTCTCGTAATTGACATATGAACACACATACACACACACAACACGCACGCAAATAAACTAGCGATTAGTAATTAGAATTATTGAATAATTATTAAGCAAAAAATCTGTTATAAAAAAATTATGATAAGGCGCCTTATACATGTATTAAATTAACAAAATATAAAAAAGAATGAATACCTTGCGTAATTGCTGCTACACCTCTTTCGTGTACAGGAGAACCCGGAATACTCGCAGGGCTATGTGAAGGTGATGCTAATCTCTGTAACTGTTGATATTCTTGTTGAAGTGCTTGGATACCTGGCCCAGGAGCACCTGATCCTTCTGATGCCCGACGAACAGGTGAGTATCTTTCAGTAGCAACATGGCTGCTTGGTTCCTTATACGAATCCCTATTACTTACTAAAATAAATAAATAAATATTAGACAATACTTTCTCCAAGATAATACAGATGTGTGGTTGTGCGCGCGTACGAGTGCACGCGCGTGTATATAAATTTTAAAAATTACCTAATTCGCATGAGAAAAATTTGATATATAATAATATAATATTTCGCTAAATTTTGTAAAATATATCTATGTTATACTTAAAAGAAAAATAAAATTATTCCTATTTTTTTTAATTAGAAAGATGTTATTACAAAAATTATTTTTATGTTTATATGAGATCACATATTATATTGTGCATTATACACACAATGCATGCGTGCATATATGCATGTGTGTTGCGAGATGCAAAGGGATATGTGTATGTGTGCGCACATAATTTTAACAAAAATTAGCTATCGCTTGTATATTTAACAAAAGAAAAAAACACGTGCATGCGCATATATATACATATATATGTACAGATATATGTATATATGCTTGGTGGTGTATATCCAATTACACAATTACAAGTATAGTGTTGTCAAATAATTTATACGGCAATACATTTAAAAATATTTATCTGCATATCTATCTCTAAAACATATTAAAAACAAAAACTTTTAAATTAAAATATTATCGAGTTATGTTCAAAATATACATACATATCTACACTAAGCCAAAATTGTTTAAATCAGAATTACAATATTTCAGAATAACACATCCAAAAAAGTAACAACAATTCTCATTTAATTCGAAATGCACGAGTGAATAAATGCAAAATTTTATATTGTATATATTTTAAGATCAAAAATTTTTGAAAAATAATCTTTTACAAATAGTTATTTATTTCTTCATTATACATATACGAATTATTGCTAACTTTTGTAAAAATCATTGTTTTAATACATTTCATGTAAAACATACTTCTTATAAAAATAATTATATATAAATTATTTTATATCTTTATATTTCATATGCGTCTTGGATAAATTATATTAAAGTCATGTAAAGTGTGTAAACTACAATTATATTATATTCAAATTATTATGAAATTTTTGTAGAAGCTAAATATATATATATATATATTTATCAATTTTATAAACAATAAAAAATACATATTTTTTATTGTGATTAATCAAAGGACCCCGCTACGGTCCTTATGGGTTTTGGGTCCCAGTCAAATTTAACAATAATGTAAGATAATGTAGTTCATAACATGCTGATAAAAAGTGTCCATGGGCACCAAGCCCAAAAATGGACAGTTTTTGAGATATGTATGGTTAAAAATCGAAAAAAATGACCATTTTTCGACTTTTAACCATACATATCTCAAAAACTGTCCATTTTTGGACTTTGTGACCATTATGGCTTTTGATTAGCATGGTAAGAACTAACTTTTCTGAAAGTTTCAGACGATTCAACCGAAATTCAATTTCCATAAGAGTCCAGGACCACACACACAACTTTATGGAAATTGAATTTCGGTCGAATCGTCTGAAACTTTCAGAAAAGTTAGTTCTTACCATGCTAATCAAAAGCCATAATGGTCACAAAGTCCAAAAATGGACAGTTTTTGAGATATGTATGGTTAAAAGTCGAAAAATGGTCATTTTTTTCGATTTTTAACCATACATATCTCAAAAACTGTCCATTTTTGGGCTTGGTGCCCATGGACACTTTTTATCAGCATGTTATGAACTACATCATCTTACATTATTGTTAAATTTGACTGGGACCCAAAACCCATAAGGACCGTAGCGGAGTCCTTTAATGTACATAAATAAGAGAAATTGTATAAATTATAGAACTTATAGTGAACTTTAATAATACTACAAAAGTTACAAATTTTTAATCTTGATCATGTCTTGCAACTATATAGAAAAAATTCACAATTACAATAGTGCAAAAATCTCTATTACCAGTACTAGTATGATATAATGAAGATTTCCTGTGGTGTGGAAGTGTTGATGTCCCTCTAAGGTTTGGTAACAGTCGCGATGGTAGATAAGCTCTATTCATCCTAGCTTCTACCTCCATTACCAGTTCCGGGTTTATAACTACATGCATATTACCAACCAAGGACAGCACGGAAGTGCAGTGGACACAAAAAAACATGCAAAATAAAAAATAAAAACTCAATAAAATATAAATAATGTGCAAATGCTAAAAAATAAGGATTACAATATAATGGGCACGATATAAAAGCTTGTAAACATATTTAAATCAATCGTGTGCGCGCGCGCGTGTGTGCGTGTGTGTGTGTATGCATGTGCATCATATAAAATAGTAAAACAATAGTACTTAATACTATGTAAACACATTTTTGTCAACCACTAAAATAAAATGTAATAAAGGATTATTTTGATTAATAAGGTTAATAATGTTATAAATAATAATAGAAAATATATAGAGTACCTGACAATTATTGACACAGTGCTCGTGGATAAGTAGAGTGAGTTAACCCGAATAGAAGTCTTCTAATATTTCTAATTTTGTGATCTTTGCAAACAATCAATAAGAAATTAATAAAGATCTGCGAATGAGTACGTATTTTTGCGATTCAGTAGCAAAAAAGCAGTTCAATAAGATATCTGACTAGAACTGCGCTCCTCTCAATGTCCTGCTGCGCATTTAGCAACTACAATTGACTTGCTGAAATTTGTTGTTGAATCGCGCAGAGGTACTTTTGTAGATTTTGTTTAATTAATTTCTCATAATTTGTTGCAAAAATTGCAAAGTAGTAGAAGACTTTTTGTTCAGTTTAATCTGTTTTACCTACAAGCAATGTATCAGTAATTATCAGGCATCTTGCATATAACATAATAAATAAATCATTATTTTATTAATGTGATTGATATTGATATGTATTCTTCTAAAACGTTATTACGGTTTTACTATTTTATGTGTATAATATAGTGTGTTTGCATATAATATCATGTAATATGATTGCACGTGTAATACGATATACTATGTAAATAACACTATTGGTAATCATTTTATGGGCAAATGAGAATGCCACTTTGTTGTAGGTCAAATAATAATATTAATAAAAGAATTGAATTTCATATATGATTAAATTTTGAACACAATTTTATACTTTCTCAATCAGCATAATTTTTTAATAAACACTCTGTAAATAAATATATTCAAAACAATAAAAAAGAAAAACAGTTTTAAATAACATAAAATGCGATAGAATATTCTATAAATTTTAATCTTTTCTTAACTTGAAATTATTTCTTATATTAAAATATAAATACATTTTTTTCATAATGATCTTATCATATTTTTAAAATAAAGATTTGAAAAATTCTTATGCTTAATATTGTACATGTAACTTTCAATTATCAATCTGATATAAGTCATTAATATAAATTATCGATATAAGTCATCCTTCAGTATAACAGCCTGTATTGTTTATCTGTCATTTCAAGTATATGTTACGGTATTATATACTTTTTTCTGCATACTGTTTGCTATAGAATAAAAGCATTTGTGAAGAGGGAAAAAAAAACGGCAATTGCCTGAAATGGAATACATAACAGAAAAAGGTATAGATTGGGATAGTGCCATTTTTGTACAACATATAAACATTAAAAAATGTTATAAGCCATACAATCATAATTGTTATATAATTGTAGAAAAAAAAACGAGATTTATATTATTCAACTACATGGGAACCATTGTTCAGCTTAAGATCATACCTGGTCGCTGCATAACAGCGCTAAGGCCACTCCTTCTTCTTCTATCGCTATTTCCACTATTACTACCACTGTTATTATTATTTCCATCTCCTGTCGCAGTACTGACAGCAACATTTAATGACTGAGCACATTGTACTAATCCCGAACTACCACTCTGTAACTGTTTGCATGTTTATTTAAGAATTAAAATTTGTACGCTATAGCAGAATACTTTTATCACATGATCTCTGATAGTAGACAAAGGCTACTACAAAATATAATATACGAGATCCAAGAATAATTGCACGATAGAATAATATTAGGAGATTCTTGTGATATCAAATAAAGCAATTTTTCATTTTATAAATATCCCATACAAATAATAGTTTTTAAATGAGAATTATTTAAATTATCTGTTCTAACGTCAAGTTGCATACAAGTCAGAAGAGGCATGCAACTATAAAATATCACACATGAGAAATAATGTGGATTATTTTTTTCTTCTATATCTAAAAAACACTTTATTATATAACTATAAACAACTATACTAGTAAAATCTGATTGTATTGCTATTTTAGAATAGTACTTATATGTCACAAAGAATTTCTTATCAATGCTATTGAAAAAATAACTAAAGATAAAATAATATGCTAAACACATAAATATAATTCTTTTATATAAAATATTATTTCAATGTTTTAAAAGTATTTCTGGTCTTAAAAAGATTGATAAAATATTATTTATAACAAATGCTCGAAATTGATGCCTTGTGTTTCTATGCAAATATCGCTCTATAAGATTTTCCTGCCTATGTTGAAGCATTTTTAATATAATGGTTACAAGTTGTTTTAAATCTTTTAGGATTTCCACAAGATTTTTATAAATAAGACTTTTCAAATATCTCTATAGAAAATAAATTCTAATAAAATATTTGAAATAGATCTCACTGCTATACAATAAGACCATCTTGACTAATGCCTGAGAATTAAAAAAATTGTATTGAGACAAATGTCTCGCAAGTCTACTATTATAAAGTGGTGTTCCATTATGTTGAAATTATAATGTATATCTGCATATCCATAAAAACGCCCTGTCTCCAAAAAGTTGGTTATCTATTGTCCCAGCTTAAATGTTTAATTTTTATAGATCTTATAAGCGTCGTTCCCAAAATACAAAAGGATGTTCTTCCATCAAACAGTAATATGCGTCGTGTGCATTAAATTAGCTAATAAAATCGGTAACATATTAATAAGATTTTTTTTCTTTATGGTCCAACCTTTTCAAGAAATAATGAAAATTCAGTACATATTATATTTTAAATAATATATTATAAATGAAGATTCATCAGTGAATGAAATTTAAGGTTCAACAGATAATACAATTTACATCATGCACCACTTCTGATTTTCATACAATCTAGTATGGCATAGTATTGGCAACAAGTATGCCAATAGGATAATTTTAAATAGCTTATTCAAAAATTATTATTCAAATAGAATTTTGGTAAATGTAAAATTACTTTGTTTGCTACAAAGAGAATCTCCTGGAACATTTACTTACCGGCTGTAATTGTTCCCTGCTACCAGGTTGACTCCAGCCACCTTCTTCATCATTACTAGTATTACTACTGTGTTGCTGATGAAATATGTGAAGATTTGCTCCACCATCTGAAGCTCTTCTACCAAAGCCTCCAGCTGTAAATATATACAAATTGTACATAGTATACAATACATTTTCATACGCAAATTAATACGCAAATTTTATATGCAAATTAATCAAAATTTCAAGTATATAAAATTAGTTTTTAGTAAAATAAAATGTTAATATATGAAAGTATACAATAATGTAAATATATATATATATAAATAATGAAATTATAAATATATCCTACAAAAAAATCATAATTATAAAAAAACATGATTTGTAACAAGTTGTACATGTAGAATAAATCTGACTGGAACAGCTTTACAATTTTATAAAAATTAATTCTGATTGTAATTATACTGACAAAAGATTCAGGAAAACATTGTTATTAATCCATAAATTTGATTGAACAAATAATTTATCTCTAATTTTTTCAAAATAAATTATTTAGAAATATCTTCTATCCAACTAGATGAAACTTACTGGCACCCATCACAGGAGGTGGTTTCAATAAATGTTGATCTTTTATTTGGAAATTTTGTGGTGGCTGATGTTGAACTAAGGGAAGATTTAATGGTAAATTGGTATGTGGTAAAACTTGAGGATCCATATTACATTGAAGAATAGGAAGAGGCCGTAAGGTTTGATAGCCTGACATATGATTGTAAGGATATGAGGAAGGAGATTGATGCACTGCATCACCAGGACCAACTGTATGCCTTCTTGTTGTATGATAAGGTGTTCCAGATGGCAAATAAAGACCACTTTTTTCCTCTGTTTCAGCTTCAGTTTCACCAAACTGCCAAAAAAATATGTATATATATTATATATATATAACTATATGATATGACAAAATTATTAATACATTTGGTCAAGTATAAAGAAACAATAAAAAACAATTTTTTTTAAATTCATTAAAAAGCTTAATAATTAAATATCTACAGGGTGTCCGAAATAAAAGTTATCACACGAAAGTTGGTAGTAGATCGGTAGTCAAACCGAGAAGAAAAGTCCTATACCATTTTCCAAAATTCTTAATATTTATCGAGTTATTAATTGTTAAAAATTGGAAAAAGGGATAGACAGCGCGGTGAACGAGACGTGAGAGCGGCAATGGCAGCAAGAGCAGCGAACCCCCGCCCACGTCTCCCGCACCGCGCTGTCTATCCCTTCTTCCGATTTTTAACAATTAACAATTAACAACTCGATTAATATTACGAATTTTGGAAAATGGTATAAGACTTTTCTTCTCGGTTTGACCCGATCTACCATCAACTTTCGTGTGATAACTTTTATTTCGGACACCCTGTATATCTTTCATATGAAACAAAAAATAAAATTGTATAATAATTCATTAGTATATATCTTGGTTACGCAATTTACTATCAAATATATACTTGTAAAAATAAAGATAAATCAGCTAAATATTTCTTTTTTAAAAAATAATATAATTACCTTTTCTAATTGATGTGCACCATCTGGTAAATAATCACCTGGTATACTTTGGATACTGTGTAAATTAGGCATTGTTGGTTCTAATCGGTCAACAAGTAAATTGTATATAGCTGATACATGATCAAAAGTATTTCCTTTAATGGCTTGTAATAACGTATCTGCA